>JAAWXA010000055.1:909482-1019373 GCA_038090715.1 Florisuga fusca
GCCCCGCTCCAGCTCCCCGGGGATCCCTGCTCAGGGGTGAACGTGTTGCCGCAGACCAAGGCTCACATTCTCCCTCCTGATTTGCTCCTTATTTGTTTTGGCACTGACAGGTGCCCTGCTTGAGGGTGTAATAAATCACTGGTGATTTTTAACGAGGCCTTTGAGGAAGATCTTACTCGAGGGCAAATTAAAAGCTCTGAATGCTGGAGACAGAATGAATCTGAGCTGAGGGATCCGAAAGCATGAGGGCTCCTGATCAAGAGCCCTTTGTCACATCCTGCTCGGGGTGACAGGATTGCTGGCAGTGGGGCAGCAGGACTGCAGCCACATCCCAGTGCTCAGCAGTGGCCCTACATCTGCTGGTCCAGAGGATTTTAAATGTCCATGTCTATCTTCTGTCTTCTCAGACTGAGATGAGAGCTGTGAGACACAATTATAAGATACTTCTGTAAGAAGAAGATGATAAAAGTGATCAGCATCCAGATGAGGCGAGTGCCAGTTAATGGCAAAGCTGAATTCACCTCGTGGTTCTAGAGCTGCTCCTGCTGGAGTTCAGCTCTGTTTTATCCTGATGGTGAAGCTCACAAAGGTTCTTAGAAATGGATCCCACTGATACAGGGACTCAGACTGTGCCCAATCTGATGGTGGAGTTCATTTCCACAAGGCCCTGTGGAGCCCAGAATCAGAAAGTGTTCAATAGAAAACAGGTGATTTAGCAGGGATGGGGTTGTTACCAGCACTAAAGACTGGTGTTCAGCTCAGGATAAGCTACAGACCACTCTCAAGAGACAGGACACTGGCTTGAAGAGAACTTCAGATTATTTTATGTTATTACATATCCTCTTCATAGACTTCTGGCAGCTCTGAGAAGCTGCTACAGATGTGCTGACTCCTCAGCTAATAAAATGTGAAAAACATCTGGCTCACAAACTGGTATGGCAGCCTCAGAGCTTACTGCTTTCAAACCTTCATTTCTCCTCCTGGCACCACAGGAAACATCTCCCACTTCTCCTGCTGCTGGGAGGGCTTTATCCTGAATGCTGAAGCTGCAAACCTACCTCAGTGGGTGGCAAACCAGCAGTCTGTGCTTTTACCCCACCTCAGACCCCACCACGGGCTGCTGGGTTTATAAACTCACCCTCTGCTGTGGCAGCATCTGCCTATAATAAGGAAAGTGTAATAGCTGCAGCCCAACAAAACCTAAGAGCTGCTGTTAGTGATCTAATTATACACTGACATGATCTGGGTGGTGGCATTCATGACAGAGATGTCAGAGGAAATGGTTTCACTCTATAATGCAGCACTGGCACTGCTAGCCCAAGGGAAATTCCTGGAGATGAAAATATTCATAATTCATTTCAGATGCTTTGTGAGCTTCTCTCCTAATGAGCAGAGGATAATCCAATATTCTGGTGCCTGAATTTTGGAGGCACCTGTCTCTCCCTATATCATTTGGCCAAGGCAATAATTTGTCTGATCCGAGGGAGAGTTTGTGTGTGGCTGTTGGTGCAGTGAAGAGCTCCAAGTGTGTAACCCCTGCCTGGGTCTCCCCATTGTCACTGGGATGGCGTGGCAGGCTGCTATATTTAATGCTCCAGGATGGGCACTCAAACATGGGGAACATTCTTTTGGGGAGAGTCATTCCTAGTGTCATCACCAGGGAGAAGGGAACGCTCCTTTGTCCTTTCTCTTGCATGAGGACTGGCACCCTCACTGTAGTCTTCACGGGGTGAGTTTGGTTTATCTGTAAATAAACTGCTGTTTATAGCAAGATTTGTTTAAGTTCTTCATATTAGCATCGTTTGCTTTGTGTGATCACTTTGTTTGAATTGCTCTTCATTATTCTGTCTGCTTTGAAGTGTCATTACTCATTTTACACTGTTATTCTAATGAAAATACTGGTTTGCTTTGTGTTTTCTCCCAGGAATCTATTCTGGTTTAGTGGTCTGTTTAGAAAAAAACATATACTTGTATTGAAAAGTGGAGGGTTTAGCAGATCAGAACTCTCAGCCTTTAAAAATAAAACACCAGATTATAAAGCACTGAAACTTTTCCAGGGAAAAATCAAAATTATTGCATAGTAAAGATTAATCTGGATTGATAACTATTCATTAAAATGGAAACAAAGTGCCCAGTTGTCGTTCTGCAGCTGAAAGAGTGCTGAAGAGAGCAGTATTCTATGAAATTACAAGGACATTTTTCCATAAAAGCCTGGTTTATTTACTCTTTCTTATACTTGCCAACATTTCTTTGTTTCTTCCCAAATGAATGTCTACTGAGGATATAATATCATGACAATCCTGTATTTTCATTTGTAGTTTGGGATAGTTTGCCTTTACCACAACAACTCTGCTTTTCCATATAACTCTGCTTCCCCTTGGATCTTTTCTTAAGAAATTTTAGGGAAAGCTGTATGACCAGTAAAGGCTGAGGAATTTGTATTTTTTTATCAGTTTAGGATTAGAAAGCAGTAAAACTGAAATCCAGCTGCAAAAGCTGCCAAGGGAAAATTGCAGTAATGGAACATGAGCTAGGGAAAGATTTACAAGTATGTTTGAACAAGTTCTATTCAGCAACAATTAGATTTTCAAGGCCCCTTTTTTAAAGTGACCTAAGCTCTTTGAACCTGAAAATCTGAATAGTTTAAGGATTGTCCTGTGAGTTTCTGAACCAATAGCAGGACAGCATGAGATACAGAGGGATAAACTTTTAAAACTTGCTTTTGTTTAATGCCCCCTCCTTAGCCAGTGCCTAAGAGCAGCACACTGCTTATTCCCAGAGAGTTCCCAGTTTTTCAGCAGCTAATGCAGGAGCTGGAAGGGAGCCAGGAGCACTCCATGTATTTTACCTGTAGGAGAGGGATTTCCCTGGGAAGACTTCTCTGGCCACTCTGAGGAAAATCCTGCTGTTCACTGAGCAGTTCCTTTCAGGCTGGCATTGTGAGGGATGCTGTGTTTTCTCCATGATTTATCAACCTTCATTTTAAAACCTAAGAAGAAACACCTGGTCTCTCAGGATGTCCTCAAGGGACAGAAAAAGCATTATCAAAGTACTGGACTAGAACTCTTCTTGTCAGGAGCCTAGAAATGCTGATGGGAATTGATGGTGGTTTGGCAACAGCAACTGGAATTGGTTTAGTTCCAGAAAATCCAATTGGGTTTTCCAGCTACCACAGACACCAGATGATTTCTGCACAGCAGCTATTTGGCATCACAGCTACCCCTGAAATTAATTTAAAAAAAAAAAAAATCGGCTTATTTTCTTAACATTTCTTCCATATCACTAGCTGGTGTTCCCTATTTTGTCCCTAATCTCTTCTGTGTCCCTTGATCACCCTTTTCATGATGCTCCTCACTTCTCTGCGTGCTGTCCTGGGTGTCTGATCTAATGGAGCTCCCTGGAAGAATATCCACCAGATTTAGAGCACAAGAGCAGTTCTAGGAAAACAAATCCACCCACAGAACCACTGCCTTCCTACTGTTCTGTCACAGCTTCAGCTGCCTGTTAAGAAGTACTAGTTTCTTCATCTGATTCCATTTTTCACAGAAGCACCACAGAACAAACCCCTTTCAGTCTGCATGCAGGAGGTGGTGTTATATGAACTTTCATTCACAGCCCTTGAACGTCAAAGCAAAAATTTAATGACTTAAAGAGACTTTGTACATATGTCTTATTCAAAAGCCATTTTATGTTTTATTCTATACCAGCAAGAAGGTCCAATTTTGACTTCCCAGCATGGGAACCCGAACCTTCTTCCACCACAGAGAAGAGGAGCAAAAGGAGGAGAGGCAACAGAGTTTGCAAATGAGCTCCACAACCAGAAAGAGAAAGTTCAAAACCAGGTAAAGCAGGAAGCCAGGGACAGGCAGGGGAAATCAGGTCCAGGCAGGACCCGCACTGAGCATCCACAGATTTGTTGAAGTTTGAGTTTTTGAAACTATGTAACTTTGTCTGGATTCTTTTACATGTGTCTGCCCCTGGAAGTGAGGAAGAAGAGACTTTCAGCCTCTCAGACTTATCGATAGCAGCTGGCCTTGCCTTGACCTCTGAAATAACACAGTAAGTCAGGAATCTTTGTAAGTCAAACACAGCCACTGTGTGAAACACGCAGGAGTCACAACTCAGCTTGTTGGAAGCAGAAAGCAGGTTCAGTCAAGAGGTTTTTCCTTCAAAACAAAAAATGCCAGAAATCAACTGAAACACAGGAAACCAAATGACATCCCCTTGGTGTCTGTGACAGTGAGTAATATTGTCCTGCTCACAAACAAGGGAAACAGAAGCCAGGTTTCCTAGGGATAAATGGAAAATACAGTCAGATGCATAAATTGATGTTAACAGATGGAACTCCCTCTTTTCCCTAGAAAAAAGGTCAAACAGGGTGTCCCCTTCCTGTGGTTAAAGCAGTGTCTCTCATGGAAGAACTGCCTGACATTCATACCCACACTGCATGCAAGCTGATGTTCCTGCCCTCAACACTTCTGATGTAACAACAAATATGTCCTATAAAAGAAGAACAGAAAAAGACCAAAACAAAATAAAATCACTGTCCTAAATCCCATTGGCTTTTATGATCCTGTGTTCCAGGGATTACAAGCTAAGAAGAGAAGCTGCCGACCTAGAGCTAGAACAGAGGGGGCAAAAAAGGATTTTGTTTGGGAATGACCTGGAGAAGTTGGAACTGGAGGTTATTCAGAACTGCAGACTGCTGAGAGTCAGAGCTGACCGGGAGGCCCTTCGGAGGAAGGTCAGCTCAGACACCTCCACTGGCACCAGAACACAAACTGTAACTCACCAAGACTAACGAGCATTCTGCAGAGGACACTAAATCAAATCAGGTGTTAGGACAACCTCACAATCATTAGAAATAAGGACAAGGCCCTATATTCCTGCCACTGGAGCATTATCATGTCCCTTTTGTCAAAAACAAAAGTGTACCTTTGTCTTGCCTTCATTTCTCTCTCCCTGTCACAGGCTGCCCAAAAGGCACGTCTGGAGCAGGAATACATCGAGCTGCGCTCGGGGCGCCCACCCATGTTCTGGGTCCCCCTCAGAGCCCACACGGTCTGGGAGAGGATGGAAGTGACACTGGAATGTACAGTCCTGGCTTCCCCACCACCACAGGTCACTTGGTAGGTCAGGCAACAGCCATGGCTCTTGCTGCCCATGGGGCTGAGAGGCAGCCAGGGGAGGAACCAGGTCTGTGTCCTCCTGGAGAGGGAAGGGAGAGCTTCAGAAACCCCCAGGAACACTTCCAGTTCTCTGGCTCCACTGTCAGTAAAGACATCAAGTATTCAGTGGGCCCTGGAGGCACTGGGCAGTCCCAAGGGGCTCATTCCAGGGCAATGCTGACTTTCATGGAGCTTCCCTGCTTCCCTTGCTGCTGTACTCTGTCCTGGAGGCAAATTCAGGATTTAAGGCTGGGAAACCAGGATCTCCTGCCAGCAGGAAATCACTGCACACACCCCCATCAAGGCTTGGCTACCCTGGAGACTGTGCAGGTTTCAGCATTAAACTGCTGTCGATTCTGTGCTTTGTGAGGCACAGAGCAGCCCTTGCATTTGCTCAGCTCTGGGTATTTACCAACCCCCAGGGGAGGAAGTGCTGTACACCACACCTGACTGCAGCATCTACTGTTAATCAAAGAGGGGTAAAAGATCACCTTAAACAAAAAAATTTTGCAAAGTGCACTTCAATCAGTTTGTCAGTGATTGAGCATCCCTCCCATGGAAGGTCTGAAGTATGCAAAATTTGAGATTACTGATGACTTGGTGGACTGCTCACTCCACTAATGCCAGAGCTCCTGGTGTCCTGTGTCCTTCTGTCCTTCCTGAACAACCTCTTTGAATTATTCAAAGAGCAAAGAGAATATGAACCTCCCACAGATTCCCAGTGAGCAGAAAGAAGTGAGAGACATCTGCTCAGACTCCCTCACACGACCTGTGAAACAGGGAGGGTAAACTGAGGCAGAAGCATCACCCAGCTGGCTGTAGGCAGCCTGCAAGCACTGCAGGGGAAAAGCACACACAGGGCTACAGGAGGGGATCTTGGTGAGCTGGAAGGCTGGGTTGGCTCATCGTGGGAGAGCTGTGAAAGAGCAAACTGCCTACTCCTCCTCTCCGTGGTGCCTCTGTTGTGTTTGGCATAGTTAAAAGAAAGTGTTCATTTCACCAGTCAGTTTCTCCATCCTTTCCTAAGCAGCACGTTTCCTGTGTGTTCAACTAGGTATAAAAATGGAATCCGTATTGATCCTCTCCTTGCCCCAGCAGGAAAATACAGGATAAAAAACAAGTTTGGGATGCTGACTCTGCACATCAGCAGGTAATGTCTGTGCTCTTGTCTGTGTTGTTTTTTCAGTTCAATAGACCAGTTCTCATCATTCTCAGTTTGTGTATGCTAACCAAAAAATATTTTACTTCTGAGTATCAAGAGAAATAATGGACCACTAAGAATAAGAAATCCTTGTAATGGAAAGGAAAAACAGCTTCTTGATGAAAAGCAAATATCTGCTTCTAACTTCTGGGTTTAAAAGGAAATCCCTTTCAACTTGTTGGGTCAAGTATGAACTATAACTGACAGATAAAAAGGAGGGGAAATGCTTTTTTTTCCCAGATGCTCCGTGGAAGATTCTGCTGAATACAGTGTTGAAGTTAAGAATCAACACGGAGAGGCTTATTCATTTGCTACAGTGCTTGTCAGGAGTAAGTACAAATGTTCCTTCGCTTCAAAATTTTCAGATTCTTCAGACAGTGAGCACTTCAGTGGGACCTAGAGAGTAACAGATGAAAAGGAAGGGGACAGGTTGGCTCTGGACATCTTACTGGTCATGAAGAGATGAGTTGCTTTGAATTACAAAGCCAGCTTGAAGTATTTTTTCAGACAGAAGGAGTGTTATGTGGCTCAGATAGAATATTTATTGCTAGTGCTTTAATATATTCTTGGCTCTGCCATGGGTTATGTTATTCTCATCCTTATTCTTTGCATGCCATATTGTGATCACATCTGAATATCATCTGGGGATACATATGCTTACAGAAGAATGTGACTCCAGAATAGAAGTGTATTATTTATGATATCTTTCAGTTCCTTTAATTAAATGGTGTTAAAATTCAGCATATCTGGAAATATGCAGCCCACATTTACCAGTTCTGAAGGGACACATACAATAGCCCAGAACACCTTATCTTGCAAGCCTTCCCGTATCCCTACATTTTCCCTACCCTACTGCAGAAATACAGAAAAAGTTACCAGGTGTGCAGTGCTTCTCTTCTATAAAGGTTCTCATAGTATGTCCACAACTCAGGAACTGGCCCTTTGCCATAAAGCAGAAGCAGCTGTCTGAAAAAAAATTCCATGGCAATAATCCCATTCTCCTCCCATCAGAAGTCCCATCAGAATCCTTAGGATCAGAGCAGATGTGATGATAGAAAAGGGCTGTGGTTTATCTCAGCAAACTTTGGCTGAGGCTGCTCTCTTCACCTCTCAGTGCCTGGTTAGACTGTCCTTCCTCAGGCCTGACCAGCACACCAACAGCTTCCAAACATTGTTCCTTCTGATTGTGTGTGAGAGGCCCAGACTGTTCCTTCTCCCTTGACCCTGTCTAATGCCATCCCAGTAACATGATTCTTCCTTTTGCTATTTGCTTTTAACATTCTGAAAATAGAGACTACATCGAGGCCTTAATCCTGCCTCCACTGGAAACATTCCTAACCCCCCGGCAGGCTGATGGCATCTCTGCTCCTGGCCCCAGGCTGTCTGGAATGCCCTTGATGCCAGGGGAGGGTCTCTGGGATCTGTGGGTCGTGTAGCAGAAGTTCCCTTTCCCTGAAGACATCACTGAGGGTCTCACAGGATCTGGGGCCAGGCTGTGCTTCTCCTCTTGTGCTTTCTGTTTCTTCTCTCTGCAGATGCAGTACCTCAGTTTCATCCTGGGTGAAGTGCATCAGTTCTTAGATTTCAGCTCAAATAATTTCATTTTGTGCTGTGATACCAGCACGTCTCCCAGGCCAGGTCAGATGCAGTGTTCACCCATGGTGAGCCTGTGGCTGCTGACACAAGTCTGTGGTAGGAGACACTTCCCTCAGCTCCAGAACTAACTCAGTGTCTCAGGACAGATATCCTTGCAAAAAGCTTGAAGTCCCAGTCACTGGTAGTCTTCAAGAATCCCTTGTCATCCTCTGGGAAGGCTGTTTACATTTTTATTTCCTTCTCCATGCTGGATGTGGCAGTGAGGAGCTGTCATGCTCTGACTCCAGAGAGTTTCAAGGGGAAGATAAACACTGGCATGAGATAAGCTAAATGTCCTTTCCTCTTGTCTTTTAGAGTATTATGGAAAGGAGTCAGGATTTGATTCAGAAATATACAAAAGTGAGTAAAATGTTATTATTATTAATTTTATTTTTATAGCCTGAAACTATTTGACTCTTTTTTGTCTGAGCTATAGCTTTTCCTATTAGCCTGACCACTCATGGGATGTCCAAGGCTCAGGTACCACTCTCGATATATGAGAATTAAAATATTGCAAGGAGGAAGGCTCCAGGAAGTCTCTTGATCATGCTGACTTTTACTCTTATTTCATAGGATCCCTTCTGGCCAGAGAGGCAGATTTTGCTTTTCCACTGAAACCCTTATTTTCAAGAGAAAAGGAGCCTTTTACCCTCTCCTGTTACTTCTCTTCTGATTTGCTTGAACACCAACGAGATATTACCTGGTTCAGAGATGGTTTGTATGCACCAGCCAAGTTTAGATCCATATCCCTGCATGACTATATCCCATGAACTCACAGCTGTGATCAAATGTTCACAGAAGGGAATTAGAATTTCGGATTCCTGAGCTGCTCTTCCCCCTCCCCGTGCTCCACAGGTGAGTTGCTGCAGATCTCTGACCGGCAGGAACTCAAGTACCAAAACCAGGAGGCTGCTCTGAGAGTCTCGTGTGCTCACAAGGAAGATGAGGGATTCTACACCATCCGTGTCCCCTCCCTGGATGGATACAAAGAGCAGACCACATACGTGTTTGTTAGAGGTTGTATCCTCCTTAGAACAAAAGCTCCTTTCCTAATCCCTTGCCATAAAGGAATTCACAACCTCAGTCACAAGAAAACCTCCCCCAGTTTTGTGCATGGATACAATAATCAAAATGTCCACATTTTATTCTCAGTGATTTAGGCATCAGAAATTATGACTTGTGTTACTGGGATGTCAGCCTTTAGACTCTTAGAATTAAACTTCTGAATGCAAATTGTAGTAGAGAGAAGGAAAACACCTGACCACCCTCACTTGGTGTTTCTATAGATGCTGCAGCAGAAACTGCTGGTGCACCTGGATCTCCACTCAGTGTGAAATGCCACGATGTACAGAAAGACTGTTTGATCCTTTCTTGGGTGGCACCCAGTGACAATGGAGGGAGTCCAGTCCTGGGATACTATATTGAGAGGTCTGTATGTTACTCACCTGAGCACAGAAAAGGCTCCTGACCATGCTGTGGAGGAGCCAGGGAGGAGCAGCTCCATGGGCTGTTTCATTCCAGGTGTGTTGCTGGGTCAGGGGATTGGGTCCCATGCAATGAGAAGCCTGTGAGGACCTGCAGGTACCCTGTCCTGGGCCTGGCAGAAGGACAGACATACCAGTTCCGAGTCAAGGCTGTCAATAACAATGGAATCAGTCACCCTTCAAAAACCAGTGATCCAGTTACAACACATGACCCCAGCAAGGAAAAGAGAGTGACAGGTTTGTCCCCACTTTGCTCCCACAGTACAATGTGTGGCTGCAGTTTGTCCAGGTTGTTCCCATTTCCCAAATATCACTGCCAGGCTGTGACTTTGCTGAGCTCACCTTAGTGCTATTCTGAAGAGAAAAAAAAATCAAAATACCACCCAGACATCTTCTCTTAGTGGATAACATCTCCCTGTTTGACATTACAGTTATTCCATATGATGATGGAAGGATGATAGAAATTTTCAAGGATGACCTGGAAGGTAAGTTCAAATTTATACTGAGCCATTCTTCAAAGAGGAATTATTTTTCTGTAACAGTGACATCTGTAGTAGCAATGCTCTGGAGAACACACACTTGAGAAAATATAATGTGAAACATAGTTGTAAGCTGCACAAGAATCAGAAACTATCCGAAACAACCTGTTATAATAATCTTGATTTGCCTCTATGTCCCCAAAAATTTTAAGTCTCCTCCTTCATGTAGAAGAATCTTACTTTATAGTGAGAAAACATAATTTTTGTAAAAGAATTCTTTTCCCTTGCCATGTTATAACCAAAGCATAGCCTATTCCACCTTCCCATAGGACATATTAAAATTCCCTTGCCACCCACCAATGTTCATGCAACTGAAGTCAGAGAAGATTACGTGGCTTTGGCCTGGGATGAACCAGATCCAAGAGGCAGAGACCCACTGCATTACTATGTGGAAAAGGTAAGAGAAAGAAGAAGAAACTGCAGAACAGAGTAATTTATTTCTCACATGGTCAATAGCACAGGCAAGGCCAGTCACCGTGCAGAGAACTGGAAAAGTACAGCTTCAGAAATGGCTCTCCTGCTCCACAGATCACTTGAGCTGTGATCCTGACTCTTGACACCAATTCAGGTAGTAATGATAAACAAATAACTTCCACCCCACAGAAGAATATCAGGATTTTAACAGGAAGACTGATAATTTTTATGGTTAATTAGTATCTGCTACCAGATCCTCTCATACATACTCCTTGTCCCCTTACTCTACCACTGCTGCAAAGGAAGAAGACATTTGGGTATAGCAACAATATATCATGTAGGATTTTTATCTGGGGCTTTGGTTGGTTGTTTTTTTTTAAACTACTTTCCTGTAAAGATCAGCTTTGTTACTGCTCAGGATTGTTTTAAGCTTGAGTCACAGCATGAGCTGTAACCTTTTTCTTTTCAGTCAATTGCAGGCAGCAACTCCTGGCAAATGGTTAATCTGGATACACCAGTTAATTCCCCAAGATTTGCACTCTTTGATCTAGCTAAAGGAAAATCATACTGCTTCCGTGTGAGGTCTGCTAACAAGTATGGAATCAGTGAGCCATCCCTGCCCAGTGAGCCTGTAACTGCTGGAGCACAACTGGGTAATTGTTTCTTTAATTTACTCCATGGAAAAGGAGATGTCCCAAGAAAGGAACGTGGGTTCCCTGCCTCCCCTTTCCTCTCAGCATCATGGTATATGGGCACACAGCAGTTGCTTTGGTATCAGGAAATCTCTTAAAGCTGTAAATCCATATTTAATTACTTTGCAGTTGGTGAGGGCAGTGCAAGCCTAACCAAGCATTGAGGGAGGAATTACAGTTAATAGAATAAGAAACAGTGGAAGCCCATGTTTAATCCAAGTCTGCTTCCAGCACAGTGTAGGAGAGAAGTTCCACAGCCCAGGGCTGGCAGGAATGATACAGCTGCTGAAGGAACCTGGCCCTGGGGGCTTCAGACAGAGCTGCAGGCTTCCCAGGGCTGATCTGTTTTGCTTTCTCCCCAAGCTGAGCTGACAGCAGCAAGAGATGCAAAGACTCAGGCATCATGCAAAGAGATGAGCACTCACTCTGTCTTTTATATTTTCCCATATTAAGGCTCCCCAGTGTTCATTCCTAATGTCCTTTTTCCTCAAGAGTAAAGCAGGTTCCATTTCATAGTGAAGTTACACGAGTTACTGTAGGAGTCTTGCTTCTCCCTTACTACAGAGGAGGTTACACAGGTGTTGCCCTGCACACCTCAGTGGGCTCTAAGAGAGGTTGGCAAACCCACCCATATTGATACAGGCTGCAGACTGGGACAATGGCCCAGGTGCTCTGCTCTAATGTGAAAATGATGCTCTTTAAAAGGTGAATAAATCAAACAGGACAACTAACATACATGTTTTAAAAAATGATAAATACTAAAACCCTCTATTTTTCTTTTTTTTATTCTTTTTTTTTCTTTTTTTTCTTCTTTTTTTTTCTTTTTTTAGCTACTCTGCCTCCACCATCTCAGGTTTTAGCTTTCAGAGACACCAAGACATCTGTTGCTTTGCAGTGGGATAAGTTAGAGGATGGTCTGGAACCACTTGGCTATTACATATACTGTCGGGAAGCTGGGACAGAAGAATGGCAAAGTGTCAATAACAAGCCTGTGACATGTACTGAGTGAGTTCAGCTCTTACACTCCACTGAGAACACAGGGTACCAGCCTGGATTTTCATTTGTGGCTGGAGTCATATTTCAGATTAAAAAAAGAACTTCTTTCCCTGCACACACACAGCCTTGCACACCCCCCCCCACTACATCCCCATCTAGAATTAAGTGTTGTTCAGAATCTCACTTGTACACCCAAACCCAGACTGACAGCAAAGTCTGAGGTTGTCTCCACTGACTCTGGACCTGCAGAAAGTGGACAGACCTTGAGGGACCAGTAGAAGCACACTCCAGATTTTTGCTTGCTTTCCAGTAGAGTAAGTTGGTGTCACTCACACACAGGATTTAGGAAACCTCTCCAGCTCTGAGGGCTGCATGTCAAGCAGAAAAAGTCCATTAAAAAATCATGTTTGTTCTCCCAGCAATGCCAGCCAGCAGTGTGATACCTCTCTTTCTGATCTGTACTTACTGTCTGATTTATTGGTAGCCATTTCATGTGCCACAGTGCACTTTAACTTGCAATGGCAAATAATGATTTTGTCAGTAACAGTGCCTTATTAAATGTATTGCAGTCTGTTCAAAAGACTGTTTACCTGTACTTTGAACAGCCAGACACAAACTTATTAATTTCCTCTCCCAGATTTACTGTTCCTGGGCTGCAGCCTGGGAAAGAATATGTCTTTTGTGTGAAATCTGTCAGTGAGGCAGGACTAAGTGAAAGCTCCCCAGAAACAGATCCCATCGTTGTAAGGCCAGCTATTGGTAAGTAACACAGACACACAAATTAAATCCCTCAAAAATTTATCTATCAATGGATATCTATTATTATTACATGTAGAAGTAATAATGTCAAGAAGATAAGCACAGCAAAGTAACAGGGAACTGATTTTCTTGTACCCTGCAGCTTCTGTCATCAATCTCACCTGTCCAGGGTGGACAGGGTTAATTAGCATTTTGACTTAGCAGTGTGTTACATTTGCAGTATTAATTTGTGACCACTTTAAGTGCTCAATTATGCTGGTATCTTGAAATCAGCATTGTGAGTTTCTCCAGGGCAGTTACAAACTCCTACCAATCACATTAGCCAGTGCCTAACCCTCCATCTTCTCCATGTTATTGACCCACTGCTTCCATCTCTTCTACCTGATAAACCATAAAGCAACAGGCAAGAAACATCCCGAGACACATCTCTGACTTTTGCTGTGACTTCCAAATAAGAATCTGATCATTTCCAAATACTTTTGCACTGCAAACGTGGCAGTGGGGGGCTTTACCACAAATAGAATCCCTTTTGGTATAAGCACACAGAGATTTCCTCAGCTCAGTTCATCCCACACGTACACCTCCCTTCCTGATCCCAGATCCCAAACCTGCCCTGAACAAAACTGTGTTTTCTCTCTTTCTGCCCAGCTTGTCCATCAGCACCCCATGGCTTTGTTCTGCTGAACTGTGGGAAGCAGAACATGACCATCAGCTGGAAACCCCCGAGGCGCAGGGGAGGAACAAAGATACTGGGATATTTCCTGGATCAGCATGATCCATCTGAGCCAGACTGGCATCAAGTCAATATTCAGCCAATTCCTCAACGAGTTTACACGGTATTCATTTCAGATCTGACAGTGTCCTTATAAGCAGAGTGGGAACCCCAGCTGTAACAAGTTGAGCTGTCTCACCTCTCCTTCCTCTAGCCTAAACCTCTCTCCCAACCCTCACACTACAACCCTAACACATAATAATGTACCCACAGACTACAACCCCAATAATAAACAACTGTACTAATGATCTCTATGCACCTCTGAACCCAAAGGTCAGTGACCTGGAGGAAGGGCACCTGTATGAATTCCGAGCCTGTGCAGTGAACCTGGCTGGTGTTGGGGAACTGTCTGAGCCCAGCGACTTGTTCAGATGTGAGGAATGGACAATGCCAGAACCAGGTATCTCTCATGTGAAAACAACAGCCAGAAAAATATTACCAGGTTACATTCATCATCTCCCCACTCTTCTGTGAATCCGAGGGACTTCTGAAAATCACAGGTCTGTAAGGAGTGCACAGAAAAACACAGACACTTCTAGAGAAGTTGTGATTTGGATGCAAGCTTCTGTTTCTGCATTACACAGATGTAGCACCCACGTGTTTTAAATAATGTTTCCAGAGAATGAAATAATAATAATCTTTGTGTATTACATCAGAGCAAATAATATTAAACCAGCAAGTGCATGCTTTTTTCTAGAACCTATGGCTACAGTTAATCAGCACAGAAAGCATCTTCCATGAACTCACTATTCACTTGTTACCCTGAACCCCTCTGTTTTCTGATCTCAGACTCAAACCAAGTGCACCCATCTGCATCTTTTAGTTTAAATGTTAGTGTTTGACAGCCTGCCCTCCTTTGAACAGGCCCTCCTTATGATGTGAAGTGCACTGAAGTAAGAGACTCATCCCTGAAGCTACACTGGGAAGCACCACTGTACACTGGAGCAGGTCCAGTTACAGGGTATTACGTAGAGATGGCTGAAGAAGGGTCAGAGGAATGGAAACAAATCCATAAGCAGCCCATAGCCACCAGCCACATGAAGGTCTGCATCTGTACTTAGTACCCAGGTGGTGCTTCTCGTTTAGTCTTACATTAATTCCTGTCATTGTTCCTGCAGGTGTCAGATCTGGAGACAGGGAAATGCTATATTTTCCGAGTAAGAGCACGGAACAAAGCTGGAACTGGACCCCCTTCACCTCCCTCAGATCCTGTGGTGGCTAAAGCCAAAACTGGTACAAAACTAAAAGTGATGAGGTTGTGCCAGTCTGGAAATCCTATGATGATTCCAGTAAAAAACTGCTTTATGAAACATCAGCTACATGGAGGAAAGAACCTCCATTAAACTAAAGATCAGCAAACCAAACTGCCCAAATGAATTACTCTAGCTGTACACTCTTTTTTTTTTCTGAGTGAGATGGCCATAAGCTAAGCCCTGATCATTTTTTGTAAGGAATGTGCTGTGATATTTTTTCTCATACAGACACAAATGAAATTGAACTTGGGGTCGATGAAGAGGGTTTCATCTATATGGCTTTTGAAGCTCCTGAAAGGAATGACTCCTCTGAATTTATCTGGTCAAAGGACTACAAAGGACCACCAGATGCTGACAGAGTTCAGACTGAAGAAAAAGGCAATAAGTGAGTACATAATGCACACTGAGAATTAATTGTGGACTGTCAAATCAAGAACAGACTGAGGAAAATGTGAAGCTAAATGTTTCCCTCTCTTTCCAATATTCAACTAAGATACATAGACACAATTATGGGTAAATCTCTGTTCCTGTTTCTCCTGGTGCCCATGAAGTGGGGCATTCAGTGCAACCTTCAGGTGACAAAAGGGAAGCCTTGGCATCACATTGCTCATTTTTTTTGTCTTGATCCTCAGTGTTACAAATAAATGATATTTGATGTTCTGGGTGTATCAAATGTATTGCATTCTGTTACAGAGGGCAATTTTGGGGGGGAAATGTGATTTTTGTTACTATTATTTTTATTTCAAAGATCTAAGCTTATACTGAAAGACCCATCAGAAAAGGATCTGGGCGTATATTCAGTGGAGGTCACGGAAGTAGATGATGATATATCTGCCAGCTGCATTTTAACAAAAGAAGGTAAAAACTAATAATTGACAAGAATAAAAATCTAGTGTGCTATAATGTTCTAATATTAGACATTTTGAGGAAAGTTTCTCACAGAGGAATGGTAAGTGATAATGATAGCAACATCATTAGAGAAATGTTTCCCATTCCTTGAAGTCTCAAGGGCAGTTTCTTTTACAGCCCCCAAGAAAAGATTCTGTGCTCCTGGAAGATCGTTTTTCCATTATGGTTCAGATTTCACACACAACTACATGATCACAGTGATTTAAAATTTAACATGTTTCTTGAATTTATACAACCACCATTTTATTCAGACATAACTAAGAGTTATCTTCACACCCTTTTCTAGCTCTCCTGCTACCAAAGGTTTTGTACTTACCATCTTCTTCTTGACATAAATACAAATAACAAATTAAATTAAATTAAGACAGTGAATTAATTTTGGCCCAGTTGTACTAGTCTAAATGCCCTGTAACTCTTTGCATTTCAGATCTGGATAAGTTGCTGAAACGTAGCCATGAAATCAGGAACCCATGTAAGTTGATCCAGCAAGAAGCCAGTGCCATGTGAGCAGCCACTGAAAGGGGAGCCCTGCACAACCCAGGCAGAGCCAAAGGTTGTGGTTTGCCTCTGAGTTCCTCTCCCAAGTTCTTTGTTTTCCAGTGATCAAGCTGATTTCTGGATGGAACATTGATGTTCTGGAGAAAGGAGAAGTTAGGCTGTGGCTGGAGGTTGAGAAGCTGTCACCAAATGCAAAGCTGCATTTAATCTTCAATGAAAAGGAGCTCACAAGCACTCCAGTATGTTTTTGTTTTGTTTTGAATTCCGACTTTCCCCCTGCTGAACAGAGAGAAAGAGCAAACTGGTACATTCCTGGTTTTCTAAATTCCCATCAGATATTTTCCTGTGTGTTTTTGGAAGACTCTAGGGCTTGGCTGGCATACTTTTTCATACTGACAGTTGTAGAAGGTGTTGTGCCAGGATCTGACCTTGGAACAGTTCCACTGGGGAAAAACTACTCAGTTTATCATATTTTCTTTGTTTTAAACAGACACATAAAATAAACTTTGTTAAAGGAAAAGGTCTGGTAGAACTGATCATCGAGAATTTCTGTGAGAAGGACAGAGGGACCTACACAGCCCAGCTGCAAGATGGAAAAGCTAAAAATCAATTCACCCTAGTTCTTGTGGATGAATGTAAGTGGAAATTCAGGATCAAATATAGACTGCCATGCTCAGTGGAAAGTTTTCTAGGCACTTAAGGCCTCAAAGTATTTATGACAGTTAAGATAGCACACTGGGAATGGGGAGAATGAATATTTATTTCAGCACACATTTAATGCCCAGGAATCGTGTAATAAATTATTTGCATTTGTCTTCAACATAAATTGAAGGTCTTATAAATAGAGTCCTTGATGATAAAAATGGTTTGGTAAAACAAAATACCATTGCTGTTCTCATAGGTTTTGCTAAAGTTATAGCAGAAGCTGATGCAAAAAGGAGAGAATGGAAGAAGAAGCAAGGTAAGATAAGCTGCAGGTTAATGATTTTGATCCCCTTCTCCTGGGGATAAAAATATGCCCATTAATCTCCAGGTCCAGTCTCCTCTCTTCAGAGGTGGTTAGTGCAAGATGGAAGTGTCCCTGCAGTAATCTGTCCCACCTCCCAGAATCAGGAAGAAAATCAAACTATGGATTTTCTGTTCCATTGCAATTCACCTGGGAAATACCTGCCAGCTCCCCCACTGCCGTGGGGCAGAGTAGAGTCCTAAAGGCCTGGTTAGGCAGCAGCATTAGCTGCATTTTGAGATAGGATTCCTCAGCCAAGGTCGGTTACCTAGGGACGTTACAAAGCCAGCAGTAATGATGTGCTCTGAACTTTGGGGATTACTGCAGGGAAAAACTCAGCGGCGTGCAGAGTTCCCTCCAGCCCGCACTGCTGGGATTCACCAGGAGATGGAGGCATTTCTGCAGGCAACACTTGGAAATGCAGAAATGCATCGCCAAAGACGTTTCTTTTCTCTTACAGGTCCACATTTTATAGAGAATTTGAAATGGAAAGTTACCGAGAACTGTGAAGTACTCCTTACGTGCAAGGTACTTACAGCTCCGTGGTGCAGCTGAATGCCTTTAATATGGAATTTTAGATGTGAGTTGTAAGGGAAGGGCACAAACAGCACTCACCCAAATGTGAAGATGGATGAAAATTGATAGTTTAACTTGGACAGAAATGTTAATAAAGAAGGAAGTTCCTCAGATTCCTCTGCAATCCCTTAATGCAAGTGATGTTTCGTATCAGAAGGGCACCAAGGCATTCAGAAATAAAATGCATCTTCTGAAGACTGATTTCTAAATGTTGACTTCAAACAGGCAACGAACCTGAGAAAGGACACCAGCTTCCAGTGGGTCTTCAACAAGAAAACCCGAGCAGGTGGCATGTTTGATCCACAGACTGGAACAGGAACTCTGCTTCTTCAAAAGGTGAAAACCAGACTGCAGCTCAAGGGCCTTGGTGATCACATGAAACTGCAAGAAATATGGATTGATTTTATTCAGTGTGTGTGCTGGGTAGTTCCCACTAAGTGAAAAACAAATGAACAAACACTGAAGAAAGCACAGAAGAAGATGTTATTTAACATGAGGGCCAGGTAGATCTGAATTAGAAATAGGATGCTTTTAACAGTGGGTGGCTAAAAAGAAAAGGGTGAGCTTTTCAGGCTTTCTGATCAGGACTGGTTGCCTCTTCTGGAGAAAAACTGCAGTAACACCAAAAAAAAAAAACCAACTTACTGAGCTCATTACAAAAGTAGCTGAATGAAAATTTATGGCTTGACCCATAGAGAAGGCCAGAGAAGCTGACAGAATGCCCCACGTAATCTCAAATCTGCCTCAGAGACTGATGGTGCAGTTAGAGTTTTAGTGCTCACTCTGTGGGGCTAATTTGAATCTTGGTTGGGTTTGATTTTTCATTTTAATTTCAAATAGCCAAATCACCTACAGAAAACAAGCAGATAAATGCATGTGAGCTGGGATTTGAACCAGAACCTCTTCTGACCCTTCAAAGGAAATTCTAGGGAAAATTGCCTTTTGTGCCCTCCTTTCTGATCTGCCCAGCCAAGTTCATTGGGAGGGAAGAAAAAATCTCAGCTATCCCCATTTATCAAACCCTGCTCTATGTCAGTGATACAATAAATTGCTGCTGGGGGTGTATGTGTGTGTGTTTGGTTTGAGTTTTGTTTGGTTTAAGACATTTAAAAATATTTATTTTAAAATAAATATTACATTTGTATTTCCTAGATAACCAAAGCAGAGGAGGGCCAGTACAAAGCACTTGTTTCAGATGACAGAGGAGAGGACTACACCCAGCTTGATCTGACAAAAGGAGGTAAGAGAACCTTGTATCAGGCAATAATACACAGTCACACCCCTGCCTGCAATTAACTTTGGATTTAAAAATAAACTGTACAACTTTCTACCACCCTGTTAATAATTATAGTACCTACATGCTTTTATAGGGATTAAAACCTGCATTGAGAGTTGCTGGCCAAATTGAGAGTTTCCTAATCTACTATAGCATAAATATATATGCTGATTATTTGAAAAATCACAAATACTTCATGTTGGGTTGGAGTCATAAAATGCAGATTCCTGCTTCACTTTTTGGTATTCTGAATATTGTCTGGAAATTGAAAGACAAACATGCAGCTCTGACATTCTAATGCTATTAACATGTACAGTCATTCATCAGGCTATGACTGCATTATAAATTCTGTCAAGCTTCACAGTTTAAAGCTCAGTAATGTTTCAGTCACTTCAACTCAACATCAATCAGAAGATTCTTCCTCCCAAGATCAAATCCTACCCCAACATCTGGAATCTATCATTGAAACCTGATATGTAACTCTGCTTTCTGTGAGGCAGTCTGTCACACAGACTGAGTGCTAAAGGAGATAAAAGCATCTAAATTTAGTAAGAAATGCCCAGCATCTAAAAATAAATGAGTCAGTGGCAAAATCCTCCATTCCCAGTAAGCTTTGCAATAGAAGACAGTGAACAACCACTGGGTATAACACATTCTAACCATAATGAACCTGAGCTGGTAGATCAGATGTGATTTGCTAAATGTTGTATTTATAGACATTTGAATCCTTATTTCTTTGCAGCCTTTGAAGACCTTCTCAAGGAGCTGTGCAGGATCAGTGGTGTGCCATCAACTGACTCAGTAAAATGGGAGGGGGGAAGGGTGGGGCCCATGCCCAGAGCAAACTGCTGGGGAGCTGTCAGGGTTGGGTACCCCAGCATCAGGAATGGTGCTTTAGTGTTGGAAGCACTTTCAAACTGTCAGGCAGGATGGCCAGTAAATAAAGCCAGGGACATAAACCCTCTCTGCTTACAAATTAATTCTGTGACCTTTATGTGCCAGCAGCCTGCTCCTTGTCACATCACTTTAGATGTGAATTTGGCTGAATTGTACTATTTCTATCTGTGAGATGTGTATTCCAGTCCCAAGTCTCTAGAAGTAATGCTGACATTATTCTACCAGCTTCTAAGAGATCCTGTATCATCCTACTTCCAGCTAGCCACATTCTCCAGAGAAAAATGTTATTAAATTGCTTGGGATTTTGTTTGTGTGGCAAGAAATACTGTTCATTCTTGAACTTCCTTCTCAGTTTCAGTCTATTATACCCTTAGCTCTTTCTGCTACACCTCTGAAAATTCAGCCTACTGAAGAAGGCATCAAAATCTACACAGATGTGAAGTACTTCACAGACTACATGAAAACAACTTGGTATCACAAGTAAGTCCCCAAAAGATTTGCAAGGCTTCTGGAGTAATGCTGCTTGTAACTTTTACCATCAAAACTGAACATGTTGGGCCCCAGCCTGTGACTTTTTGAGGGAATGGTCCATTTGTCAGAGTAGGAGATGAAAAGGACAATTCATCTGAGACATGTCTGGAAATTCCACAGTAAGCAGTCGTGTTACTTTTATCTTAAGACTGCATAAATGTTTACAAGTGATCATCTTTACAAGAATAATAATGATGCATTTAAGGTACTGCTCAGTTACAGCCACCTTGGTTACAGACAGGAAAAGAAGTTACTGGGTTTTTCAGATTCTTTATTTCTACTACTTTGTACCTCCCTAAACCATTCTGTTCCCCTACTCTGAAAACCAAATATTCCCAAATATTATCAAATTCTTTCCAAACACTAGCTCATTTAACCTCATAATGTCTTCATAGAGAACTGGCATTTTATTAGATACCACCTATGCAGGTATATAAGGAGGCCAATTTTTAATCATGTTGAAGGGCTAGACACAAATATTCAACATCTAAATCCTATTTAATCTCATAAGTAAGAACTAGGAGGTCTTTTGTAGAGTTTGCAGAGCTTTGGCAAACTGCCTAGAAGCACAGCTAGATGCCTCATGAGATTTTCAAAAGTGACTGAGTATGTAACTCTCCATGAAATTAACAGGGAGGTCCTGACTCCCACTCTCTTATTCTAACTAATTTGGATTTTTAAAAAGGTAGCACTCTAATTTATACAGCTCTGCCAAATCCCATGGAAATTATATGATTTATTTATTTAGGGAGAAACAGCTGGAAAGCCGTGACAGACTGAAAGCTGGGAGCACCATGAATCAGATCTGGCTTCACATTCTCAACCCAACAGATGCAGATAAGGGAAAATACACCCTGGAGTTATTTGATGGGAAGAGCTCACACAAACTGTCAACAGACTTGTCTGGACAAGGTAAACTGAGTCAAACAATACTGTCACAGGAATGAGAGAGACCTGAGCTGCTTTCCAAGATTCCTTCAGATCATGGGCAGTGATTTCTCTCTCCTTTATGTGTGCTGGAGCCACAGTTCAGCACGCTATGAAATTGGGTTGACAGACAGTGAGGTGCCCAGAGACACCAGAGGAGGGGTGGGGAGAGGAGAAGTGCAGCAGAAGATACTGAAGACCTTAGGGACCCTCACTGCTATTCCAACAGTGATGAATTATGTGAAATCTACTAAATCAATGAAGTAAACAGCAACTTGCCCTAAAACCTTTTCATTCCTTGCAGCCTTCGAAGATGCCCTGGCTGAGCACAGAAGGTTAAAGTAAGTTCCTGCCCAAACATTTTCATGGCTAAATCTATTCTGAGTGCCATATCCCATGTTAAGAACACAACACCTAATAAATAAAACCACTATAATTTTCTCTCTCATGATTTCAGGGAGAGAGCAATAGCAGAAAAGTGTAAGTACATTAATTTCCTTCCTTCTGTGAACCAAAGCCAAGTGGTGTGCTGATAAGGAAAACTAAAAGGTTGTATTTGTTCACCCCCAGGTCGTGCCAGGGTTGTTCAAGGTCTGCCAGATGTTGCCACCATCATGGAGGACAAGGTAATATTGAGTAACTGCTCCTATAATTGGCCCTTGCACTTTGAAGAATAACTGATGGGAAGAAAACTACTTGTTTGCTCCTCCTGAATCTTCCTGGGAGCTTTCCTGAGCTACTGCAGTTGCAGGGGTGGGAAGTGGTCCCCTGCACAGCACCTGCACCACCCCTGGTCCTGGTGGAGGTGCCTCCAAACACACACGTAGGGATGTGCTCCTTGTGGCACTGCAAGGTTCTGCATGGCTCTGCTCCCTCAGTTTGTTTCCCAGCCAAACCCTTTCTGTTGTCCTCCCCTTCCACAGGAGCAGACTAAGGCTTTTCACTGCTGGACTGACTTTCCCATTATATTAGCTTGCTGCTTGTATTTCTGAGTCACAGTCCTTTACTGGTACACAGGCAGAATAAAAATCCTGTAAAGTAATTGCAGATCCACTACCTGTGAATCTGTGTCACTTTACAGTGTAAGGAAGCTATAAAAAGACAGTATCCCAAATATGAGTCAGTGAATTCAGTCTGGTTGATCCGGGTTATACTGGAGGATATCAGGAAAAAGAGTGGAATGTTCTGGAATCTCACCTATTGAAAATCTAGGAATATTTATTTTTCTTAATTTCTCACCAACTGAATTTCCTGGCTCATTCATATCTTCACAACCTATTTCTGCTATCTGTTTTACAACAGACCCTGTGTTTAACTTGCTGTGTCTCTGGAGAACCTTACCCAGAAATCACTTGGTTCAAAAATGAGCAGGTGATTGTCTTTAAGGATCGTTACAAAATGGAAGTGAAGGGCTCGTTTGTCACAATCACCATAGAGAAAGTCTGCAACGAGGACACAGGAAAATACAGCATCTATGTCAAGAACAAGTATGGTTCTGAAACTGGGCAGGTTACCATCAGTGTCTACAAGCATGGAGAATTACCAATAGGAATGGAAGAAGAGGAAGTCCCAGGTGGGATTAGAATGAAGAAGTATAAATGAATTAGTCAGTTTTGGCTCAATGAATTGAAAAGGAATTTAAAACCTTTGGGTTCATTTCAGTGTTTCTGCCCTAAAATTCAGGCTCAGGTATCTGGTTTTGTTTTAGTGATATTTGGGGTTTTTTGTTTTGGTAGTTGTTAGAAAAGAATTCTAACTCACATGTGCACACATGTGTACCCATGCATGTTCATCTTACAGAGAAACTCCTTCCTATTAAATCTGTGTGTGCAATGCAAGAGGATTCACCCATGAGAGCCAGGCTCCCAGTGGAGTTCTTTTGTATTAAATCCCCACGTGTTACTGGTTGCCTCTAGCTGAGCAATGCTTGTGTGTGTGCAGAATTAAACTTACACCTTGGTGAGACCTCAGCACTGTTGTCAAGTCCATCCATCTAGAAACCAGGCTGTGTGTGGGAAGGTGGAATATGGACCTTTCCATACCTAAGCCATATGGGAAGGGAACCAGGCAGGGATATTTACAAGGCTTGGTGCTTTCCAGAGGAACACACTCAGCTTCTTTATCTGCTGATACACAATATTTACACAAAGGGATTGAGTAAACAACTACAGAGGTGGAGCCAGATCCTTCCATCCTACTGATCACCTGTATTCCTTAGAACTGAAAGAGACTTGTAGGTTTATTTGTTATGTTAAGTTATTCTCAACTGTTCCTCAGCCACAGCTCTGCTCCCAGCTTCTATCAGTAACACTGTGTCAGTGGGAGACTGCAGCCACCCCTGCTCCTTAAACCAGTATCAGCTGTATTGATCCACAGGAGCAGTGGTTTTCCCAGTTATTTGAGGGACAGTGCTGTTCCAGTGTCAACAAAAATGAGCACAGCAACCCAGTACAGGGTTGCCAGTCACTTGGCCAAAGGCAGTTACATTTCAGGAATAACCTAAAACTGAATTTATATAAGTCATATTATTAAAATTAATATTAAAAAGTGAAAGTTTAGCTAATTGCCTAGATTCATCTTCCAGTGAATGAAGAAAAGGAGGTCCTTTTGATGGTATCATCATCATCACTCTATGGTAAAACAGATGGAATCATGTCCTAGAATAACTCCAGTTAAACAAGTGCCTTTTAGAACCATGGATACCCCTCACACACTTCATTCATTATCAGCTTCTCATCCTTGCTACTCAGGTAAATGTAATTACAAAATTGGCTCTTTCAGAATTTTCTTTAAAGCTACATACTAAAAAAATTTTTTTTTTAAATTTGTAAGAATAAGTTCAGCATTTGGTGTTCTATATTTAAATAGAATTATTGGACAGTATGGAGTCATAGAAGTTAACTGAGGAAGGTCACCTACCCCTGGGATACAGGCTCTGTTTGAATTAAGCAATATAACTGCAAGACACACAATCCAATGAGTGTCTTTCAAAATCAACAGGCATGCTTGCACAGACAGCAGGGAGCATCACTCTGTGGCTATAAAGAATGAGGAATATTTGGTGCAAGAAAACCAATACAACCCATTCACTTCTCTCACTTTGGTGTCCAAGCAATGTTCCAGGTTTTATTTTACCTTCAATTTTCTATATATGTGATGATTTTAAAAATAAATAAATAAACTGAGTTTAATACAGATTTAGGTGCACATTACTGACACCTTCTGGATAGAATCATGACTGATTCTCCCACTCCAATATCCCTGTTCTCAAGCAATTGGAGCCCCACAAGTTTAGAATTTTATTCCCACCATTTGAGGTCAAAGTCTAAATAGAGAATATGGTGCTACTTAGGAGGTTTTTGCTGTAAGACAGTAATTACCTTGCATCAATTGTAAACTATGGCATTTTATCTGAAGAATTCTATCCAAAACACAGAAAAGGTCTTAAACATAGAAGTTTAAATAGAAGTTGTGAACAAAAAGAAAACAAATCAAACCATGCAAGACTTTACAACAATTACAAATAATGACTCAAGTTCAGTAATTCACAATAAACCTAACACCAAGCCTAACCATCCCAGCTGGTCAAGGTAAGACTTTCTACAAAGCAGAATGAACTAGAGGTTATGATCATTAAGAACAAATAAATGATTAATAATTGTTAATACACAGTTAATATTTAGCCAGTCATCTCACAGTTTGGGCTGGCCTTTCCCTTGCCATAAATAGCATCTGAGGGAGCAGGGAGAGCCCTCACTTTCCTGCTAGGACCACTGCCCTAACCTGCATGAGAGCATCCACAATGGCCTTCAATGGAACCTGGCAGGTCTATGCTCAGGAGAACTATGAAGAGTTTCTGAAAGCCCTTGGTAAGTGTCCAACTACTTTTGAAATAATTTCCCTGAAATGCAATGCACACTTTGCATGACTTCTTTTATTACTGTATTTCTCTGTGGGGTTATTTTTCTTTTGATTGTATAAGAAAATACCCTGGTAAGTCTGTGAAGTCTAATTTGGAGCTGAAAAGAAGCTGAAAATCACACAAATTGATATAGAAAGGCTACAGATAACCCTCAGATCTCTATCTTAACATTAAATGAGTCCCTCATGAAAGAAAAGCTAATCAGAAATCACCTTGTTTTGATTAACACAGAACTTTAGAAATACATTTAACTGGAAACAGGTCTTCCAGGGCATGACCAATTGTCCCTGTGCTGTCAGCAGTGCAGGCACTTCCTCCAGCAGCAGTGATTAATGTATGTGGGAGCTGTTCAGTAATCTATAAGGAGCAGACTTGGTGATTATGACTTAGTAGGTGCCTGCATTGACAACCTTGGCAACAAATTCATATCTGGGATTTTAGAGATATTTGGTAGAATAAATCCCAGCTACAGTTGAAAGCCTTGTCCAGCAGCCTGAAGCAAGCCCTCAGGTGTTACAGATGATACTCTCAGGCCATGCTGGAGACATCCTGACAAGGTGGTTTGAGGTTACTTTCCCTGTTACAGCTCTGACTAGACAGATGACCCTCACCTCCCATCAATCTGGGAAGAGGTGAGGGAAACAAAATAACACACCCATGGTTTCCTTCAGGGAGAAATGTCATCACTTGGCAAGCCCTTGCAGAAAGAAACAATACACACTGGGGCAAGAGGTTAGCAAATACAGTATCAGGATCTATACAGACAGCAGGAAGGGAATGATAGAAGCAAGGAATCCAAACCAGGATTGGTCTTTTAACTTGGACATCACTTTCTATTACTGGTTGCACCTTTATCAGAGAAAAGAATTTGCTGTTTGATACCAACACACTGCTTCATAACAAAGTCTTTTTTTTTGCCTTTTTTACAGCGTTGCCAGATGAACTTATCAAAGCTGCCAGAGATATTAAACCTATTGTTGAAATACAACAAAAAGGAGATAACTTTGTTGTGACATCAAAAACACCCAAGCAATCTGTAACTAACTCATTCACCCTTGGAAAAGAGGCTGACATCACTACTATGGATGGCAGAAAGCTCAAGGTAACATCTTTCAGGAAGGGGTGCACCTCTAGTCATCCTTATACTTCAGTTTCTGTGTACAAGGAGAACTTGTTTGTACCATTTCCAGTAGGACACATTTCTATCATTTCAACAGACAGAAATGTTTCTTCTAAAACTCTTTTTCCAATGCTGCAGTCTCCAGTGTAAAATAGCAGATGTCATTATGAAGAATGGCTATAATTTGTTTCCTATTTACGTGGTCCCCTACTTCATCTAACTGAATTCCAAAATCTGGCAATTTTTTGTAATTTTTAAACCTGCTTCAACAGTGCACAGTGAACATGGTAAGCGGGAAGCTTGTGTGCAAATCAGAAAAATTCTCTCACGAGCAAGAAGTTAAAGGCAATGAAATGGTGGAGGTAAGTGCTTGGGCACAGTGGCACGCTAAGAAAAATGTTCTGAAATGTTCTGTGTTGGTTGGCTTAGTGTAGGGCCAATACTTTTAACAAATCCTGGTCTCCACATGACCACATTACTTGCAGAAGTCCTCACAGCTGCTAAAATCTACCCACACAGAATTTTAGGATTTCATACTAACCACAGCCAGTGGAAAAATACTATTCTTTTCCTTTATTCTTCCTGCTTCTTATTAAAACCATATTATTTCTAATGCAACTAAACTGCATTAGATGACTCCTTTGAACACTCATTCTGCTTGACAAATCTTTTTATTAATTACTACCCTGAGGCCAAGTCTAGGCACTGAAGTGTGAAGGGCTTTAGCTGCTGAGCATGTTGCAGAACAACTCCTTACAAATTCCCCTAGAGTACTATACCAGTGTCTCCACCCTTAGATTTATCCACAGGCTCTGAGAATTTACAACATACTTTCTCCACCTACAGTTCTTTGAAGGCTTTTAGTTGGTTCTAAGTTATTTGGAACTGACAAAGAGCTTTTCTCTAGAGTTGAGCTCATTAGGCTTCTAAAGAGTGCCCACTTGGGCAAAGACTGCTACAGGAATGAGCTAACTACATTAAAGTGGTATGTTCTGGACATACAGTTCCTTAAGATCATTTTGAGTATCTCAAACTACTTCACTAGTAATAAAAAGAACTCATTACCACTTGAGACAGTGAATTTCTGTTAACAAGAAGCATATTTTCTGGTAGGACCAATGACACTTCCTAAAACAGAGTAATAAAATGTACTTCATGATGGCATTTAAATTTAGACTTTTCCAGCTTCAGAGGTGTTCCTAAAAGAGAAGTCTTTACTATGAATGCTATATATTTATAACTAGGTACTGTAAAGGTATTTTAATGTGGAATAAGATAGATTTGTACATGACTTACAGGAACTTCTGGCCATGTCACCACAAACAGATTTCCTAAAGTTTAGATGAAAAACAAATTATGCATATTTGCCTCCCACAGACTATGACTTATGGTGGAGTAACACTTGTCAGAAGAAGCAAGAAAGTCTGAAGACAGACCACCTTCCTTGTGACACCTTTACATACCTAAAATAAAGTGCAGTTTCCACAAAGTCTGATCTTTGTAATCTGATAAAACAGCATAGAAATAATTGTGATTTCTAACTCTCCTTTCACATGGACATCACTTCCCATGATTACAAGTCTGTGTTTCCCCTGAGTGCACTTACAGTTCCTTTCCATGGTAGATGTCTGTCTCTCAAGCAACCACAGCTGGACATTGCCTGAACAGGATGATCTGGCACCACAATCCCTGGGAATGGACAAAAGCTGATATAAATACATATTCAGTGAACATATTCAGCTCTAGTTCCTTTGTCTAATAGCCTTCTACTAATACTCCTCAATAATCTAACCAGCAAAGAGCAATTAGGCATTTGTTTAACTGATCTGCACAAGGAGTCTGTATCATTAATACAAACAGTAACATTTTAAGGGCTATGAAGTATTTAACAGTCACAAACAATTACAAAGTAATACTAGAAATGACTGCTCTGAAGGTGAAGTACACAGGAGTCCAATTAAACAAAACTGAGGCACTACAAGAGCAAGGGGAAGTAAGCACTCTTCCAGTTTGCAGCTACCAGTATCTGCTTGTCACAGTGAAGCTCAAATAAACTAGATGGTTTCTGCTGACATTGTGTCTCTACTGCAATACATATTTTTCTGTACACTGCTGATTACACCCTACTATTCTAGTAGCAGTCCTATTTTGTACTTATTTAAGTCACTGCAGATTTGTTAGACTTGGTCTTGGGTGTAAGACCTTCATTTAAACAGTTGCTGGACTGATCATGCCATTTAAATAATCATCCTCGTGGGGATGTTTTATTCCAGTTAAAGTGCTGAGTCCACATCTGCCTGTGCTAGGAGAAAAGCAGTTCGTGAGGGGGGGGAGATGGTGTTAATAACAACTTGCAACATGGTGTGAGCAGTCTGGGAAGTGTATCCTCACTCTGGTGTGAGGCTGTCCTCACGGGGAGCTTTGCTGGCATAACCCTGCAAGTGCCATTGTGTTCACTGTGCTCCCCAGGCAGTTCTGATGCTAAGTACACTTTCGCAGACTAAATTAAATTCTATGGGAGCTACACACAAATGAGATCAACAGAAGAGAAATCCAGGCACTGGTAAAACCAAGGGAGAAAGCTCCCTTAAAGCATCTGTACTGCAAAAAGCCATATAAGAGCTTGAAACAATTCTGTTTGG
The DNA here is from genome assembly GCA_038090715.1 of Florisuga fusca. Classification (NCBI taxonomy): domain Eukaryota; kingdom Metazoa; phylum Chordata; class Aves; order Apodiformes; family Trochilidae; genus Florisuga; species Florisuga fusca. The sequence goes on from JAAWXA010000055.1 coordinate 938,700, forward strand.
AAGTTGCTGGGTAACTGCTGCTAAGTACACAATGCAACAGCACAAAGCAGAGCTCAGCTTCCCAACAGCACATCTGCAGAACTCTGCCAGAGCTCAGGGACCACATGCTGTACCAGTACCTTGGTAGGATACAAAATATAAGACACTTCAGAGTTATTTCTAAACTCAGGGATCATTCATTGCTCCAAACCCTACACTTCTAAGGCATGCTACAAAGCCACAGTCACATGCTTTGATACACTGACATAAAGTGTTGTTAAAGCAAAATGTGTGTATGTTTGCTTTTAGAAGAGCCACGGCCTTATTTTGGTTCAATAACTACTCAAATATTCCCAGCTCACTTGGGAGCTGCCTTGCAGACTCACTTCTTCCATACTCAACACCTTATCAAAGTTCAACCTCAACGTAAGACAGCTGGTATAAAAACACAGGTTAAGCTGCAGACTGAATATACTACATACCAAACTCTATACAGATTCCTATAGGATTTTTTTGTGTCACACATTCCCACCATAATTTCAGTCTCTAATGTACTTTCTCAGCTTGATTTTAGTATTCTTTTCATAACTCGTGTGACTGTGTATATAAAATGCACAAGGTAACAAACAGAATGTTTAGTCCAGAATAATGTTAACTGTAAGCATCAAATGCAGAAAATCCTGTCAGAGACCCCCACCTCTGTGTGTCCTGAACACAAAGCAAACAACCACCACGGGTTTTTTTGTTTGGTTTGTTGTTTTGGGATTTTTTTGAAGAGCAGCATGTGTAGTTGACATGCATCTCCTGTATCACTGATCAAACTTCCTCTGTTGTTCAGAACCTGTAGATGTGTCAGGCAATTTGAGCAAGTGACTGTCAGGATAGGAACAGCAGTGTCCACCCACCACTCGTCATACCCAGGCATTAAAAAGTCAAATTCTGCTGGTGACAGACATCAAGGCTGCCTCAACTCTCCACAGTCTTTTGTCTCCCATCTGCAGTTCTCTGAAAATCCCCCACACCAGCAAAGACACAGACACTGCCCGACCGAACCTTTCATCAGTCACACATCGGTCATTTATCTGCCTATTCGCGCTGGCGGGTCACACATCCAGCTGTTAATAATCCCCCATACTTTATTCTCATCACACAAATTGCTTTAGTGAAAAAAAAAAAAAAAAATAGCAAAAAGGGCTCCCCCTGCAAGGGTGAAATGAAAATCCCTGAGGCTCAACAACAGGGCCACAGAACAGGGATGGCTGGAACCAGGGCTTAAGGCCTCACACAGCGAGTCCTCCCGGCCCAGTCACACAGCGAGTCCTCCCGGCCCAGCAACCCGGAGCAGCGCGTTGTGCCACACACCCCGCGAGATAACAGCGTGGGGAGGGGACCCGCACGGCCCCGAGAGGCGACAGCGTGGGGAGGGGACCCGCACGGCCCCGAGAGGTGACAGCGTGGGGAGGGGACCCGCACGGCCCCGAGAGGCGACAGCGTGGGGAGGGGACCCGCACGGCCCCGAGNTTTTTTAACCTTTCTCCCTGCTTCGCTTTCCGCGCCCTTCTCCATTTCCCCCTCCCTCCTCGCGGGGCTTTTTCCTTCCACGAGGATCGGTTTTGAAACAATGTCCAGAAAGAACAAAGCTGGGCTGGAAGAAAGTAAAACTCTCGGACCCGCGTTTGAGTTTGTCCATCGGGAACTCGAGGCGGGATTTCCAGGGCCGCCTGTGCCCCTTGGCGATGCTCGGCACCCGCGGGACTTTGGGTGCTCGGTTCCAATTCAGCGATTCTCACGTGAAGGGAGAAACCGGCGCGTTTGCTGCGGGTGTCCCCAAAACCCTCGGCGTAGTCGGTTCCGTTAGGATGGTGGTTGCTGCCAGTTCGGGTGGAATGTCATTGCATTAATTGTTGTGTACCGTGCCCTCATGTGACTGTCACTGTAGAGGCGGCGGGGGGGAAGCAATGCTGCTTTTTTTTTTTTTCGGAATTATTGTATTGTAGCGAGATGCCGTTGGGAGCACATGTGTGCAGCAGCTCAGTGAAAGGACTTTGCATAGTGGATTGGAATAATTAACACGTTAGTAGGTTCTTCATTTTTGCTTGGATATTTTTAGCAAGCTGCCAGATTTCTCCACTTCTGTTTTGCAGTTTTTTGTGTTCCTTTGGGTTTTATCAGCAATGAAATATCTATAGATTATGTTAGTATGGAATGTATATGTGTGCTAGAGCATTCTTCTGTTAATTATTTCAGCATTTGTAGGGAAGGCCCTGTAGGTCTGGTTGAATAAAATACAACTTGCTGCCTGGGCAGCTTGGAGCAAAGTTGCTCAGTGAATAACAATACCATGGGCACAGTGGAATTAATTAAAAACCTTATTGTGCTCAGAAGCATCAATCTCTTCAAAATTAGAGGGGGCAGTTTAGTGAATTTTCTTCCCCCTTTTAACTAGTTTATTTTACTTGGTGAACAGTCAAGACTGCTACCTCCAAACTCTTTCAGACAATGTGTGTCCTCCTGAGTTGTGATTTGTGGGTTGTGATTTGTGGGTACGTTCTCCCCAGTGATGGTTTCACTGTGGGATGGTGATGGTGGTGACTGGAGTTCCCTTCTGCCCTCACTGATTCCCTGCTCCAGAGGTTCTTTCCCAGCTGATGAGAAAGGGAAAAGAATAGTAGCAACCCCTTCACTCCACATAGCTGTGGTACTGCAGCAATCTTGCTCACGAAGTGTGTTGTCCTCAGTTGACACAAAGTCCTGTACAGAAGCTGGTGTGGTTGGGAAGCCTCACGGTGAGGGGATGTTTGAGTGTAGTTACAGACCTGTTGGACAGTTTTGTGCTCAGCTCTGGAAAGGCTGTCCTAAGGGTGTGAGTGGTGCTTCCTCAAGTTTTGTTGTTTGATGTGGTTGTAAGTATTGATTATTCTGTGGTAATAAGTTTGTGTGGCTGGTTTGTGATGGTTTCCTGGAGTCACAGCCCTTATGCTTGCATGTGGCAAGAGCGTTGTCAAGAGTTACATGAAGAACTTGAGTAACAACAATTCCTAGATCCTTCTTTTCACTTTCTGCCCACCTCTGCTCATACATCCTGCCTTCAGTTGACTTCATTTGCATCACATCTCAGTTTACACTTCCACTTAAGCATCCTGAGCTTTTTTTTTCAGAAAAGCTTCACGTGTTGCTTAACAATGAATTACTCCAACACTGTTCTCCCCAAAACCATTTTGCTACCTGCATCCTCTATCAGCTGCTCCCAAAAAATGGGTGATCGTGTTAGTCGTGGATTTTAATATTATTTGTTTTTAGTCTGAGGTTATGTGATGCCTCCAGCATGGAACATGAGCTGTTTGTGGTGTTGTAGGTCTGAAGACTTGCGCCGTGAATTTGGTCGCTATGGGCCCATAGTTGATGTTTACGTTCCACTTGACTTCTACACTCGTCGTCCCAGAGGATTTGCATATGTTCAATATCCTTTCTTCAGATGGCTGATTAGTGAGGGGTGTTGAAGTTTGAAATTCAAGTTTGTGTAAGAGGTAACAAATCTAAATGAAAAAGCAGTTTGTTGTGTTGTATCTAATACGTGTCTGACATATTGTGGTGTTTTGTTTTTTTTTTTTTTTTTTTTTTTTTAATTTAAATCAAGTCCAGTAATATAAAAGCTTGCTTATGTTGCTGAAATTGATATATTATTTAAATGAAAATTTATCACTGCCTCAAAATTGTCTAGCACGTTTTTATTATCACTGGTGTGTAAGTAAACTTGTGCTTAGCAAACTGTGGCTGGTATTCATTGTTAATTTAACAAATGGAAACTAGAATCACTTGATCAAAGTCAGATTGTGTAAAAAAAATGAGGTGAAGTTCTTTCTTTAATATTGTCCCCTAATTTGCTGTCCTCTGTTGTTGCCTCAGAATGTAAAGCTGTACAGTAATGGCGACCCCAAAGAGAAAGCATGAAAGAACCTTTAGAGTAGAGTTCAAGAATTAAGGCAAGTAGACAAGCCAAAGACCTCTTAAGGATCAGGCTTGAAGAGAAGGGAAAGTTTGGGAAAAGAAAAAATAAAGAAAAGCTGGAAGAAGGACAAGCCATAATGGGAGACAAAGCTTCGCTTTATCCACAAAAGGGGGAAAAGGTTGTTTTTCAAAGTAAAAGATAAAGCCATCTGTCATTTTTGGCCAAGCATCTCATGACAAGTCCTTCTGACAAGCACTTAAAGAGTTAAAGGTCAAGATGAAGTTGAATGGTGGCCAAGATTAAAGGAGTCATACCTGATGTATCCTACAGAATAACAGTTTCTCTTCTGTTTGTCACGTAAGCAGTAATTTGATGAATGATTCTGGCTCAGCCCATTGACAAAACCTGTGCTCTTTCTCTCGTGAGTGCTATTGTGACTGTGGTCTGGAATGCAAGTGTATTGTCAAGATGATTTAGTTCAGTTTCTGCATAGATTGTGCTGGTGATGACCTGAGTGGCTACGAGGAGAAAGGCAATTCCTTCTTTCAGGTCACATAGCTGGAAGAAGGTGTGTGAATCACAGGAGTGGTCAATCTTTCAGATGAAAATGGGCAATGATTGTGTTACTGAGCATCTGACCTGACAGCTTAGGGGGGTCAGGGTCTGCCTTTGTTGCAGACTGTTGAAGGTCTGTGTGCATGTCCATTACATAATTTTAACAGTTGATGAAAAAAGGAAAAGTTTTATCCCAATTCTCAAAGGAATAGCCATGTTAACTTTTGCTGTTGGTATGCCTAACATAATTTAAGAAGTGGGATTTAATTTTGGTAAAGTCAATATAGTAGAAAGAACTGAATGATCAGTAGCAAATGTATTTTGAAAAGGACACTGGTTTTCTTTTTTTGCATAAGTACAAGTGGGAGAAGAAAAAAGTTAAGAGTATTGCATAGCAACTGCTTGCTGATAAGTTCATGGTCCTATTATCAGAGTTTAATTTTATTGTAGGAGTTCTCAGATAGCTGGTGGTTAATTAAAATAAATTTACCAATGCATACTGTAGCATGACCAAAAGAGCTTGAAAAAACAATAAAACCGACGCACCGGTAAAATTAGAAAATAACTTTTTTTTATTTTTAAATACCAAACCTGTAAACTACTTAAATTCCCAAGTACCTTAACACTCCCCACATTTGAAGATGTCCGGGATGCAGAAGATGCTCTCCACAATTTGGATCGAAAGTGGATTTGTGGCCGGCAAATAGAAATCCAGTTTGCACAAGGGGATCGGAAGAGTAAGTGCCTGGCCTGGGTCTCATCAGGCTGGGCTGTCAGCCTGAATGTTTGGTGCCTCACAGAGTGATGTGTTGCTAGTTATTGTGATATGTTCTTACTTGTGTCTAAATAGTTTGTGGATGTTTTGCTTTTTGGCCAGTAACTATTAATGACTTGTTATAATTAAAACCAGATAACTAAGTACAATGGTCATTTACCAGAATCTGATTTTTGCTGCTGGCTGAAATTCTTAAGAGCTTTCTGTGCAGCTCTGTGTTTCTGCAAAGAAAGCCTGGCTGTTGGAAATTCTCCCTTCCCAAGTGAGTAGCCCAGTTTTAATGTATTGCAATGTAAATATCATGTTGAAGCATGTTAATGAGGCCATGCTGACACTTCCCAGTGCAGTCCAATTTCCAGGACTGAGGTAATGTCTTATTTTTCACCTGGCTTCAGGATGAAAGTGTATTTCAGAATATCCCAATTCAACACAAAACAGCAGTCTCAGTTTCTGAGCAGATAATTGGAAAGAGAACTTAAATCTTTTCCATCTTAGTATAGATAGTCTGAAATGGATAAATACCTCCAGAATCAAAGTTCTTTGTGTGGCATCCAGTGCTGCTTCTGTAAGAGCTATCTTTTAATCATTAAAGGCTGTGGATCAGGTGTGATGTGTGGTGTTATCTAGTCATGGAAATGTACGTTTCATTTATTCCCTGTTAGCTTTCACTTTTGGGGTAAATTCAGGAATATTAGAATGTTTCAGCTGTGTGTTTGGCCTGTCATACCAGTTTGGCCACAAATCGCCTTAGTTCTGGTTTTGTGGAGGGTTAGTCCTTCCTTATTGCTTTTTTGGTTTGGTTTTGTTAAGGGTTTTAGTTTGGTTGGTTGTTTTTTTCCCCTAGATTTATGATCCCACAAAGCTGCATTAATTTTTGTCCATTGCTTAGGGCAGGGAAGAGCCTGTGGCACCCAGCAGCCTCTCATCTGCCCTTCCCATCAACATCTCTGCTAGAATCGTGAATTAATCTTTCTGCAAAATAACAAATATGTGGATTAGTAGTGTCACTAAATGGAAAGTAGGGCATCTCATCTAACTGAAAATGTTAAATATTGCTATTTTTTACAGCACCAAATCAAATGAAGGCCAAGGAAGGGAGAAACCTGTACAGCTCCTCTCGTTACGATGACTATGACAGGTACAGGAGGTCCCGGAGTCGCAGTTACGAGAGGAGGCGGTCTAGGAGTCGTTCCTTTGATTACAGCTATAGAAGATCATATAGTCCCAGAAAGTAAGTGTATGGGTGTTTGGCTTCAGCTGCACGGCAGGCTGTTGGAGGAGAAACCATATTGCCTATTTAATTGTTAAAATTTGAACAGTCTTTTTCCCTGCTACTTCCCTGCGGGAGATGTGTATCTTGCATGCTGCAGCAGGTCAGAAATATTGCATGAAATGGTTCTGTGCTTCATTGAGGAGTAACTAACAGCAAAAGCACAGCTTGAAAAATAACTTATTAAGCATCTTGTGTGCATACCTGGGTATTTGTCACCATTTCCTTTTTCTGATGTACCATTTTAGCAGTAGACCTACTGGAAGACCCCGTCGTAGCAGAAGCCATTCGGACAATGATAGGTAAACCACTTTTTACACCCTTTAAGTTGAACATTAGATCACTGTGTTCCTTTAACTTTAGGTTTCTAAAAAAAAAAGTTTCTCCTGCAAAAAACGGTAAACAATTTTTAATGTACTAGATGTCTAAGAATAGTGTTTTTACATTCAAATCTCCTCTCTCCCCTTTATTCTGATAGGTTCAAACACCGCAATCGATCTTTTTCAAGATCTAAGTCCAATTCAAGATCACGATCCAAGTCACAGCCCAAGAAAGAAATGAAGGCCAAATCACGGTCTAGGTCTGCATCTCACACCAAATCTAGAGGCACCTCTAAAACAGATTCTAAAACACACTATAAGTCCAGCTCAAGATATGAAAAGGAGTCGAGAAAAAAAGAACCAGCTAGATCCAAATCACAGTCAAGATCACATTCTAGATCTAGGTCAAAATCCAGATCGAGGTCATGGACTAGTCCCAAGTCCAGTGGCCACTAACAGTGTATCCATGTTGTTTTTAGGCATGTAAGATTCATTTACACACAGTTCAGTTTACTTAAATTATCAGGAATATGATGTTGCAACAGTGCTAAAAAATATTTTCTTTGTCAGTTTTCCCTGTAGCCAACAATGGTTAAAATTAAAACAGTGTTGAGAAGCCACTCAGAGAGAGAGAGAGAGAGAGACAGAGAGAGAGAATGTCCACTTGGTTAAACGTCGTGGGCAGCTACTGGCCTGGTTGTGGTGTCTCTATGTATATTTTTGTAAAGATTTGCATTTTTAATGCTTAGATATTGGTGATGATTTGACTGATCGTAACTTGCAACATTGTCCTATTAAAAATGTCATACCCATAGAGAAATTGGTTTGTGCTGAACAGTTAAACCAACTGTTTAACTTGTTCTTTAATGCTAAACTTTGTGATAAAAAGCAGAAAACTGGACAGCTGTAGTGCAACACTGACTGCTGTGAAATGCAGGCTGGCAGTGTGTTTCCATTGCTGAAAGGCAGGTTTCTGTGTTCTCCAGGCCCACTGACACCAGTAGGTCAGCAAATGGAGCTCTGTGGAGAGATATTTTTGAGATTTCTCTTTTCACCCTGCCATCTGGAGAGATGGTACTAACATTGCATGTACTACACGGGGAGAGAGTTGGTCTTGGAAGCTCATTCAGAGCCAATGCAGTGTTGTGACTTTCAGGGTAGAACCTTCACTGCTTTTGACCTGGCTGCTAGCACTAAATGTGTGAGGAAAAACCACACCTTGAAATGGAAAATCAAATTCAGATTTCAGCAAATGGCAGAGCAACTAAATATTAGGTTGTGTGTACATTTTATGCAGTTTTTGTATCTATTCTAAATTTTAGTGAGCAGTTAACCATAAAGTTGCTTAGTTTTCCTGCTGTTAGGTACAAGTAGATTGTTTCGAGTTGTGTGTGTACAGTATATAAGAACTAAACTTTTATGCCAATGACTTCTGTGGTTAGTTGGTGTATTCATAGGTATAAACCTGTAGCCATCTCCTTGGGTAACAAAGGCTTGCTTTTACACATCAAAACGTATTTGGTCGAGCAAGTCTGAATCACTTCTTCCTCAAAGTGGATAGTGGTTTGGTTACAAGATTTCATTTTCCTGAAGAACAAATATTTGAAGTTGGGTATGAACAAGAGCTGCATCACTAGCTGTTTAGTTTATCACTAATACAGTATATTCAGTAAACTGGATGTGAAAAAAGTAACAAAAGCAGTGTGTAATCTTACCAGTATTTCTCTAGAAGGCAAGATACTTTGTTATGAAAATGGCTTTTGGCATTGTTTTTTTTTCTCTTTACCTTCAAAAGCCAGCATCAAACATCTGGTGTTCCTCACTGTCTTATGTAGTAGCATATAAAGACATTGACTTCAAAAAAAGTTCCTTTTTAGAGAAATGTTTTAGGTTTGGGTTTTAGTGTTTCCAGCAGGGCCTTTGAAAAAATGCAGATGGCTTTTAACTATTGGCAGTGGAACGTGCTTAGGGGGTTGGTTCTAGACTCTGTACATTTGATAGTATTTCTGGCTTTTTCTTTACTGTTTGCAGTTAATGTTCATGTTCTGCTATGCAATCATTTATATGCACGTTCCTTTAATTTTGTAGACTTTTCTGGATGTATAGTTTAAGAACAGCAAAAATTCTATTTAAAACTGTAGCAGTAGTGTGCAGCTCTAGCAGAGGAAAGTTGTGGGATTAAACTTTGTATTTCCTTTCTTATAGAGGCTTCTAAAAAGGTATTTTTATATGTTCTTTTTAACAAATATTGTGTACTACCTTTAAAACATTGATGTTTTGATCAAAATAACTAAAGACCCAGCTTATTTTCTGCTTGCTGTAAATTTAGCAAACATGCTGTAATAAAAAACATGAAGGAAATACTGATCCACTGGAATTATTGTAGCTTTAGAATTTTGACTCCAGAGCATGGTTAGGAGCAGAGCTATGCATCCCTTACGGAGTAAAATCCTTACTATGGTATTTCAGTAGGTCAGGAATTTATCATTTAATGTCTGAGTAAATATAATTTCTCATTTTTAAAGTGGTACTAGACAAAATAAGAACGAGAAGCATATGTTTTAGTCTAATATATTGACATTTCTTTTCCATTAACTTTCATTACTGCTGGATGGAATTCCCCATGGTAATAATTTGGGTATTATTAGCCAGGTTATGTACTTATACTTAAAATTGGTTGTGAGGATTCACATGGACCCAAATTTCTAGTATCACCTCATGGATTTATGCTTGTCATTACCAGCAGTGGTTCTCTGGGAGGTGGTAAAACTTTCCTGGTGACATTTAGCTCTCAACCTGCCTCCTGGCACTTGTGGTGTAGCCAACCAGCAGCTCTTTGGCCACTGAAGGAAAAAAGCACTTAATTGCTTTGACACACCCATTGGTACACTTCCTAAGATGAGCTCTGATGGTCTTGCAGCCTTCTGCTTGTACCAGCAGAAAATCTCACCCTTTTTCAGTTTTCCTAATGCAATAGTCTTCATGACTAAACTCCTGCTAAGAAGTGGTCCTGTGTGACTGTGTCACAGGAAAGTGTGGTTGTTTCTGTCAGCAGCCTGCAAGTGACTGCTCTAATTAGTGTTCACCTTAGTCCAACTGTAATTAATGTTCATGTTAGTCCAGCCAGAATTACAGCTGGATCAGTGAGGAGCAGGAGGAGGGAGGAGAGAACATCTTTGTGTCCAGGCTGAGGTTCTGATCTGAGACTGCAGAAAAATAGTGACAGTACCTTAACTATTTTGTCAGCATGTCCTTGTATTATGTGCCTCAACATTTATGTATAGCACAGTTAATTTTTGTATTGAAAATCCAATTCATTGCAAGTATAATGTAGTATCTGACAGTTCTGATGGTTCTTTCTTTCTCTCCCAGAGGTAGGACTAAACTTTGACTTGACTTGTGTATATGAACAAGCCAGAAAAGCCGAACACAAACCCACGATGTTTCAAGAGTGCATGAATAAAGATGTTGTCCTAGTTCTTGCTCCCATGGAAAAATTGTGAAGAAGCTGTTCTGTGGGCCTTTCAGTTGGGGACGAGTTAGCAGGATGTGGCCAAAGGGGCAGGGAATGTGTACACATTCATGCGAGTCAAGCCACAGCCCATCTAGATAACATCTCCCTTCCTTGGTGCAGGTGTCCCAGTCCTGCTCTAAAAAAAGCAGTAGCCTGTCTTGTGCAAGCTACCTGCAGGGTGTGCACAGCTGGAATGCAAGAACATACACAGGCTACAAAAGATCATGTATAGGCATCTTTCTTTTGGAGTCTCAAGAATGGTGGGGATTATGTTTTTCTGTGGTAAAACTAGAGTTTGTCATTCCTGCAAAAGCTGTAGAATGGAAGTAGTATGTTCAAATCAAACATTCTGCTGAAAGTAATGGCTGTGCTCCAAAATATCTGCAGTGGATTGGGTTATCTCAGCAGTAATAGAAGGCTCTATGGGAACTTCTTTTTCACCTAAAGTCCATGCACCCAACTGATAATTAAGAATTTAGTGGTTTAGTAGCTGGGTGTTTAAATTAGGGACTACAATAGAGTGGTCTCTGAAAGCTCAATGTTATCCTTTCTATGTCTTCTAAAGATGTTTAAATGTACAGTATAATGGCTTTATGAGAAGTTTAAGTTTTCAATTTCAATGTTATTTTGAGCTCTAAGAAAGAGCTTTTTTTTTTTCTGACTGTTGAGTCTGGGTGACAGCTTGAAAGATGCTCAAGAGAAGGGCAATTGGATCGAGCTACATTGCAGCACTGCTACTTGATTTTTGGCAGGGTTGTTGCAGATTAACATTTTGAAGCATAAAGGGATAAATTTACACATTATTAGGACATAATCACCCATTAATAATTGCTGGGGTTTTTTTCCATTTATCTTGTAAATTGCTTTAAAAGTCTGTAGTCCATTGCTATACTACTTGTCTAAGGATGCTCTTACTGATGAGACTATGGTAGGAAGGGAAGACTATGTACCCTGTAGTGTGTTTGATCAAAAGATGCTAATGTTTTATTCATACCCATCCTTTCTTCTTGAGTTTTGTGTTCCATCTGTGCGAATAACCCTGTGAATTGGGAATAAAATGTACAAGTTTTGACTATAACTTGAGAGCACCTTCTGACTCAATTAATACAGCTCTAGCCTGCTGGAGGTTGATCACCGAGCCCTGAAATCCCCAGAGTTCCCTCTAGGAGCAAGCCAGCCCCTGGGAGGTAGCAGGAAGCCTTGACCCAAGGTGTAAACTCAGCTGAAGCTGCATCTGCTCAGCCCAGCAGCCCCGCAGGAGGCCTTGGTTTTGGTTTTGTTGTCAAGCCGTGTTCAGAGCACCTGAGGAGGCACAAATGAGGCTGGGGAACTGGCAGTCCAGCTTGGTCTGACACCCAGAGGCACACAGACCAGGGGGGTCTCCGCTCGCTGGTCCCCAGCAGGTAAAGGGAGTTTCTTGCCAGTGAAGGATACACCAGGGGGCATTGATAATACATTAATTGGAATTCCAGAGTGTCAGCGTTCCATAGAACTCCTTGGCCTGCCAAAATAACACCATCCCACTTTTCTGTTGCCATCTCAAAATAAACAGAAGCTTTCTAGGGGTGAAAATTTAGTTTATTTAAAATTTTGTTTCCAATTTGTAGGTACACCATTAGTACTGGACAATTTGTAGCCGAGGATAGAGTTGTAACTGGGATACAGCTCAGGCACGGGTGAGGAGCCTGTTAACAAAGAGGAGTTTTGGAAGTTGAAAAAAACCTCAATTCCATCTGATTTACAGTAATAGATTTGTAAACATTCAGCCAGCTGCCAATGCATTTTGAACGTACAGAAAGACATCTCCAAAAACATTTCCCAATCTGCACAACAGTTAAAGCACAATATTTTAGTGATTTCTGTATTTTGAAATAATCTCTTGTCCCAGTTCAGTTGTTTCTGCTATGGAACCAGCTGAACTGTGACAGCACTGGGAGCTCCCTGTCCCCATGCTGATGTTGACATTTGAGCAACTGTTGGGGCAAAATGATGAATTTTATTCATTTTAGAAACAGAAACACTTAAACTACTTGTTTCATCAAGCACCCAAACTTCAGTCACTTGCTTGTGAAGCATTAATTTTGAACACTTCAGTGTTTTTTTATCATTTAAAACACCCTTTTCTAAGTTCAGAGCATGGATATCTTTGCCTTCAGCAGCCTTTTTTGGGGCTTGTTAGGTGTTCAGGGTTTTTTTGTTTTGTTTTATTTATTTTATTAAAAAATTCTAAATAAGCCTCTTTTGCACTGATTTTACTTTAAATTGAGCTCACACCCAAGTAAAATGTGCATATTCACTGCATGTGAAGTGCAAGGGCACAGCCACAAACTTTTTTTTAACAAAATATCATTTTTTAAATTGGGCCATGTACTCAACACAGCCTCCTTACATTCAGCAGTTTTGTACTAAAAATATGTCTGTGCAGGAAAGCTCAGCATAAATTTACATATGCTACAAAGTTTTACATTTATTTACATGGCTCTGTCTTGCCTATGAAAACATTGGAATACCTGCCACGAGCTACTGAACTTCAAACAATTATTACAGGGTAACCAATTCAAGACCAGCCTAACTACTCCACCTATTTCACAATTTTAAATTTTTTTTTTTTTTTTTGCTTTTTTTGCTTTTTTTTTGCTTTTTTTTTTTTAAGGTTTTGGCAGTCATCTGGCAACAGTGTGTCATTAGTTGGCACAGTCTGACCTGTCACAATTCCCGTGAAGCTCTGCTAGAGCTGGAGAGGCAGTTCTGGGCGTGCCTGACATTTTCTTCCAGAAAAGAAGAAATGTTTTATTTTTTTCTACTTTGAAGAACATGCACCAATTTGTCTCCTAGATCTCAATTTTAGTCACAGGCTTGAAATGCTTGTCCCCCAATTCCAGAGTGCCAAATAAAGCTCAGAGGTGTGAACAGGAGCAGAACCTGGATTACCTAGTGCTGAGGTGGAGGTCTCTGCTGGGCGAGTTTGCAGAGTCACTGAGCTGGCAAGAGTCCAAGCAAGGTTTAAGAGCAGCAAAGCACCTGACTAAAGCTTTCAGTGCAGGTTTGTTTCTTTCCAGCCAATGCTGTGTCGTTAGGTAAAAGCTGATTTTCTAATGCCAAACTAAGAAGTAGTCACAATGCCAATTCTGGGAGGCAGTCCCATTTCCTCTTACAATAAATACAGTAATGGTGACTGCTCTGGGCTTGATCAGATGAGGATACAAAATATACCTATTTCACAGTGAACACAGCACACAATTTCTGAGGTAAAACATGAGGGGAATGTAAACTTCCACCCCCTTCTCATCCAAGTGACATGCAGCAAGCACATCTGGTTCTGTACATCTGAAGTCAGGAATAACAATTCTCAAATTTGAAACCCTGTAAGTTTAGCTAACTTAAAAAATATGAAAAGTTACATCTCAAGCCTGGACTTTAAGTAATGTTTTAAGCTGAAATGTCATCATTTCTTTATCAGAAGGTTTAAAAGAAACAGGTACCCAGTGGCTTGGTGGCTTGGGAAGAACACTTGGTGAGGGTGGCTCACTGAACTTTGCTCCAGCATAGTTCTGGTTGGGCTGAGGTGTGAAAAAGAGACTGCGACTGGGTAAAGCAGGACTCCAATTCTGATTGCTGGGGAAATGAACGTTGTTCTTTCCCCCTTTTTGCATGGCCTGCCATGCACCAGGTGATGAGTTGCATCCATGTCCTCTTTCTTTCTTCATATAGGTCTTCATCTGTGAATTCTGGTCTTTATTCTTCTGCCTGTTTTTCAGTTGTTGATGGTTCTTGGTGGTATTTCTAGCCTGGGGAACTGGAATGTCAAATCTTTCTCCACCACCCATCTTCAACTTAAATGTCACCTGTAACAGGGGCACAAGTCAGTGGAGTTTGGATTATTACTTTTTTTTCTTAACAGAAATTATTTGAGAATTTCCAGATTCTAAGCAAGGGGACTGAAATCAATCCAACAAACTCAATACCTTGGAAGCTGTTTCTCCTTTACTGCACACCACTTCAACAGTAACCGAGAAATCAGCATAAATCCTAAGTGGGAGATCACTGACTCTGATGTGCTTCATCCTTCAGGGCTGTACCCCAGCCCCAGCCCTCCAGGCACTCTAACTTCTAAACACACCATTTATCTCCTCATTAAATGATGTCAGTAGAAAAATGTGAAGGATGTGCTGCTTGCAAACTACAGTGCCAAATTTAGGGGATTAGGATTTAATGGTGAAAAAGCCAATCTTGTCACACCTAACGATCTGGGCAGCTGGCACTGAAAAGGCCACTCCCCAGTCTTTCTGGTAAGTCCAAGAATTACTCAGATAAAGTGAAGTGAAAACAACTTCAAATAAACCGTAGCCATTTACAGCTCAGCTCCAAAGCAACCTGCATGATACTATCACACAGTACTTGGCACCTTATTCTCCCACCCCATTTACCTTTCAGTTGTCTTCTCAGATTCTCCACTCTCCAACTCGTGCCCCCTTTCTTGCTTCCAAGCCTGAAAGAGTAGGTGCTGCCTTTTGCTGGACTCCTTCCTTTGGCTAGGAATGGAAGTTTTCATGGGCTGATTCGCTGTATTCAGCCAGGCAGCCGAGCCCAACATCAGATTCTCGGCACAGAAGCTCCAAGGAAGAAGTCCCACTGCATAAATGAGAATGAAGTTTGCATTCAGCTTAGAACAGCAACTGGTTCCCTTTCAAATAAAAAAAAACCCAAACCCTGAATTCATTGATTTCATAAAGTGTCATATTTGTTAATGGTGACAATATACTTCAAACTTGGAAAAAAACCTCAAAAAACCACAAGACAGTTTCACAGTTTCTCTGTTTATATAAATGTTATCATACTTAGTATTTCATAATGCATAGCGCTTTTATCATTCCCTATATAAATCTTTAATAGGCAAGAAGGACCCTTACAATTTTTTTAATAGGGAGAAAAAAGTCAAATACCATGGAAAATACTTGGGAATTAACACTCGGGGAACGAACGCCTCAGCGTATCCCTTCTAAGCACAAAGAACCCCTCCCTTCACACCACCTCTTGAGCACCGCCTCGCTCTGTGGCAACGGGACAGAAAAGCGACAGAAAAGGGACAAAAAAGCACCGCCCAGAACTGCTGCGCACAAAGTGACTCCGGGTGTCCCAACTCGAAACCCAATCGCACCCCCAAACCCTCCTCCAGTCACTACAAAAAACCTCCAGCTCTGATCTGTCAGCTGGTGTGCTTTGGTGCGGTTTTTCCCACCTTCGTTAGCTAAGTAGTAACTCTCGCAATAATTTCCTGTTTAACCCACGGCTCATCTTCTCTTTCAGTCTTTTTAGAAGGCTTTTAAATCTTAAAGCACTGCAATCTGTTCACCTCCCCCTAATCCCTGTGTCACTCTGAATGAAGAGTCACCACCATCCCCAAGTCCATCTCTCCCCGAAAGTTCCTGGCAGATCCGCCTCATTCTCATTTCCTGCCCTCGCCTCCTTCACCACTAAATCCCAGGGCCGAGGTAACGCCATTAGCACCACAACACTCTTGATCCTCACAGGCTCGGCGCTTCCCAGAGCTCCATCTTTTCGCCCCCAAACTTTCTCTTAACTGCACGCTTCGGTCCCTCATGCCTTGGGGAACCGGGAACCCTCCCGTCCGCACTTCCCCAGCAATGAAGCCGCCCGGCGAGCACAACATGGCGGCGGCAGCGCCCGGCCCCTCCCGCACCGCTCCTCCCTTACCGACTTCTGTCTGTCCCGTTGGCTGGCAAGCACGGACACACACTCAGACACGGGGCCTTAAGGAACCGACCCCCGCTGCTCCTCCGCCGTCACTCTCCGACACCCCCCCCCCGGAACAGCACAGCCCAAACCGCTCCACCAACTCCTGCCGCTCACTCTCTCTCCCACACACACAAAATGGCGGCCGCTCCCCTACGCCGCACAACAACCTCACCCTCCTCCTCCCCGCCCCGTCCGGGATCAGCCAATAGGAGTGCGCCGGCCGCTCTCTCCGCCAATCAGAGCTCAGGGGGCAGAGTGGGCGGAGCCTCCGTTTGAATCTCCTCAGCGCAGGGCAGCTCGGGAGCGGCTCGGGGCCTTTGTCCGGGGGTCCCTGTGCCGGGCGCCCCCTCAGCACAGCCCGGGGCTCCGCTCCACAACCCCCCGGCCAGGCAGGCAGCTTCCTGCCCCCGCCTTGACTCGGAAATTAGCACAACAAAAAGGTGGGGGGTGGCCGCGCCAGCTGCCGCTTGGGCCTTCAAAAGGGGGAAAATAATGAACGGCATCCAGAAAAATAAAAACCGACTCAAGGCCTCTCCGGCTCTTAGAGGGTCTCCGGGAGCTGGGGTTCACTGAACAGATAACAAAGAGGAAAATCCACTAACAAAGAGAAAAATAACAGCCTCGCAGAGATCTCCCCGCAGCTTACAGATCGTCAAATGGAGTTTGTCCTGCCCAAACCCAGCACAGGCATTTGCTTCATGTTTCTTATTTTAAATGATTAGAAATCATTAGAGGTATTTTCAATGTGAACTGGAAGGGAAAAGCAGCCACAGGTTTAAACTACTATAGTGGGAAGGGACTGAAACCTGCAGAGACCCTGGTGTTTGTGTTCACATTTTCCTGTTTTGCCTCAAGGGATCATTTACACCAAAACCCACAAAATTCGGCCTTGGCCATGGACATTCTGAGGTAAAATTACACATACAAGAAACCTGCACACTTTGAAGAACGCTCCTGTTCCGTGACCACCCCTGAAGGGTCAGCTCAGCACCGGCACTGCGCTCAGGGATAAGGGGGGACGCAATTCGAATGAACAGGGAGAGCATCCAGTTCACTGTGATCACCACAGGCTGGGTGAGTCCTTAAAAACAACAGTCAGCATCCAGAGATCTTGAGATACAGACTGACACCTTGAGTTCACTGAAGTACCCTGCATATTTAGCTACAAAAAGGAAAAATTACTCGTTCCTCTTTTCTCTGTAAACCATTTACAACAGAGCTGACTTCTGACTGTCCAGCACCTAGAACTGCAGAGCTCTGACCCCTTCACAGGGTCTTCAGGCTCTAAGAGGACAAAAATAAACACTCCAAAGAGAAGGTGCATTTTTAAGAAGTGTGTCCTTCATTATGCAGTGTTGCTGAAAAAGACACAGTATGTTTTAGAACGCAAGATGTGTTGACATAACCAAGCCCAGACCTTTGTTCATGTTCTTTATGGTACCTCTGCACAAACCAAGCCGAGATTAATTTGTTTTCCTGCCTTTGCTGTGTGTTTCTTGGCACAATGTTATGGGTAAGATCTTTTTAGCAGCTTTCATTGAGACAGAAGACAACCTTGTCTCTTAAAACCAAAACTAAAGCCTTGAAATTCCACTAATTATCTCAGACAGCTCTCCTATAGTGCATATCAGCAGACGCTTGCTTTGGTTCTATCTTTAGTGTGCTCCTGTCTGCTAAAAGAGCATCTCACCTCAGTGTGTGTAGATGTTTCTAGGTCAGGACATGTCACTGAGATTTTACTGGCTGCAAATGTGCTCTCTTATCTGGGGAGCAGAACATCCATGTACTTTTCAGGTCAGATCAAGGATGACACAAGCTCTGACAGTTTTTCCTCACTATCTTTTAGATATTTAAAAAAACATCTTGTCTTTTAGATTTGGTTTTGGGGTCTTTTTTTTTTTTTTTTTTTCCAATGGCCCCACACAAATCTTGTTCCAGAGCCTCAGGCACTCCACTCTCCTCAGTTCCTCTCTGGGCTGCAGGGGGATGTGACTTTGCCACATGGTGACACAGACCCACTGACCTCAGCTCCACTACACCTTTCCTACCTGCTCTTTAAGTCACTGCACATGGTTTTTTCCTATTGTGCAAGTGTCTGCTCCTCTGGATTACTCTGCTTCTTCCAGGTAATGCAAGACTGACTGCAATAACAACCACGTTTCCTCATGTTCCCAGCAAGCCCATTTCTTCATCAGGTTCCACACTACTCAGATCCTCCTCTCAACCCTCCACCATACTTTTGCTGCCACAGTGGCAACAAGGCCAGGTTTTCCCTAGCCACTATTATTTTCTGTTTAGCATCTCCATTCCTTCCCTAAGCAAGTGTTAATACCAGCCCAGGCAAGCAGCTCCATCTGTGCTGGCATTGCAGTTTGCACAGAACTTCCAGCAAAGACAAAGTCCCCAGAGCTTCATTAGCCCCAAACAGAAGTGCTTCCCGCTGGGAGTGAGGTGGATCAAACCATCCACACACTGGGTCATGCCAGAGGATTTCAGTGGAGCCACCCACTGAGGGTGCTGCAGGGAGTCAGGCAGCACAGATGGATCATTTGTTAAGTCACGAGTGAGCCATGGCCCCAGTTTTATTCCACAGGTGATGAGTTTCTGGGGGTGCATGATTTTGAGATCCATAAGAAGTAAACACCTTGGGGTTACTAAGAATCCCATGACCCACTTGAAACTTGTTAAGTGTCTTCCACCTGAGCCAAACTTTAACCAGGGTAACAATCTGAAAGTTTTCCTTGTGTCAGAAATGTATTGAATTAGCATTTTCTTAAAAGTATGTATGGTGCAGTAACATTTTGGATGTTTTATTTTGTTTGGCAGCAGACCCCAGTTTCTCAATCAAATAAAGCTCAGTAAAGCCACAACAGTGATCTGCAGGAACCAGGTGGCTATTTGAATCTCCCCAGAGTAAACAGAGAAGAGGTACAGGACAAGCACCCCAACAATTCAATAACACCATATATTTTAATTGCTTAAAGCTCATTATAAGCTTGTTGTTAAATAAAGCAGAGGCAGCATAAAGAGACTTTCTATATAAACTGTAGAAATTCAGTCAGTGTCCAGCAGGACCTCGGGCTGCATCAGCTCCAGATTAAGATTTGCCTTTTCTGCACTGCACAAACTCAGCACCAAGAGTGAAAACCCCAGGGACACACAGGGCTCACTGAAGAGCAGTTATCCCAGCCCTGAACATTATGGCCCGAGGGGATTACAGGGTTTGTGCTGAAGCAGCTTCATTGCAGCTGATGTCTGAACATGGTAAATAAAGGCACATCCAGGCATGACTCCCAAGTCACACCCTGCAGGTTTTCTGTCTCAGCCACTCCCTGTTCAGATCCACACCAGAACCACGTCACACAAACCTGCAGGAGCCTTCCAGCCCATTTCACTAAATACTCCTGGCCTGTATCCCATCACCAGGAAAAAACATTTCCACCCTCCACCCACCAGAACAAGCAGAGGTGATTATCCAGCAGGACAGCTCACCCACGGCACAGGCCCTGCCTTACAGGGACAAGGGCAAACTCCCCTGCCAGGCCCTGTTTTGCTCACACAAGCTGTGCTACACAAGAGAGTAAACAGGGTTTTTTCTGACCATTTCCTCCAAGAGCACATTACAAAGCCAGAGTGGCTCCCTGGTTCATACCTTACCAACACAAGCAGTGCCTCCACCCCCAGCCCACTCTGGGCTGCTTGTTTTACCAATTCAGCCCCAGTAAACCCCAAAGACAGAAACACAAGCAAGTCACTGTCCTCCCAGCAAGCACAGCCATGGTTTCTGCAAGTGCTGGTGACTGAGTGCCTCATCACACAATCTGTGTCCTAACAGCAGCCCCGGGGCTGTTCCCTACTGACACTACTACTGAGCAAGACCAAGCTCACAAACTCTCTCCCCATTACCTGCAGATTTTCTTTGAACCTCCCTCCCAGCACCCTGCAGCTCACCCAGACACAGCTCAGCCTGCACCCCACCAGCCAGCCCTGCAGCCAGAGCCTGTGGAAGGTCTGGGGGGAAACCATCCCTCCCCAGGTCATCATCTCCCTGCTTCTGCTCAGCCTCCTTCACTGGAAAGAGCTCACACAGCAACTGCTGCCCAGACCACCCTGAGGAGCTGAACAAAAACCTAAGCCCCAACCTGTGCCAGCCCAGTCACCCCTCATTGTGCTTCTATAAATACCATAAAATCAGGTGCACTGAATTCAGGTGGCCCCACCCCACTGAGAGGGGGGCATCTGAAGCCCACCCAGCCCTGCCACCCCCTCCTTTAGGGCTGGGGGTTCTTTAGTTCCCAGCAGTTATGACCTGTCTGTACTTCTGCTCAGTGCTAGCAGAACATGGAACATGGAACATGAAAAATGGAACATGACCTTCATGGGAAAGTGAAGCTGCTCATTGATCCCAGAGAGTGCCCTGGGTATGGGGATTCCCAGAGCAGGGCAGGGCACAGCTCTTTCAGCTGCAGCTGATGGCAAGGGAGAAAATCCAAGCTAGAGAGGAACAAAAAGCCCCTAGGTTACAGAAGTCAGCATTTGGTAGGTTTAGTTTACTCTGGCAGGGAAATTTTTCCTATAAAAAGACACCCCAGAAACCAAGTTAGAAAATCCCAGCTGTGCTGCCTTACAGCTTGCAGCCCTTTGACAGAACAGCTCTGCAGATGGAGGAAACCTGGGTGTGTGCATCCCAGGATCCTGCTGGGTATGAACCTGTGGCAGAGCAGAGAATAGTGTGAGGTGGGTGTAACTTTCCTAACTCAGCAGTAGAATAAAGTTTTTTTTTTAATTATTGGGTTTTTTTCCCCACAAGCTCTTTACAGTCTCATATTTGCTTTTACAAAGAAAAACTTGTCAGTCTCCTTTGAGGCAGTGCTGCTCATCTGCCTCTTTACCTCTCCAGCACTCTGTGATGCCTTTCACCTCTGTTGTGCTTTCCACACACGAGGTCCAGAGAGGGGCTGTCAGACCCCCCCAGCCTTAGCAGCATCGAGCCTTCCAGGTCCCCAGCAAGCAGAGGAACCAACCCCCCTTTTCCCAGCCAGGGGCCAAGGGGAAGCTCTGGGGTCCCAGTTGTGCCCTTTCCTGAAGCTGCCGCAGGGCGGTGGCCCCGGAGTCTCCCTGGAGGGGGCAGTGGAGCATTGCCCGAGGCAGGTCAGAGCTGAGCTCCGGCACAGCCACAGGGAAGGGCAGAGGGGGAACGTGTGAAGCAAAGATCCGGAGAGCAGGAGATGTCAGTGCTGTTCTAAACCATCACGAACCCGCCGAATGGGGGGAAGAGGGATTCAAGCAGGAGGGAAGACTGAGATGGGTGGTGGTGTCGGGCTGGGGCTGGGGAGGCTGCAGCTGCCCGGGGGGATGGCAGAGCCCTGCGGCAGAGCTCGCTGCTTCTGGATCAAGGAGCATGTAGTGGCAGTCTGCTCCCCACTACAGCTTGTGTGGTCTTACCCAACCACAATTCCTTCGGGATTTTGAGCCTTGAGTACCAGGCAGTGTCCTCCCTGGTGTCCCCTGCCAGCTCTCCCTGCTTTCCCACACCCGCAGCACAACCTGCACAGCTCGGGGCTGTGAGTCACTGCCAGAACCCAGAGCAGAGACCTGAGCCCCGGCTGAGGGGCTCATGAGCACAGGGGCAGGGTGGTGTAACTCAAGACATTAAACCATTTCCTTTCCCTTCCACTTGAAAAGAGAAATCACCTTACACTTCTGGCATCGGCAGAGCACCTTTGTCTACAGAGAAGTGGTTTGCTCCCTTTCAGGGGCACAGAGAGGTGGGGTTCTTGCTGTCAGTGAGCAGCAAACACACAGAGGGCAGATTTCTGAGCTTGCACACAGCCAGGAATCTCCAGAGTTTTCCATTTCTGCCTCCTAACTCTTTTCTTTCTTCTCTTCTTCCACTTCCCCAGAGAAATCAGGAAAAGACCCTAAACGTGTCTTGCCTCAAACACCACAGGGACATGAAGGAATACAAGGGACTGAGAAAGAGGGTGGTTGTGAGATGTGGCAGCAGCAGAACACAAGCCCCAAAGGGGAAGTGGGGAAGGAAAGAAAACCTGACTCATGTTCATCAAAAGAGTTCAAAAGAGAGCAAGAAACCAGAAGGAAAGAGTTGCACTGCTGGATTTCCAGCCTGGAGGAATAAAACGGAATGTAGGAGAAGCCCAGGTGAAACCAGAAATGATGGGGAAGAGTGGGAAGCAGGAGCCCAGCTGCATGAAGTGGGAGCTGGAGGGATGGGAAGCCCCCAGGCACCATCCCAGCCCATGAGAGGAACAGGATGAGGTGAGTGGTTTGTGTGTGCTAACCCCTGGGGACATCCTGCAGCCAAGGATCCTTTTTCTGACAGTAAAACACATCATCCCTTCCAGCCCACAGACACAGGGGAGCTGAGCTGTGCAGGGTTTGCCACGGGGAGATTCCAGGTGTTCCTCTGGATAAACTGTGATGCAACGGATCACACAGGGTGGGGAAATTGTTTTGCAGGATGAACGTTTCCTAAGGAGAAGATGAAGGGTAAGTGTTCAAATGGCAGACTGCAGACTTAACCTTTGCAGCTGGTTTTAGGGGATATGGACATGGGATATGTCAGAGGGATTTCCAAATGCCTCCCAAGCATGGGGATGGGATGATGCTGAGCTCTCAGGCTGCACGAGTCAGTGATTGTTACAAACCCACATGTGGTGCTTCCAGTGGAGTGGAAGAAGCTCTGCTTTGCCCTGTTTTGTACCCAGGGTGAGCAGTTGTTTCCAAAATACCGGCAAAACTTCTGCAAGTAAAACATGAAGCCACATACAAACTAAAATATTTGTAAAGCAAAAGGTGTTTTTATTTTTCAGCAAGTGAATTGTGCAAGCCCTAATGAAAATTTTTGCATAAATCACTTCCCGTGTTCATATCAGTTGATCACTTCAGACATTTTATTGTAAAGATCAAATCTCCCCAAACTTTGGGCAAATAATATTCAAGGTCAGCACTTTCAGAGCACTGCAGGCATATTGCACTGGCTGATTTCAGCAGGAAAATTTAATTTACATTATCTAAGCAACTGGTACATTAAGTTAGCAATCACAAGGTTTCTGTGTAAATGAAGAACTCATCCCAAGCAATCTCAGAAATGGGGCTGCTGAGTGCAAGGCAGTGTAAGTCTGACAGCTGAAACCAATCCAGCAGGGCACTGCAAAGGGAAAGGACTTCTTCACTTGTAGATTAAATTTCCATGGAAGCAGGAAGAGGTATTGGGCTGGAGTGAGTGGGCTCAGAAGCAGCTCTAGCAGGGGGAAGGTTTTTCTGCTGCTCTTGGGCAAACTTTGCAGCCAGTGAGGCTGCATTAGAAATATGCTGCATTCCCAAGTGTCTTATCTGCATTTTGTTCCTAACTGCTGGACTTTATGTTCACTCAGCACATTGCCTCCACTTGCTGCCTCCTGGGGCTCTGCTATTGTTATTGGTGCTGTCTGGGGGTTTCTCCCTTGCAAGGGATGAGGTTTCCATTACTTTATTTTGGCAGAATATTCCCCACCCTAGGAGATTCTGCTTGCAGGAGACACTTTGCTGTGTTAAGAGGAGAATTAATCCTGTGCAGAGCCCCAGAAAATCCTCATTTGGCTCCTGCAGCTTCCAGGGACTCAGTCCCTCTGTGCCACAGCCTCCTGGCTCTAGAGGAGAGCCAGAAGTCCCTTCTCTCTTTCTTGCTGAGCTGAGACAGCAGCCAAGTGGGCATGGGACCTGGGCTGTTTGTGGTGGGGATCCACAGCCATGCCTGGGGCTGTAATTCCCAGGGAGGTGGAGATGCTGCCCCTCCAAAGGGGGTTTCCATCCTGGAAATGGGATTTGCCCCGTGGGGGATGCTGCAGATCAGCTCTCCCCCAGGGTCCAGGCAGGGGCTGGCTTGTTTCCCAGGAGCTGAAGCATGCAGGAGGCAGTGGGCATGAACAAAGGGTTGAAGGAGCCCATCTGACAAGAGAAAAATGTCCCCTGGGCAGGAGAAAGCTTGCCAAAAAAAAAAAAAAAAAAAAAAAGAGGGACAGGCAAGGAGACTGGCTTTTGGCACTGCCCATGTTTTCACACCCTGGAGCCTTTGCAGAAGAGATCTTGTGCTGGAGCAAAGCTTTCCCTCACAGACACAGGAGATGGAATTTGAGGGAGCTCAGTCCAAACTGCAAAGAGATTTGTCCTTGTCATTCTGCCTGAGACACAACAGATGTGGTAACAGAGAGTCTGGGCTGTCTGGCTGATTGCTGGGAGCCCAGAGCAGTATTTTGGACCTGAGGCTTATCTGAATTATCTCAGCTTAAGGGAGGGAGCTGTACCACAACACTCAGTGCAGGGGTTTTTGCCACTGCAATCCAATTCTCTCCCCAAACAACATGACTCAAGGGACAGCATTTTTCTGGGCTCCACTCTCTTGCCCAGTGCTCAGACCACTTTCCAAGCTCCTAACTGGGTTCCTTGGATATTGCACAACTGCATTGATTGAGAACTTCAAATGTTCCTGGAAGTTAGTAGATAGAAAGGAGATTCTGGAGTCTGCTTAATTTAGAAATGTCTTAGTTTGGATGCTAGAGTTTTGGCTGGAAGTTTTGGATACTCAAGGAGGCATTTGCTGTCCAGGTGGCCCCTGGTGAGCCCTGAGATATATCCAAGTCCATCTGTCTGCTAAATCCATCTCTCTCTGGGGACAGAGATGTTGTTAGGTTTAATAACAGCAGTTAGAAATGACTGCTGCCCTTGGAGTGTTTGTGTGATGAGCTGGAGGAAACGAGTGCAGAGATTAGAGTGCAACATCTCCAGTCCTGTGTGATTACCTCATGCCAGAGCCTGATGTAAGAGAAGGGAGCCTTGCTGCAATGCTGACCCACATTTCAGCCCAAAGTCCAGGACTCCTCCAGGCAGACATGCCAAGAAATTCAAATCTGGCTGTGATGTGCACCCCGTGTCCTGCAGCTGCTGATGTTCAAGTCCTGACAGGCAGGAACAAAGTGTGGGGCTTGTGCCCTTCCCCCTGACCTCCTGGGCAGCATCTCCAGTGCTCAGGGGTATTTTGCAACTCCTGCAAAACACAGAAACAGTGATGGGTGCCAGGGGCTGGGGGAATCAGAGGGGAAGGAAGTAATGCAGACAGGAATAACACATCACTGCTGAGGTGTTGTGGGCAGAGGTTGCTGGCCTGTTGGTCACTGCTGGTTACTGGCACCTCTAAAGATGGCATTGCCTTTGCTGAACTTCAGAAAACAGACAGAGAAGCTACAGATGGTTTGTTACCATCTCCTGAAGCCCAGCCCCTGGACACTCACCCTCTCCTGGGTTGCTGTAGCTGTCACACGTCCCCTCTGCTGTGGCTGGGACGTTTCCTCTTTCAAAAGAGAGCTGAGGGCAGGGAGAGAGGGTCCTTTGTTTGTTCTGGGGGAAAGGGAACTCTGTCAGCTCAGACCTCTCCTCCAGCAGCAGGAACTCGTGGTCCCACTGCCTGGATATGGGATCCTGGGCAGTCCAGGCCAGGTGGATGCTTTTGGGAAGGGGGTTCCTGTCCCCTGGGCTGCTGTAGGGCAGGATGAGCTGCAGGGTGGGGACAGCATCTCTCTCTGCTCATAAGGCAGCTTCAGTGCATCTGACACTAAACTCCTCTTCATCTGCTCTGCATAACCCAGCCCAGGGTGACTTTGTTCCCCCTCTGACATCAGGCAGCACAAAGCAGCTGAGCCCTCAGTGAAAGCACCTTTGGTTTAAAGCTCAAATATAAGCAAGAGCAAGAAGGGGAGAAAAACAACATCTGAAGGACAAGCTCATCAGGGTAAAGAAGATGAAGGGATGTCACTGCATGAAGCTGCAGAGGTGTAGAGAAAAACAAAACATTGCTGCCACAGAGTGCCCTGAACAGCTCAGGCTCCACCTAGGGGGAAATAAGGCATTTCCCTCTGTCATATCTGCTGAAGCTAAAAATGTTGATAAAAATAACCTAACCCTGGGCATGGACAGGGGTTCTTAGGCTCAAGTGGTCAAACTCCTGCATGTCCCTGTTTTTATATCCTACCTGCCTCTAATATTTGTGTTAAACAAAGGTTTTCATCACTCTGACCACGGGACAGACTGATTAGGGGGGGAGAAACACAACTGTAATGAGGCTGAGCATTATGAAGCAGTGATGGAGAAGCTTCAAGTTAAAACTGGTCATGTCATTTTGTGTTCAAACAGCTGTGGTGAAGGGGAAATACTTCAAAGTGCACTCTGTGTTCCCAAATGAGCCTTTGGCAGTGCAATATCCCTCATATTTCTCCATCCCAGCCATCTCCCAGGGCAACTTCACTTGGACAGGCTGATCCCCAGCCACCAGTGTCACCCTGAGCAGCCCCTTCCATCACTGCTGGCCCTGAGCAGGGAATCCGGGAGGACTGGTAAGAGCTGGCCCAGGATTTGTGCAATTCTCAGAGTTGCTGCTCACAAGTTCCCTCTTGTGGTGAGGAGACAGCCCAAGAAGTGGACGTGGAATGGATGTGGCGTGGATGTGGTACAGATGGGATTGCCATGGGCTGCAGTAGGTATCAGCCAAATCATTGGTGGGACAAAGCCTGGATTTCTGCTGGGAAAAGATGGATTTTGGCTCCAGCATTTGGGCTGTGGAGCTGGAATTCCATTTTCCTCTTGCTTGCCTCCCTCCAAATGGAGGGATGTGCCCAAGGGGGTTGAATTTATTGCTCATTGTGCTCCTGTAAGTCCCCTTCTCCTTGGTCTTTTTCAGAGCATCTGAAGAAGTGCAGATGCAGCAGAAAGGCTTTCTGCAAGCTCCTGGCTCCAGTTAATCACAATGGATATTTGTAAGGTACAGGAAAACATCTCCAAATGCAGCATGAACACCACGGAGTGCTTCATGGTCCTCAGCACAGAAGCCCAGAAGATCAGCATTGCCACACTGTGTGTCCTCCTGGGGACACTGTGCATTTGTGAGAACTCTCTGGTGCTGTACTTGATCTTCTCCTCCCCCAGGACCAGAAGAAAACCTTCCTACCTCTTCATCAGCAGCCTGGCCCTGGCTGACATCCTGGCCAGCATCATCTTTGTCTGCAGTTTTGTTAACTTCCACGTCTTTAATAAAACTGATTTCTCTAAGGAAATATTCCTGCTGCAGCTGGGGGGGGTGACCACCTCCTTCTCTGCCTCCCTGAGCAGCTTGCTGCTGACAGCCCTGGACCGCTACATCTCCATCAGCCAACCCTCCAAATACAAACTCCTCATGACAAGGAAGAGAGCGTGGACAGCCCTGGGGGTGCTCTGGGTGACATGTGCCACCACTGCTTCCCTGCCCCTCCTGGGCTGGAACTGCTGCACGCTGGATTCCACCTGCTCTGAGCTCTTCCCCTTTGTGGATGACAGTTACCTCTCCAGCTGGATCTGCTCCATCCTGCTCCTGCTGGGCTGCATTGTCTGTGCCTACACACACGTGCTCTGGAGGGCTCACCAGCACGTGGCCTACATGGAGAAGAACCAAGCACAGGCAGGGAAACAAAACACCAGGATGAGGATGGATGTCATGCTGGCCAAGACCCTGGTCATGGTGCTGAGTGTCCTCGTGCTCTGCTGGTCTCCAGTCCTCATCCTCATGATCTACAGCATCTTTGCCAGGCTGAACAATCACCTGCGGAAGGTGTTTGCCTTCTGCAGCACCCTCTGCCTGCTCAATTCCATGGTGAACCCCATTATTTATGCCCTGAGAAGCAAGGAGCTCTATTCCTCCCTGAGGATGCTTGTTTCTCGGTTCAGGAGGAAGCTGAAGACCCCTGAGGAAAGCCCAGAAGCAGGGAGCACCCACAGGTCCTCAGTCATTGAGACCATATGTGAGGACACACAGGTAGCTTAGGGAGTCAGCTGGGGGAAGTCAGACTGCCAGGAACAGCCTGGATCACTTGACTTTTCCTTTTCTCTTCTTATGGAGGTTCTGGGAGGTGAAGGACCTGGTGCCTGTCATGGACCCAGCTCCTGCTGATGTTAATCTTAGGTGCTGGGACATAAAGTTCCCAGGCAACTGGTCCCCAAGCTGCAGGGATACTGGTGCCATGTCAGTGTGCCAGCCATGAGGCAGCAGACAAGACCCTGCCCCAGAACAGCAGATCCTGAGGTTTTATGACAATGATTCCTCCTTCCTGGCCTCCCACCTGTCCACCAGTCACTTCCCAACCTATTTTCCTTATATTCAGTGGTGTCTTACTTAAAATCATTGAAAATATCACTAACCTGAAGGAATAACTCCGTAGACCTTCAGTTTCTCCAGACATCCCCAGGCATCATGAAGCTCTCTCTGAACACCTGAAGCTGCTGCAGGTACCTCGGGGACTGTTGGGGAAGATGCAGATGGTTCCTCTGGGCAGTCCGGGCTGACTGTGCCTCACAGCACTGAGGGTTGTGTTGATCTTTGCAACTGATGGTTTCTGGAAAATGGAAATGCTCTCACTCTGGCTTATGGACTCTGCCATAGATGAGGATTTGGGGGTGAAGCAGACCCCACAGGCAGCTTTTTTCTTTCAGCACATGTGAGGAAAGCTGCGTTGTGCCAGGCAGCTGCTTGTTGGATGTTCTACATTTAAATATTAAAGCCATTTCTCATCCTTTTCTTCCACTAATCTCTGAGGCAAAAAAAATTACCTCCAGGCAACAAGTTGAAGCCCAAGCTGGGGTAAATGCTTTGAGAACGAGGAACTTGATAGACTTTCATTTTGTTTGGTTTGGGGTTTTTTTGGCAATGACACAAACCCAGCACCTTTGGCTGCTTGCAACACCTGCCTGGGGAGCAAAGTGGCCCTTCAGCCTCAGAAAGCTGTGAGGCTCCTGGAATGGTGATGATCCCATCCCAGGGCACAGCCGCAGTCCCAGGGGCCGGACCGGGCCCTCTGGAGCTGTTCTTGAGCCCGGGCCTGGGCCTGGGGGCTGAGGGGGAGAGAGGGCTCAGCTGAGCTGCTGTGAGGCCAGCCCAAGCCCTGTCCCCTCACGGGAGGGACACAGAGGCTCGGACGGCAGGGAGAGGCTCAGGACAGGCAGGACTTGCTCAAAGTTACAGACAACAGGGGGAAGGAGCGCTCCGGCCCGCCCGGCGCACTGCAGCCTCGAACCCGCCCGTCCGGGGCGGCAATGGCGGCGCCCGGCTCGTGCGGCGCTGACGTCAGGCGGGAAGATGNGGGCGCTGCTGTGCGTGGCGGCAGCGCTGGGACCCGCCTGGGCCGCGCCGCGGTACCGCCCCGACTGGGCCAGTCTGGACGCCAGGCCCCTGCCCGCCTGGTTCGATCAGGCCAAGGTGGGGGTGTTCGTGCACTGGGGGGTCTTCTCCGTCCCGGCCTGGGGCTCTGAGTGGTTCTGGTGGCACTGGCAGGGTGAGCACCGCGCTGATTATCAGAGCTTTGTGCGGAACCGGTACCCGCCCGGCACCACCTATGCGGACTTCGCGCCCCACTTCACTGCCCGCGACTTCCAGCCCCGCCAGTGGGCCCAGCTCTTCCAGCGGGCTGGTGCCAGGTCAGTGCTGGGCACTGGCAGGGGTGGTCGAGGTCCCTGAGGGGATGGGGGAACTGTTTCTGGGGATCTGTGTGAGGTCTCTGGTCAGTGAGTGGATGGAAGAGCCGTGTCTGGGGGTTCCTGAGGGGATGGAGGGGCCGGGAGAGGATGGGGGTCTGTGTCTGGGGTCCTCAGAAGGATGCAGGGGTCCCTGAGGGGTGTGAGGGGCTGAGTCTGGGGACCCGGGAGGGGCTGGGGTCCCCGAGCAGTGCTGGAGATCCCTGAGGGGCCATGCCCAGCGTGCTGAACTGATGGGTCTTCCTACTCCTAGGCCTCAATTGTTCATTCTTTTCCAGCATTAAAAGCCATTAAAAAATCTGTTATTCTTGTAGTTGCTTCTAATTTTGAAGGGTAATGAAAGAGGGCTCCTCACAGCATCAGGCTCAGGCTCTTGCTTTTTCAGTGACTGGGTTTGCCAGTGAAGCTGGGCAATACCTGAGGTGATTCCTTCACCATCCTGACTGAGTAATTTTTTCCCCTCAGGTACGTGGTGCTGACCACGAAGCATCATGAAGGCTTCACCAACTGGGGGTCACCCGTGTCCTGGAACTGGAATTCTCTGGATACAGGGCCCCAACGGGATCTTGTAGGAGAGCTGGGGGAAGCCCTCAGGGAGAGGTATGACACTGTTCCTTTCATCTGTGTGCGTTGAGTTCTTCTGGTTTGTTCTTGACAAACAGCAGAAAACAAGTTTGATATGGAAAAAGGAGTGCTAGCAAAGTCACGGAGTCTTCTGGGAAATAAGAATTCCAGATAATTAATCTGCCACTGGTTCTTAATCCTGACTGCCAGCCTAGCCCTTTCCTCTGTGTTTTCTGTCCTTCAGGAACTTACACTATGGGCTGTATCACTCCCTGCTGGAGTGGTTCAATCCACTCTATCTCGCCGACAAGGAGAGTGGCTTCAAGACCCAGAACTTTGTTTTAAAGAAGACCATGCCAGAACTTTATGATCTTGTCTTAAAGTAAGTGTTGCAGACAGAAATCAGGAGCCTTTCCTGGTTTCAGTATTGTAGAGAAAGATGCAAAGTGGTTGCAGAGGAGAGAGGGGACACATGTTAATTGGTGCCTAGGCAAATCTGGCTGCTTGTCAGTCATGATTTGTGGGAACTAGAAAGGAGGTTCATGTGTGCTCTGGGGACAGTCTAACTTGTAGAATAAGGTAAGGACAAGTTTTTCGTGCAGAGTGGCTTTGCAAGTGGAGACATCTGCATAGAGTAGAGGAATTTCACTGTGAATTTACATCCTTGCTTCCCCTTTCTGACAAAAATATGAGGCTTGGACACATCTTGCTCAGAATGGCCACTCTCCCAGGTCAAGAACGTGCCTAATAATTGCCTTTGAGATGCAGTCTTGTGGGTTTTTTTAAGAATTGCATCCTTTTTTGAGCTGTAACCAACACTTTTCTTTGCTTGCTGCAAGAACCTCCCTTAATCCTTGTCTGAAGCAGAATGTGATCACAGAAACCTCCTGGGGTAACACGAAGCTCTAGACTCGAGCTCTTCCATTGTGCTAGGAGAAAATCAGCAATGTGAAATAACATTCATCTCTCTGCTAGATATAAACCAGATTTGATCTGGTCGGATGGAGACTGGGAAGCTCCGGAGTCGTACTGGAATTCCACCTCTTTCCTTGCCTGGCTTTATAACGAAAGCCCCGTCAAGGTATCGCTTCCCGTGGCACTGCTGCTTGCTGGGGATGGAAGGAAGGTCTGGCAGCTGCTGCTGCTGCTTGCTGGGGATGGAAGGAAGGTCTGGCAGCTGCTGCTGCTGCTTGCTGGGGATGGAAGGTCTGGCAGCAGTGAGAGGTGAACGTGATCAAAGCACAGACCCTTGTGGCAGGTGCCAGGTGGGCTTTATTCTTGCACCAAGACAAGCAGAAGGTCCCACTGTGCTCCTGGGAGAGAGAAGGCTGAGGTGTGCTTTGCGGCAGGCGTGTGAGGATCAGAGGCCAGGGACCTTGTCTCAACTTCTGCCTGAGAGAATGATTCTCCCAGAGAGGAATTCTGCCTTCTCTGGAGGATCATCTCTCTTTCCACTGAGTGCACAGGGGGGTTTAAGGCCTTGCTTCCTCACTCTGATGCCTCTGCTCACTTAGAAGGGATGAATGCAAGCTGAAGAGCCCGAGACAAACCATCCTCCTCACTGAGCTGAGTTTCTTCTTTCAGGACACTGTGGTTGTTAATGATCGTTGGTGCAGTAACTGCTCCTGCCATCATGGAGGTTTCTACAATTGTGCTGACAAATACAAGCCAGGGACCCTGCTGACCCACAAGTGGGAGATGTGCTCCTCCATTGACAAGCTCTCCTGGGGCTATCGAAGCAACATGAACCTCACTGAGTTAATGGGTGAAGCAAGTATCATTGAGGTAAGAGAGCTGAAACCAAAATAACAGCTCTGGTGGAATTACTGGGAGTTAGAGATTCCCTTCATCCTCCTGCTTGCAAAAAGAGGTTTTGTGTCTATCATACCATCATGCTGGAGTGAAAGGAGCAGCTGATGAGGACAAAGCCTTCCTCATGTTTCCTTGTTGTCAGAAGATAATACAGGTGGATACCTTGGTTTATCTGTCACAGGAGCTAGTGCAGACTGTGAGTTTTGGAGGCAACTACCTTCTCAATGTGGGACCTACAAAAGAAGGGGTGATTGTTCCCATCTTCCAAGAGAGACTCCTGGCCCTTGGGAGGTGGCTGGACACCAATGGGGAGGCCATTTATGGATCAAAGCCATGGAGAGTGCAGATGGAGAGGAGCACAGACACGGTGTGGTAAGGACTCTTTTGCTCCTTACCATCTGGGCTGGCACTTCCTGAGCTGTTTCTTTCTTATTTGTTCTGAAATTTGGTACACTCTGAAGTGTCACCATCAGGTGCAGGTGGTGCTTAGGTAATGTCCTACAACTGGAGTACTCAGTGAGTGCCCCAGGGGGTTATCTAAGGAATATTTTGCTTGAAAAAAGAATGAAAATCAGGACTTCATTGATATTGCTTGATATGGAAAAAAAAAACCAACTCTTAAAAAATCATTTGATGCTCCTGCTGTCAGAAGTGTGTAAGGAGTGATCCTGGTTGGTTTGAACTGCACAAACATGGTTCTTCTAAACACACACAGTTTGTAAATAACTTGATATATGCTTTTAAGCTGTTACAGAATAGTGCCAGTCACTGCTACCCAACTGTTAGATTTATGCTGACTGGAGGGAACAGTCAGTCAAGAGCCAGAAATGCTACAAAATGGAGCTGAGTTTTCTTTTTCCCCAGGTGTGTGCAGCCTAGAAATGCAGAGCCATGGTCAGGAGCAGGCAGTGTATCTGCTCTGCTGACCACAATCTGAGGCAAGGGCAGAGCAGCAAATGACATTTGCTTTTACAAGGCACTCAAGGACTTTGTTTGGGTTTCATCAACCAGTGCTGACTGACTCAACAGTGAGTCCAAAGTGGCAGTTTCTGGAATGAGGGGAAAGTAGGTGACCCCTGTGCAGTGCCAGCAGGCAAACTGGTGTTGTCCTGCTGGCTGGGAAGGGTCAGGCTCAGGTTTGGTTCTCTCTCTTGTGGAGCTCTTCACCTTGCTCAACTCTTGCTCTCACAGGTACACTTCCAAGGGTCCAGTTGTCTATGCCATCTTTCTGATCTGGCCTCGGGACAACGTTTTGAAGCTGTCCTCACCTGTTCCATCCCCAGACACACAAGTAAGGAACTTGGAAAAAAAAAAAAAAGACAACACACCCTGAGAGCCCACCTTGGGCACAGGTGGGCTGGGAAGGCCTGACCCAACTTCATTTGGAAACTGTGGAGAGTGTGGGAGTTTTCATCCCATCCTTCTTGTTCTGGGGTGCTCTGGTCTCCCTCCAGATCCTGGCAGACCCCAGGTTGTTCTCCAGGCTTCAGCTCTCTGCTCAGCACTGGGAATGGGATTGGAGTGGGCAGGGCAGGCTCCTGGTTTGCCACAGAACAGGCAGAGATGCTTCTCCCCCAGAGTCTCTCAGTCCTGTTGACACATGGAGGTGCAGTAAATAAATCACAAGTCTCATCCCCTTCCCTGAGGGAGGGGATCACTGGTGTTGCACTCAGTTCAGCTCAGGTACACTGACCCAGGAGCTGGGAGTGACGCAAATGCCAGAGTGCCCTTTGCTCTGGGCAAACAGAGGGAAAGCTTTCTCAGTAAAGAACAAAACAAAACAACAAGCTGCAGTCAAATGTTTGTCCCCAAAATATCCTCCTTACCTTCCGTGCACTGTGGGTGATGGGTAGAGATGTGCAGGGCTGCCTGGGGGGGTGGGAGGTGCTGGGCAGAGGTGGCAGATGGGGGGGTGGAGGTGTTGGAAGGGAAAGTGCCCATGTGAGCTGCACCTGAGTGTGTCCCCTGCCCTCCTCCACAGGTGACAATGGTGGGTTTTGCTGGGACTCTGGAGTGGCAGATGTCCCCAGGGAAAGGACTGCTGATAACTCTGCCCTACATGCTCCCATCTCCTCTGCCTCCCCAGTCTGGCTGGACTCTCAAACTTGAGGGTGTGAAGTGATGGCTGCAGGATGAAAGCAGCAAACCCCCCCTGCCTTTCTTTTTGGATTGGGTCTGAGATGATTTTTCATTTACTGTTGAATAAATTGTTTTTCTCTGAAGAGAATCTCTCTTCTAATCCCTTCTGTCTTTGAGCAAGCTCTGTCTCTGTGGCCCTCATCTGGAATATTCCCCGTCAGGAAGCTGGGGCTTTGCAATATCCTTTGCAGTCTCCTGCCAGGATGGGACAGCCCAGGAGCCAAACATTGGCACTTGGAAGGTTTTTTGATGTAAAGCTGAGCTCCTGGGCAGATGTCACTTGTGTAGGCTGCAGGAGCAGGTCCTGCCACTTCCCTGGCTTAATTACTCACTGAAATTAATTTGATACTCTAATTTGATACTCTAATACTAATGTGGAGTCCATGAAGCCTTGCACGTGGTGTCATGTTCTCATGGGGACCAACCACCATGCACTTGGTGCTGGGTGGTGCACATGGTGCAACCACCATGCATACAAGCAGGTGCTGGGCAAGATGTGGTGGGGTGACTTTGGTATTGACTGACATAATTATCATCAGGTACTTCCTGTGTGTTCATCTGATGGAAGCTTGTTGTTTGTTCTGAAGACAGCAGCTACAGAAAGTCATGAGCTAGTCTAAATGCCTTACCAAGCTTTTATTTCCATTCTGGTGGAGACAGCTGTGAGCAGAAGATTTTGTTCTGACATGAATTTAAGGGGGAATTTGCCCCTCTGAGCTGAACCTCTTGACCTCTGCTGCCTGGTGTTCCCACTTGTCTGAAAAGGGCTGAACAGTATGTACATAAGTGATGAAGCACGTGTTTGAATCAGAGAATCTTTCAGGTGGGAAAAAAGACCCTTGGGACCATGGAGTCCAACCACCATCCCTACTCTACAAAGTTTTCCCTAAAGCACATCCCCCAACACCCCCATGAAATGACCCTGGAACACACCCAGGGATGGGGCCTCCACCACCTCCCCGGGCAGCCTGTTCCAGGCTCTGACCACTCTGTCTGTGAAAAATTTGTTCCCAATGTCCAGTCTGAACCTCCCCTGCTGCAGCCTGAGTCCATTCCCTCTTCTGTCTGTGATTATCTGTGAGAAGAGACCAGCACCAGCCTCCTTCAGGTGGTTACAGAGTGATGAGGTCTCCCCTCAGCCTCCCCTTCCTCACACCAAACATTCCCAGCTCCCTCAATCATTCTCCAGATTTATTCTCCAGGCCCTTCCCCAGCCTGGGTGCACTCCCCCCACCACCTCCACATCTCCCTGACATTGAGGTGCCCAAAACTGGGCACAGTCCTCCAGGTGTGGCCTCACAGGGGGGACAGTCACCTCCCTGCTCCTGCTGGCCACACTATTTCTCATACAAGCCCTTGGCTTCCTTAGCCACCTGGGCACACTGCTGGCCCACTTCTCCACCAGAACCACCCCCTCCAGGTCCTTTCTGCCTGGCAGCTTTCCAGCCACACTTCCCCGGGCCTGGAGCATGGCACGGGGTTGTGCAGGACCTGTCCCTTGTCCCTTGTCCTTGTTGAAGCTCCTCCTGTTGACATTGTCCCATCCATCCATCCATCCATCCATCCACCCCGTGATCCAATGCTGCCATCCCTCCAGGACATCACCAACGTGGGCAGGATTGGTGCCATCTCTGCATCTGCTCTTGCTGGAGCAGCCCAGAAAGGGGGGAAAAAGAAAAACCCTGCCTGGGGATTTATGTGACTCCAAGGCCTCTCCTTGCAGGGGTGTGTGTTGGACCTCCTGGAGGGTGGGAATCTGTTTGTTTGTGTCTGTTTGTGGAGCTGTGTTCTGGCTGTTTGCTGGTCCAGGCTGTTTCCCTCTGCAATCTGGCTCAGTGGCTCCGTGCCCAAGTGTGTAGGAGAGTTTCTCTGTGGCTTTTTGGTGCCATTCCCAGGCAGCAGGAAGGGGAGCACTGAGAGATGGGTAATTTGCTGAGAAAAGCCAAGTGGAGGCAGCCTGGAGGGTCTCTGACCAAAAACCCCACACTGTCAGCCCCATGGGGGGGTCACTCCAGCTCTGCCCCATCCATCTGCACCCCTGGCAGGGAAACCAGCCCATGGCATGGGGTGCTGGGCAGGACCTGCTCCATCTTCACTGATTCTCCCCCCACACCAGCTGCTCTTCTTCTTCTTCCCTGTTTCCAAGTAGGATTAAGGTTCTGAGGCTGATTCCAAGGAGTTGAGGTTCAAGCTCTCCTGGAACCCTGTGAGGTTTCCCTCCCATGGACCAAGTGGCACAGGTGGCAGAAGCATCACTCTGGGTATCTCCACGACAAAGGTCTCTGGAAGTCCCCTCTGACACACTCCCCATCTGCCACCCCTCTGTGGTTCATTTCTTTAACAAATCTCCCCTGTGCATATTGGTGGAAAGAGCCCAGAGATGATAACAGCAAGATACACGTTGACCTGTGGGATTCCTTGAGTGATCAAACTGTCAGATAACAGAATAAATCTTTGTTATGGGCTGGGGATTAAATCAGGGAGTGTTAGCTGCTGCAGCTCCTTATTTATTTCTGTTCCCTTAAATCGCATTTCCCTTCCCCCTCTGAGGAGCATTTGCTGCCTACAGCTGTAAATTACTGCAAACCTTTCTGCTAAGTGTAGCCACTGAGTCTTCTTAACCTTGCAAACATCTCCTGTGTCTCCTAAAGGTCTCCAAAAGCTCTTGAGAAAGAGAAAGGCAGAAGGGGAACATGATGCTCACCAGCATCACCTGAAACACCAGGGGCTGGGGCTGTGTCCTTGAGCAGCTTCATAGGATCCCAGATTGGGTTTGGATTGGAATGGACCCTAAAGGTCATCCAGTTCCAACCAGCCCTCACCAACCAACATCCCTGGGGCAGGGAAAATATCCCCAAAGTCACCCCAAGCCACAGCTGCTGTGGGCACCAGACCTCAGGTCCAGCAGCATCCCGGGGGTCCCAACTGACCCTTTCCTGGGGCTCAGGGATGGTCCCACCCTGCTGCTGCCCCCTGCATCCTCATTTTCCTAAATCCTTGGTAATTTGGGGAGTGTTAAGCTCTTGCCTGCCCCCAGGAGAGGCCCAAAGCTCAGGCATGGCCAAGTGCCTCCTGGTTAGGAATCTGGCAGCTTTAGAAACCAGCTGAGCCCTTCTCCAGGGACAGCAGCACCTGGGGGGTTCCTGCCTGGCTGAGCCCCTGGCCACCAGCCCCAGTGGAGCAGGGGAGGCAGGGGGACAGCAGGGTCCTTGTCCCCATGGTGCCAGGGAGTGATGGGAGATGCTCCAGGGGACAGCCCCGAGCTCTGCAGCACCCAGGGGAGCAGCCCATGGGCTCCAGCCCAGACAAGGTCCTCCTGGGGTGAGGAAGGGAGAGGTGAAGCACTGGGAGATCTCATCCTCAAAGTCCCTCAAGGAGCCCCCAACCAAACCAAGCAACCCCCCCAGATCCCTCAGCTCCTGCCCTAGCTGGGGGTCACCCTCCAGCCCAGCACCAAACAGGAATTTCTCAGCCCACCAGCACCTCCAGCATCAGTCTCTCTGGGGACTGAAAGTTCTTCCATGACTTTCTGCACCTCCTGGGACTGGATGGGATAAATGGGACTTGGCCATTGACCCTACAGGGTCCAGAGTCTGGCACATGGAGATGTGGGGCCAGGACATAGAGATGTGGATCCAGAACATGGAGATAGGGATCCAGGCCATAGAGATATGGATCCAGGATATGGAGATGTGGATCCAGGACATGGAGATAAGGATCCAGCAACCACAGGAGGGCAAACTGAGCACTATCAGAGGTTTCCTACTGACCCAGAGGGCTTTGGGCTGCTCAGGAAGGATCAATTCTGTGCTGCTGTTAATCTGCAGGGACATCCAAGACCACAGATAAATCCCAGATAAAAGCTGTTCAACCTCTCCCAGTGGAAACACCTTCCCTGTCCTGTAAACCTCAAAGAAACGACACCAAGAGGAAAGCAAAGTGATTAATTTGTTTTTTCAAAGCCACATCCCGTGAAAACCACTGAATTTTCTAGCCAGAGGAAAATCCTTTTGGCAGCCCGAGCCCCATCAGCTACTTGGGAGTTCATGTTAGTTAACTGAGTGCTTAAACAGCTGCCACCAGACACTGACTCCACAGATTATTATTTTTTTTGCTAAGTCTCCCTATTCAAAATTCTTCCCAAACTCCCTGAGCAGGATTTTCTTGTCCAACCATTTGTATTTTAGATCCCCGTTGAAATACTGCTTTATAAATAGCAAAAGCTTTATCTTGACTCTAACCAGCAACCTCAACTTAAAGCTAAATGCATAATTTACTGCAAATTAAACTTAATGGGACTGGAATAATTATGTTGACTTTTGGAAGTACTTAAGGATAAATACATGATTAGATATTTTGCACACCGTGAGGAAATATTTATTTTGAAATACAAATTCTTCCCATCGAGCCTTTTTGAGGGAGCATTTAGAGGTGACACTGTCAGCATATAGATTACAGCACCATTAAGGCTACTTAAGTAAATTACCCTGCAGCATTTGCAGCACTGGAGGGGTGGGAATTCTCCAGGGAATGGTGGTGTCTGTGCCTGTGGATGGCCATGGGGAGCTTGGCACAGCCTTGGACTGGGCTCTCCAAGCAAAGAAGTGCCATGGGCACCTCTGCAGAGCTGAGCTGGCTGCGGGGACAAGGTCATCCCACCAGGTATTCCCGCTCAGGGATGCTCCAGGTACATCTTCCCAAATCATTAACCACGCAGCGTTGGGACTGACTCACATTTCCTCCCCAGAGGAGTTGGGTTTTCATTAGAAATGGCTCAGTTTCAGAACTGGTTTGCTGATTTTCTCCTGCAAAGTCCAAAATTCGGGGAAATTTCATCAGGAGGAGAATGTGTTGGATCTTTAACACCCTAGAAAATCAGCTGAGTCTGCATCACTCCTGCTTTTTCCTTCTGTTTCAAGCTCCAGCTGCTCTTTGCTGCCCAAGAGATGAGTGGAGCTTTCCCAGCAAAGCTTTTTCCAGTGGGGAATCCCAGCTGGGGGGGGCTGAGGCAGCCCCAGGGTAACCAGAAGAGCAGATGGGGTGGGGGGAAACAACAAGGCAAAGGCTCTCACCCTCCTCCTCCTCCTCCAGGCTCTGGCTCCTGCAGCTGCTGCTCAGTGAGGATGTGAAGCTTTGGCATGGACCTGGCTGCTCTCAGCATCCTGTCCCACTCCCACGGGGCAGCAGGCATCACCCTGGGCTTAAAACAGAAATGTCTTCTTGTAATAAGCTTAAGCAGAAAGGATTTTTCCTTTTGTTCCTCCTGGAGGGCTCCCCATGGCAGCAAGAGAGTGTGAGGACCTCAAGTGGAACACCAGCTGGTTTGGGGCTCCCTTGGATTTAGGGATCATAAAATCACAAGATGGTTTGGGTTGGAAGGAACCTTAAAGCTCATCTCATTCCAAACCCATGGGAGGGACAGGGACACCTCCCACAGCCCAGGGGGCTCCCAGCCCCATCCACCCTCATCCCATCCCTTATCCCAAGTCCCTCCCCAGCTTTCCTGGAGCCCCTTCAGGCACTGGAAGGTGCTCTAAGGTCTCCCTGGATCCTTCTCCAGGCTGAACACCCCCAACTCTCCCATGGTCCAGCTGCCTGCACCCTCTCCTACCTGCTGGGGGTGGCAGAAGCTGCTCCAGTGTTTGGCAGCCACTCAGCAGCCCATCTCCATCCCTCTGCCCTGCTCCATGGGGCAGTGTCACCTCCATGGGGGACCCAGTGTTGGTCCTGCCCCAGGATGCTGCTGGTTCCCTCCTGGTGCTCCTGGCTTGTCCAAGCCACTTCCAGATGTTGCAGGGATGAAGCAAGGAAGGAAAGTGATGCCACCCACTTTCCAGAGAGCCACCAAAGCCCACAGGCCCCCTTGTCCCCAAGAGGAGCTCCTTGGTCACCTTCATGGGGCAGAGCAGAGCAGAAGTCACTCACCAGTCCCCAGGGAGCTGCTGCTTCTTTCTTCAGCCCAGCCCAGCTGAGAGCATCCATAAAACCAGGGGAAAAGCTTTTTCCATCCTCAGGGGCTGGCGACAGGCAGTGCCCAGCAAGCTGTGGCTGCAATACAGCTGGGGAAGAGCAGAGGCTGCAGCTCCAGCAGGAGGGGGACCTGGCAGCAAGGACATTGAAAGCTTTGAATGGAGAAGCCACCAAGCTGGTGGCCACTCCTGGTCAGCTCCATGCAGCAGGAACCTTGCAGCAAGCTCCTTATTGAGAGCTGCACACTGAGCTTTCCAGGCTGGTTTGGTGTCAAAGGTGGTTTGGGGGTTTTTTTGGTTGTTTTTTTGCAGTCACCACCACACCTCCCGGCCAGGCAGGGGAAGGAACAGGCAGCAGTGGGACAAGCTGATGGCATGGGGACTGCAGCTCTGGTGTGGAGCCCCTTCCCAGTGTCCCCAAAGAGCCCCAAATCCCCCACACCACAGGAGGCTGGTGGCCACCCTGTCCCCAAGGCAGCAACATGGGGCTTGGGGACACCGAGCTCCCCCCTAAGGCCACCCCTGCCAAGGGCTGACCCCACAGCCCAGAGGCTTTTTACCAGTGCTTGATTTTAATTTGCATTATCCCCCTTCTCATTATTTATTGGTAAAATGTAATTACTGCCTTCTTTAGGAACCTTAATGAAAGATGAAACAGTCCTGACAAGTCAATTAGATTTTTTTTTCCTTGGTCTCCATTCAGTTCAGACTCAAGTGTTACTGGAAATGTTTAATATCACAAGACATTAAACCCAAGGCTGCTTTTCTAATAAATAAATGGCTGAAGACAACACAGCAGCTTTCTACTCCAGGTTTTTCTTAACAATTGGGTTTCATTTTCCAGCTGAGAAATGCACTGGAAGTTTCCTCTTCCTCTGCACCTTTTCCAGCAATGGAAAACTTCTATCAGAAGTTATAAACTCAAGAATGGTCTTGGCTGGAAAAGACCTTTAAAACTATCGAGTCCAACCCTTCCCCCAGCACTGCCCAGGCCACCACTGCCCCATGTCCCTCAGCACCACATCTCAGGGCTTGGGAACATTTTTTTGGTTGCAGAGAGCCAGAAGGTCTCCCCTCAGCCTCCTCTGCTCCAGGACCAGCACCCCCAGGGCCCTCAGACTTCTGCTCCAGACCCTTCCCCAGCTCCATTCCCCTTCCCTGGACACCCTCCAGCCCCGAAATGTCTCTTTTCACACCCAAAAACCGACCCCAGGATTGGAGGTGCAGCCTCAGCAGTGCCCAGCCCAGGGGGACAATCCCTGCCCTGTGCTGGCCACCCCAGTGCTGACACTAGCCAAGGTGCTGGGGGCTTCTGGGGACAATCCAAGGACTTGTGTGGGTTCCCAACCTCCACAGCTCAGCTGGCACTTCTTACCCACTCCAAGGTGTCATTAGGAGGATACCACCCACAGCAAAGCTCAGAAGGCAGAAGGCAACCCCATCTCCTCTGCCTATTGCTCCCCCAAAATACCCTTGAAAAAGGAAGATACAGTCAGTAAGGTGTTCTCTACAACCTGCCTGCTGGGGACTGCACGAG
This sequence comes from Florisuga fusca, assembly GCA_038090715.1. Classification (NCBI taxonomy): domain Eukaryota; kingdom Metazoa; phylum Chordata; class Aves; order Apodiformes; family Trochilidae; genus Florisuga; species Florisuga fusca. The sequence continues at coordinate 980,391 of JAAWXA010000055.1, forward strand.
GGCTCCCTCTCTTACAGCTCCTGCTCTAGAGCCAGCCAAAGAAACCCAGAGGCCATCACAAATTTGGAACATTTATTTATGCAGATGATTTTCTTAAAAGGAAAGAAAGCAAAAAATAATAATTAAAAAAAAATCCCAAACAAAACGAAACAAAAAATAAACCAAACCCAAAGCAGTTCAGGACAGCTGGATGTGTGTGCTACAACCCACATCAGATGTGTCCCTCCTCAGCCCTCCTCCAGTCCCACCACACTTTCCCCCTCCATGGTGGAGCAGCCTCGTGGTACCAGTCCCTTTTGGGGTCAATTTTTTTGCATATAGACCAAACTGTTCCAATTTGGTGTTTTCTTGGGTTTTAATTTTTTTTCCTTTTTTTTTTTTTTTTGTGTTGTTTTTATTAAAAAGAAACAAACAAACAAAAAAGCACCACTCCAATCTGTAATACCAAGAAACATTATCCATCTTAAGAACAGTATTTATATTTTTATATATATATTTCTATATATATTTCTATGTACAGGATGTCCTTGCCTCACATCATCTCAGTAGGAGTTGGGAGCTCAGTTGGTTTTTATACCACTTTTGATTTCAAAGTCTGGCCTTCAAGAAGAGATGCCCTAAAAACCCAGAAACATCCAGCAAGGAGATATAAAAAGAAAAATATCTCGCTTTTAAAGCATATATACACCTCCTCCAGCCTCTGCTGTCTCATGAGGACTAAATGGGGTTCTAATTTTCTTTTTTTTAATTATTTTTCCTTCTAGCAACACTTTACCTGTGAAGCCCTGGAGGATGCTCCCCCCTCTGAAGTGAGGATGGATGCAGGTGGCTCAGGCTCCTGGCAGGTCTGGGATGAAGCAGGATCATCCCTCCAACCCCCCCATCCCCGGGCTGACTGACACCCCACCATCCCATCCCTGGGGATTTCAGAGCTTCAGTTCAGCCATTTTCATCCAAAACCAAACAATTTCTGCACCCATCACCCAGCACCTTCCCTGAGGCACCCTGGGACAGTGGGGACACGTCTGTGGAAAGATGGGAGTGGGGAAAGGACATGAATTTATTCCAGGACAAGACTCAATGGGAGTATTGGTGTCACCAGTCACTGGCTGACCCAGTACTGGTGTAACTGGACCATTCTGGAGACTCTAGGGGGGTAAACAGACTATTTGGTCAGTGTGGGCACACAGCAGGGAGAGCAGGGATGGGAACAAAGCAGAATGAGGTTTTATAGCCCTTGGAATAAGTTCTTGTCAGGCCCTCCGAGTTACTGGGTGAGCAGCCAGGAAAGCCAAACCTCCTGCTGGTGCTGAGACCCCCCCCCCGGGGGTCTGCAAGGAGTGGGACATCCCCCAAGGGGGGGAGAGGGCAGAGGTTGATCTTGTTGCTCTCCTCCACCCTTGGAAGTTGGATGGAAGCATCTCCTGGGTTTGTTCATCCAGGACTCAGCCCCTGGGGCTCTGGGGCCCTCGTGCTGCAGACTGGTTTGGCCAAATGGCACCTCCCAAAGCTTGGGGCTGGGGTGTGGATCTCCAGCCTCTGGGCAGTCAAGGAGGGGAAGCTGCCCCTGCCATGGGGAGAATGGTGGGGACAAAGAATGGGAGGGGTGGTGGGAAGGGACACAAAGAATGGGGGGGACAACATGAAGAATAGGAAGGACATGATGGATGAGGGGAGCAGGATGGATGATGGATGGGGCTGCTCACAGGCAACCTCCAGCCTATGCAGGACAGTTTCTCATCTGTTCTGCTCCAGGCCCCCCAAAAATGGCTGTGAAGAGTTCTTTCTAGCCCTGAAGACAGAAACAACCTCCCCTTGGTTCCTCAAGTCCCCACAGCAGATCCCAGGCCTGCCAGCCCTCTGCCTGCACCTTGCCTACAGCCAGGCTCTCCCCCTTAGAGCAGAAGCCCCTGGAATTACCACGAGATCAGAACAAAAGTGACATCTCACACCCCACCAGAGCAGGACGAAGCCAAGAATTATCAGGCACCTCCAATCACTGTCCCCATACACTTGTCCCAAGTGGCACCAGGGGGGTGGGGACCTCCCCTTGCCCAGCCCCACAGCCCTGCCATGGCACCACCACCAAAACCCACCAACCCCAGCAAAAGCCAAGCTGCATCAATGGACAACTGCCTGAGTGAGCCACCCAGGAGGCACAAGGGATGGACCCAAACTTTGAGGGTTTCTGGCTGCCAAAGGTGTCTCACAAGGGAAGGCTTAAAAACAGCCCCCAGGGCTGGTGCCTGTGGGTCAGCCCAGGAGGAATTAATTGCTACAAATGAAGAAGACAACATGGAGATGGAGGGGGACCATTGCTTGAAAAGCTTTGCAGAAATGCCTGCAGAGGATCAGGGCTGGTCCCTGCAGAGGAACCCTCCACCTCCCACCACCATTCCACATCCCTGCTCTGTCCAGGCATGGATATACCAAGGGTTGCAACTCACAGAACTAAACAAAGGGAAGATTGAACTCATGATGCAAAGAGGCAGAAACTGAAGAGCTCCTTTCAGAACCTTTGCTCTGGCTCAGAGTGTGTCCCCCATCAAGGGCAAAACCTGCCAGCAGCCACCTGGGCTCCTCAGAAGAGCAGCTCCAACTCCACGGGTAATTAAAAAGTAAGATCTCTTCTCCAAATATCCATCCTTCTCTGCTGGGAAATGGCCTCAGCTCCTTCTGTTCAGCTCCTCCCCTCCCTGGCCTCCTCTCCAGCTGCTTTGGAGATGCCCAGGAAGCACCACGGGGCCACATCCTGCACACACCGACCCCACCGCCGCGACGCAGGGACGGGACGAGTTGTGGCATCCGACCTTTGGCCACTGGGACACGTTTGGGGTGGGAAGATGGAGAGTGGAGGGTGAAGATGGGGAGTGGCCACCACATCCCCACGTCCTTTCCTTTTTCCTCATCTGATGGGTTTCCTCCTCGGGTCCTTCGCTGTTTCCCCTCCTCACCTTCAGCACGAACGCAACGTCCGAGCGCGAGAGGCGCGGTTGGCAGAGCCCTTGGCAAGCTCTCCTGGCCAGGTGCTATCTGGTCTCCAGGGACTCCAGATATTCCAGTGCTATGTCATAGCAGAAATGATACTGCTCCTGGTAGGAGAGAGGAGAAAAAAGATGTTATGATCCCCAGTAAACTGCTGCCCAAAGCTGTCCCTGAGCAAGGCAGGGGGAGCCTGTCCAGGAAACTGTCGTGGCTTCGGCTGCATCTTCTGTCTGGAGAGACCCAGTCCTGGCTGCCAGGACATTCCTCATCACAAATCCTCCTGCTGTAGATACAAAAATGCCATTTTCCAGCCCTGGCAGGGAACGGGTCCAGACGTTTGCTTTGCATAGGGGGAGGGGCATGAACAGAACTCCCAGGAGCTTTGACCTCCAAAAAAATCCAAAGTTTCTGAGGGAAACGCCAAACAAATGAACACTTTGGTGCTCAGGTGGAAGTCTGACCCACCTGCAATGGCCAGGCTGGAGCCAAGGGTGTGGGTGGGAAAGCTCTTCTCCCAGCCTGTAGCAGGACCAGGATCATTGTCCCATCCTTTCCCCTTCCTGAGACAGCTACAGATGGGATCTGCACCCTCCCACACTTTGCTCCTGTCCAGCTGCACGAAGGCAAAGCACAGCATGGCTGGCTCCTGGGTTTATAGCAAAAATCACTGAAACTGGGCTTGCAAAGACATCCTTGTTCATCCTTGTTCCTCTTCATGTCACCTGTTCTTGCACTTCCCTGTCCTTGTGCATCTCACAGCACAGAAATCTACACAGGAGGAGCTCAGACCTTGGAGGTGCCCATTCCCACGAGATGATGTTCCTCCAAGCATCTGACAAACAGAACCAGCCAGAGTGGTGAACAAAAAACAAAACAAAAATCAGGTTTCTGATGGTGCTGTGAGCACTGGGACATCACAGAAACATCGAATGGTTTGGATTGGAAGGGACCTTAAAGCTCACCCAATTTCAACCCCCCTGTCATGGGCAGGGACACTTCCCACCAGCCCAGGGTGCTCCAAGCCCCATCCAACCTGGGCTTGAATCATGGAAGCATCCTGAGTGAGACAGGGAGAGAAAGGAGAGAGAGCTCATCACCCAAAGTCCTCAGCAGTAGCTCGAGCACCAGCACAGAATTCCTGCTGTGCCCCATGGAGGTGGGCAGCTGCTCAGGGACCCCAGGTGGGAGCTGGCAGCAGGGGGGAGAAGGGCTTCAAAGCTGCAACAGCTTAGATGAAAAGCATGTAATGGTTTTTGGATTAAGAAAAGGGATTGCTTTCCATTTATCATCATATAAAAATAAACCCCCCCAGGCAAACAGAGGGGAAGATGCAGGGGCAGCAGGGAACAGCCTCGTGCTGCTCTCCACTGGGCTGTGGCTCTTTACACTGGGCAAGGATCCAGCTTCCCAGTGACTCCAGTAGATTGGGACTCCCAGAATAGATGCTTCAGGTTCATCTGAGGCTGGAGGGTGTTTGTATCCTGATGTGATTTTTTTTTTTTTTTTTTAAATACCTTTGCAATTTAGCCCAATGGGTCTGGTGGCTACATGCTTGTCAGATCATCCCTCCATTAGCTGCATCCCTCTCTCTGCTCCCCATCCCCTCCCTCACCTCCTCCTCCACTTTCATCCCTAATGCAAATCACATCCCCTCCTCAAAACCATTTCATTCTGCAATTGAGGGATTTTATAATCCAAATGGGGTAAAACATTTCCAGCTCACTTGCTTTTTAAATATTATGAAGCACCTGGACTCCTTCAGCACGGGGAGGGACGCGCCTGCTCCATCCCCATCCTGTTCTCTGGGGTCTGAAACAGGGCAGAGACTTTTCCAGCCTCCCCCATCATGAAACATGGCTCCACCACTGCCCCCAGCAGCTTATCCACCAATTAATTCCATTCAGAACGCAGTTCCCTTGGAGGTTTCCAACAGGACTTTGACTCCACCTCAAAGCTGCTTCAGGCACTGCAAACCCTCTGAAGAACTGCAATTACATCCCATGAATTAATGTCAACCTGCCTTACCACTCCTGGGAAGGATTTCTGACAAGCCCAGCACTGATGCCAAGGGCACGCTGGCACAGTGAGATGAAGGCAAGCCTGAGGCTGCTTTTAAGAGCTGTCTCACCACTGTCCCCCCAGCCCACCGTGTTTCCCCAGACACATTCTGCAGGAGGGGCTCCATCGAGCTAAGCAGGATGGGGATGGGGAGGTGAGCATCCCCCAGCACCTCCCCTGCCTTGCCAGGGCAGCTGCTGGTGGTGGCTGGTGCTTACCAAGGTCTCCACCATATTTGGTTTGTAGTTTCGGAGGGTCTTTGCAGCATAGAAAACATCTGCCATGTTGTGACATTTGATCATCTCCAGGATCATGGTGGAGGCACAGAAGGTGCCGCTCCGGCCACCTCCGTTCCTGGGGGGAGAAACACAAGTGTCAGGAGTAAGAAAGTGGCATGAGAGCATCCTCCTGTTCCCCGGGTTTCTCTCGCCATCCCTGCATCCCAGGAAATGTCCCAGAGCACAGGAGCAAATCCCACAGTCCCCCCCAAACCACGGGACCTGAACCAGACCCAGCATGGTGGCAAGGTGTCATCCTGCCCTCTGGTCCTCACAAAAGCCACAGCCAAGGAAGAAAACACCTTTAGGGACCATTGGGGATGGATCTCCAACACAGGGGCTCAGTTTCCAGCCCTGCCATGGATGGATTCCTTGTGTGATCTGGGGGAAGCCCCTTTCTCTGTGCCTCTCTCTTCCCATCTGCAGGGGGACTCTGGGCTAATGACCCGTTGGGTAGCACTGGGCAGAGGAACCATCCCATGTTCCACCCAGCACAGAGGTCAGGATGGGCTGTTCCTGGAGTTCTGCAAGGACCAGAGCATCTCCAGCCACCAGGATGGGCTATTCCTGGAGTTCTGGAAGGACTACACCACCTCCAGCCACCAGGATGGGGCATTGCTGGGTATGTGCCTCCACCCCAGGCTGAAACCATCCCATCCACCACCACAGCTGATCTCAGCAGGGAGAGGAAAAGAGCCCACAATGCCCATGTTTGATAAAGCATGTTCTCAAATTAGCCTTCAGCTAATGAAGATGGACGAGGCTGTAATTAATTTTTGATTAAAGGCTCTCCTGCTGTCTCAAGCAATCTGCCAGTGTGCCAGGTCCCACCCCAGGACCCTGTGCGGGTGTTTGTGTGAGGGAAGAGGGGGATGGAGAGCACGTCCACCTCCAGGAGAAGCAACTGATGGGAGCTGCAGAGCTCCTGCCATGTCCCTTTGGAGCCTGTTACACACACACAGGATGTGGTGACAGAACTGGGACCTCTGCTGAGCCTCACTGCACCCCCAGTGTCACTCCCCCTGACATCCACCTCATGGAGGAGGTTTGACGTGGTGACCACAAGGTGCCTCACCCAAAACTGGTGTTGTGGGAGAGGCAGCACCATCTGAGCACGAAGTCACCCCAGAGAAGGGTCTTTTAGAGGATTTCCAGGCAAAACTCTGGACAAATGAGCTGGTGGCATCTCCCCCCACCCCAGAGCCTGCTCCTCTCCCATTGAGACTCACAGGCAGTGCACCACGGTCCTGCCATCACCACTCTCCTTCTGCCACCTCTCCACTTGGGCCAGGAGGTGCAGGAAGGACTTCTTGGAGTCTGGGGTGTCTCGATAAGCCGACCAGCGCAGGTACTGGAAGTGCCGGACCATCAGGTGCCCCTCCTGCAACTGGAGAAAATACTTCATCAGCTCCAGCCCAGGGGCTGCCCTTGTTTGCATCCACGGGAGGTCTGATGGAGAAGAGGGGTTGGTCACATAGTAGTAGCAGAAGAAGGGAGGAAAACCCTTTCCTGCTGCTTCAAGATGGGTGGTTCTGCTCTCTCCCGCTCTGACCCACTGGTACCACCACCCCATCCCACCCGAGGCAGCTCCATTGACATGGTTTCCCCTAACTCACAGCATCTCTGTGTTTATCTCCCCAAACCTGTCCCCAGACCCCTGAGCCTCTCCAAGGCTTCTCCAACAATGTCCTTGTCATGCAGAAGGTCCCAGGGGATGTTTTCTTGTGTTCAGTGTAAATCAGGAGGCTGAGGAGAAGCTGCCACCCCTGGAAGCAGGAGGGGTGGAAGTGCCCCTTAATACCCTGGTAATCTGGTTAGTTTTGAAACCTAATCTGGTTAGCAGGCTCCAAGGAGGAAGATTACATCCACACAGCTAAACGAAGCCAGGCTTTAGCCAGGATGACGTCAGGCTCTTGCTTTGAAGTCCTCAGGAGCACCTGATGGGATGAAACCGTGGGTCACAGGTCCAGATGGGCCTCAGGGATCTGTGGCACGTGTGTGAGGAGCAGGCAGCAGAGGAGATAGAGGGGATCAGATGGAGATGGGGGATCCCCAGCTCCCCCCACTTCATCCACCCCACTTCAGATGCTTGATGAGCAGGACAAGCACCAGACCATCTCCAACCACCAGGATGGGGCATTCCTGGGGCTCTGCAGGGCCTCCCAGACTGGAAGTCAGGAGGGCAGAGGCAGAAGATTAAACAAATAAGTGGAGTTAAAACAGGAGAAAATTCCTCTGACAGCCTAGGTGACAGCTCTGGAGGACTTGTGACACCCCTGACACCCAGCTCCCCTCCATCTGGCAAGGCTTGGCAAGCAGCAGCTCCTTGCATTTCCCAGGGCTCCTCCAGCAATCTGCTCCTGGGGGAAATCTTTTCTTCAATCCAGAGATTTCAATCACACTGCATTTTAATTTAGCATGGGGCACATTCTACCACCTGAGAGCAAAGCACAGTTGGTGGAGGATTTTGTGCTGACACCCAGGAAATGACAGTTGCTCCCACAGGGAGCATGAACCAAAACCCTTTTTGTGTTAAGAGCCCAGATAATGAGGATTTATCTTCTCTGACTCAGCTCCCACGCTGCAGCACCCTTCCCAGCCAGGCCCTCAGCCAAGGCACATCCTCCATTCCAAGCTCCCTAATTCCCATCTGCCCGATGTCCTCCGCTGGGACATCAGCCTCAGCCTCTTGGCAAACCTCAGGAGATTTAAAGACCCCAGGGATGCCACCTCTCCATGGCTGGCTTCTGCAGTTAAATCAGTTTTTCTTTTCCACCCACAGTTCTGCGCCCACACGGGCTGCTTGTCACAGTCCCTGTCCCCCATTTCACTGAGTTTCTCTTCATTTAAAGGTGAGCTGACCCAGCCAAGCATCAGAGAGACAAGGACAACAGGTGAAAACTTGGTTGCATCTTCTCACCCTGCAGGAAAAAGGCTCAGCTGGTCCTGTGCTGGGAGTCTCCATCCTGTGATACACGTGTGGCAGGGCAGAGATGGACCTCCAGGCAGGATGAGGAACGTCTTCCCTACAGAGTTATCTAAAATCTTGCAAGGAGCTGCAAACTCCAGAAAGGTTGGATGGAGTCAACTGCAACTTTCCAGGCTCCTCTCTGCCAGGACAAGAGCTGGGAGTGCATCCTCTGGATTAGGGTGAAGGAGTCACCATTCAGTTTATACAGAGTCACTCATCAGGGCAATGCCAGGCTTTAGGACTGCATCAGAAGCTTGAGGACTCACATCAGCCTTCTGCCCTCCAAAGAAGATCTTGACTCATTAAAGAAGCTCCTAGTGATGCCCCTGGTGAGGCCTTCCTTCAGTCAGCAGCTAACAAAACCGATCCATCCCCTGCACCCATCCCAGACCTCTGCACTGGAAGATGCCTGGAGGCACCTGGGCACACACCCAGACAAACACGAAGCCCTCCCCGACCCCCCTGAGCTGGCATGAAGGCAGAGGAGAGCCCCTCACCCGGGTGATGTTCTGGACTCGGAACAGACGGGACACGACGTCCTCATCCGCCGCTCCGGAAACGTATTCCACCTCCATGGGGCCATACTGCTGGAGCCCAGGCTCAGGCCAGTACTGGAGACAGGGCTGTGGAGAGAAGAGAGACAGCTTGTTGTGACCAGGGACAGGCACTGGGACACAGGGAAAGGGCACAAAGTGCATCACGGGCAACGCTGAGAGGAACGGGGAGGTTGGTGCCAGCAGCTGAGAGGGCCACGGGGGGAGGCCCCACGGGGGGACACCAGAGCCACGATGCTCCGAGTTCATGCAGGACCCATGGTACATTGCTGGTGGCTTCAGCTTGCTGAGGGACCAAAGCCAAACAGTTCTGTCCACAGGCACTCCTGTAGCCCTCTCCCCACTGCACAGACACAACAGCTGATGCTCCTGGTGGGCAGCACTGCTGGGCTAGGAGGGCCCAGGTTGGTCCCTGCCTTGGCAGGCACGATGGAGGAAGGGTTGGCTGCTCCAAGTCTGCTGTCAAACCCCACTGGCTTCAGAAGCAGCTCTGCCACCACCTACAACAGCAACATGGGGCAAGAGACCCTCTTCTCATGGCCAGGACACCCCTTCAAAGCAACCCCAGTCTGCAGGCTGGGAAAGGGCCGGGGAGCAACTCCTGCTCCCCCTGACACGCCCAGCACAGCACTGATGGATGGCTGGGTCCAAGGGTCACCAATGGGAATGTTTTCACTCCGTGTCAGTTGGGAAACCAGCACTGGCACCAAATAGATGATGTTTGTCAGCACACTTTAACAGGACATTCAGCATTTCGGGCCATCTAACAGCTTGGGCCTAACTGCATGGCAAATGTGTTGGAGAAATAATTGGTTATTAATAGGGGCTATAAATCTCCAGGATCTCCAAGCCTTCTGGACTTGGAGCTATAATTTGGATATTAAAACTTCCTTTGGCAAGAGGCAGTTCAAGCGAGGGATGTACCCTCCAAGTCACCTTTCAGCACTGCCTGCTCTAGAGGTTGATTTATTACTTGTTGGGCTTAAACTGGTAAACATTTAAGATCCAGCTCAATATTGTAACACAGACATCCCTGAAGAACAGACATCTAGAGAAAGAGGCATTGGATAATGAAGAAAAATGGCACAGCCCCTGTCGGAGGGTGTGGGGGGACAGTGGCCACCGCAGGGGCTGGGGACCTGGGGGAGGACGGCACAGGAGCAGGCAGCTCCTGCCAGGCTGAGGAGCATTTCTGGCCCATGGAAGGAAAGGAGAGGCTAAAAAAGAGAAAGAAAATCTGTCTTATTGCCTCTTTCCCTACAGCATTGATGTCTGGAGGGGCTGGATGGTGGCAGTGGAGGGGAGAGGCAAGATGGTGGCATGGCTGCAGGGCTGGGGCTTTGGAGGGACACTTGGTCCCCTGCAGGTATCTGAATGTGAATCAAGGTGAAAAATGCAGGAGGGAACATCAAGTCCTACATCCATCTGCCCATGGCCAGGCTGGGGCAACACGAGGCACAGGGACTGTCATGTCCAGAGAAGGGAATGGAGCTGGGGAAGGGTCTGGAGCAGAAGTCTGAGGGCCCTGGGGGTGTTGATCCTGGAGCAGAGGAGGCTGAGGGGAGACCTTCTGGCTCTCTGCAACCCCCTGAGAGGAGGTTGGAGCCAGGGGGGGTCGGGCTCTGCTCCCAAGGAACAAGGGATGGGACAGAGTCCCAAGACCTTTGGGACATGATGAAGAGGGTTCCTGCCATAACCTCTGCCAGCTCCTCCAGCATTCTGGAACCAGAACCATCAGCAGATTCACCCGGAGCAAATGGTCCCTTACAACAACACTGCACACCAATGGAAAGTCACTGTCCCTCCAGCTCCAAGGAGCAGGCTGAGAGCTGACAAAAGCTGGAGAGAACATCACTGAGTTTCCTGATTCGGGTTCTCAAGGTGCTCTAGCAGAGAAAAGCAGAGGAACCTGACAACCCGTGGCAGGGCCTGAGGTGCAGAGCACCAGTTTCTTTTGGCTGCAAAATATATTTGCTGAGGTGACATCTCTGCATGGGGGAAAGTTTCTCTGCCCAAGGGAGAAACTTCAGGTCTGGGGCACCCTGATGCCTCCCTGGGCACCAACTCCCAAGGGCAAGGGGACACAGTTCTGCCCCAGCAGGGGACACCAAGAACAAAGACAGTTAAATTCACTTCTTGGCTCCAAAGGGCTCTCTCCATGAAAAGAAAACAGGGATTTCCAGTCATTTCTTCTGTCTACCACTTCCTCTTGCCAGCTGATGGGCACCAGGCTGATGTCACGGTGATGCAACAGGGGTGTCCAGTGATACTGGCAAACATTCCAAGCAGCTGGCACAACATTCCTCCATTCCACTGACCAGCAGGACTGAGCAGGCTGGCAGGGGAAAGGCTCATGGAGAGAAACTGGTGGCAAGCTGTGAAAACAGAAGTGGACCCCATTTCACCAGCAGCACACGGGGCTGCCAAAGCAGGGAAGCCAGAGCAGCAGGAAGCTTCAATGTCTGCTGACCATCCAGGTGATACAGGAGCACCTTGGGGTGCCACCTTCATCCCACCCCCAGATGAAAGCACCCTTCAAGGCTTCCCTGATGAAACGTGGCACCCCATCATGGGCTACCATTTCGGGGACACCTACGACATCACCAAGTCTCCAACCTACTGCTTCCTCAGGAAGCTCTGGAAGATTGTGGACAACCAGTTCTACCAGTCAATCTGGTGGGATGATGATGGAAAAACTATTATCATTTCAGAAGAACTCTTTGAACAGGAAGTGCTGGCATGGAGGGAAAACGTGAGGGTCCTCAGGACTGAGACCATGAGGGGCTTCATTTACCAACTGGAGCGCCACGGATTCTACAGAACAAAAGGGAACATCAGCACCATAATGCTGCGAGCAGCACTAGTCCATGACCTGGACAAGGTATGTCAGTTCCTCTGCACATGAAAAGACCCTTGGGACACTGGGGAAGAGGTTCAGTTCAGATAAAAGAAGCTTTTAAAAGGTCTGAGATGGGGGTGGGAGCAAACAGCCTGTCTCATGGGTCATCTTTAGGAATGCACAACACAGGATTCTGGAGAAGCAGAAATGTTGATCAAAGGGATTTTAGTTATTTCTGCTTACTGTGAACCTGAAATGGGAATGCAGGCCCATGATACTGTGAGGCTTTCATGCTTGCTCTTTATCTGGCTGCACCAAAAGGTTAATCTTCCTGTGGCATCTGCTGAATGCTGACAAGATACACATCAGCATTATTCCTGACATCTTTGTTCCATGCTGAAGTGGCTGAAAACTTGTGGTATTTGGGTCTTCCCATCAGTTTTTAAGCTTTTGAAAACCCTACACTTCTCTGCTCCCAATTGCTGAAACATAAGGGTGGTTTTTACTTAACAAAACTCTATCCTGGTGTTTTATTCAGCCTAAATTTGAGGTTTAAAATGCCCTGTAGTGTCTTTTCTAATACTCATGTTTGTCCTTGATGATGCTTAGTTATGGGGTCTCTGTCTTTCTCCTTGTAATGATGGCAACTAACCCCTCTCCTTTGTGGTTTGTAGCTGCTCTTCTACTGCAACCCCTTTTTTCAGAGGGATAATCCCAGGTTACTCAAACTGATAAGACCAAGAGCTGAGGTAGGAGACAGAGTCCCAGCTCCATCCCCACCAGCCCCCAGCATGAGGGTGGAATGCAAAAGAAGAGAGAAGACTGCAAGAGAAAACGAAGAAGTGCAAGAGAAGATGAAAGAGTGCAAGAGAGCACGAAAGAGTGGAAGAGAAGACCAAAGAGTGGAAGAGAGGACAAGGGTGGTCAAGAGGAGACAGCCCATGGTACGACCTGTGGAGAAGAAGGCTTTCCAGACCAGACGGGCACCACAGCACCCAGGAGGCAGCACCTACTCCACCCAAAGCTTCAGCAAGCTGTGTCCCACCTCCTACCCCACACAGTCCCCATGCCAGGGGACTCCTCGCATCTTAATCAGGGTAAACAAACATGGTTGCTGTGCACCTGCACCAGCACCTGGCACCATTCTGTGCCCTGTGGCTGACTGTGCCTATCCCACCACCAGCTTCTGCCCTTCCCAGGCTTGGGCTATGGCACAGCCAAGCCCCAGCTCCCAGCCAGTGCTCAACCACCTCCTGTGGGATCAATACGGCTGCTGCCAGGGCTGGGGGTGAACAGCAGGTGCCTGGGGGAGTCAGGAAGGGGCCTGAGGTAGAACATTATGTTATTCTGTTAGTGTAGTAGAGAAAAGTAATAATAAAATGTTTAGGGGGCTGGGGGTGAACAGCAGATCCCTGATGGGGTCAGGGAGGGGCCTGAGATAGAATGTTCTGTTAGTGTAGAGATGTTCTGTTAGTGGAGAGATAAGTAATAATAAAATGTTTGGAGATAAGTAACAATAAAATGTTTGTTGTTCTCAAGAAGAAATCTCCAGTTGCCTTCTCTTGTCTCTGCAATCCCAGCCACAGTGTCCACACCTGAGGCTGGGGGGGTCTTCAAGGACATGGAGGGTTTGGCTCAGCCCAGGACAGCCCCAGCACTGCCTTCAGCAAACCCAGCCAAAGGCCAACCTGGGGCTACCCCAGGAGCTGCACCAGCACCCAGGGCCACTCACACCAAACCCACCCCTCACAGTCCTGGGGACTCCATTCCATCTCTTCCCCCAGCTCAGAGCAGGGGCTGCAGAGAGGGGACTTGGCCTTCTCCTCCTGCCCAGCCTACATCCCACTGTAACTGCCAGTGAGGGTGATTTACACCTCCTAACATCTCAACTCCTAAAATAAGTCAGCTAATGAAGTCTTCTCCAGACATCCATTAAGAGTCTATAATGTTAATTTTATGTAAAAATCCAATAAGTTTCTTCATTGAATTAACATTACAGACATGTAGGGTACTTCTACATCCACTCTGGTGGCAGCAGGAGCACTCCAGGCATTCCCTGGGGAACATGCAGTGGGAAAGCAAAGCGAGGTGAGGCTGAGCATGGCTTCATGCTCCCCAGCTTCTGTCCCCTCTGCCCCAGGTGATGGGGGACACCCTGTCCCCCAGGCTGGCAGGTCTGCACATCCCATCACCCCATAAAACCCATGGCACAGTCACTTTGCTGACTGATGAAGCAGCATTCACAAGCCACCAGTGAAGATGAAAGCAGGAAATCCCCCCCATGCCTCAGTTTCCCCCTTGGAGGAAGGAAGATAAAAATCAGTTCTTTATAACAATATGGTTGTACTTGTTAACCTCTCATCTTCCCAGGGCACCCACAAAGGTTATGCTATGGTAAAGCAACACCAACACGACACCACAAAGCCCAGCTGGTTTGCTCCTAACCACAGCTTTGGTTCCAGCTGCTCCTGTGCTCACGGGGGATGGAGCTGAGTGCCCAGCCGGTCCCGTCTCCCCTTGCAGAGGAGAAGGAGCTGAGCAAACAAGGCAGGAGCTGCAGCACTGCTGGGGCGGTGGGGACAGAACAGGACAAGGTCACCCGGGAGGATGGCAGGGTCCCCAGGGCAGCAGCACTCACCCAGGCAGAGTTGGACTGGTTGAGCTGGTTGAGCATGACGATGGAGGTGCAGCCGTAGTCGTAGACCAAGCGCCAGAAGTCGGCAGTTGTGTTCTGCAGAGGGTGCAGGGTGACAATGAAGGCAGCACTCCTGGTGTAGCTCTGCAGAGAAGGAAGATGAACACCTTTAAGGACACGGTTGCAGCCACCACTGTCAAAGTCCAAACAAGCAGTGCAACCAGAAGACAGTGCCACCAAAGGGATCTTTGCCTCGCTTGAGCAGAACTGGGCCCCCTGGCACAGCCTGGGTCTCCCTGTGCTTGGTCCTGGTGCTGGGGAGAAGCTACAGCCCCAGGTCTGTGATCCCTGCCCTGGGGGGGATGCCAGAACCCACTCCCTGCTCCAGGCTCCTGCAGGGAAAGGTGTTTCACTCCAATAACTGGGGATCTTGGGACAACTTGGGCTAGTGGGAGGTGTCCCTGCCTGTGCAGAGGAGTTGGGACTAGATGATCTTTAAGGGCCTCTCCAACCCAAACCATCCCAGTATTTTATGATCCTATGAAAAAGGTGTCACCCTTGAGGCAAGAACAAGCAGAAGCCATGGCTGCCAGATGGCCCCAGCCCTCAGCTCTGCACACCAGCCCTGAGTGAAAACATCACCCACAGCATCACCCACAGCATCCCAACACCTCCAGCCCTCCCTCCCTCCACCACAGCTGGGGCTGCCAGGCACCTCTTTGCCCTTACGGAAAATGAGGTCATAAACCCAAACCAAGTGGAGTTTGGAGGTGACAAGCTGCCTGGGACAGCCCAAACCAGCCCATTCCCTCCTCACAGCCCACTCACATCAGTTAAGGCCGCGTTGATGTAGTTGTTGCTGTCTCCATCCACGGAGATGAGGAAGGGAAGGCATCTGTCAGGCGGCAGAACGTCCATGCTGCGGTTCTTCTCCCGGTTGCGGGGCAGGAGGGCGATGCTGCACTCCTCCACGTCCAGGTGGGGAGTCACCGAGTTCAGGGTCTGAGGGCACACCTTGTCCCTTAGCTCCCTTCCTGCACCCCTGCCAGAGCCTGCTGGTCCCAGCACTGGTGGGCTCCAGGAGGATGAGGAGCAAAGGGGTGTTGGAGGGAGAGGGATGTGGAGATTTTGGGGACGCCCACCTGGAACTCCTCCCGCAGCTGGGAGGAGTTGCTCTGCGGCTCAATCCTCACCATCTCCTTGTAGGTGGGCTTGAACTCACTGGCAGGGATGCTGGTCTCCCCACACAGGCAGGCTTCCAGGATGGCATCATGGATGAAGACATATTGCTCCTTTTGGGGGCAAGGTAAAGGGAGAGGGCTGAGCCTCCGCGTCCTGCTGGGGACAGCAGCCCCACGTGTCCCCAGATGTCCCCAGCACCCTCTCACCTCTGTCTGTATCATGTTGATCCTCCGTGAGCACAAGGTCTTCACACAGTTGTAGATGTCCACGACGCCCTCGCACTCGGCCATGTCCAACATAACATCCAGGACGATGTAGCAGCCAGTCCTCCCTGTGCCAGCACTGGGGATGGGGGAGCAGAACACAGCAAAGACTTTCCCAGTCTGCACAACACCCACACAGAGCCCCAGGCACAGGCTGGCACCAAGCAAGGTCTGTGTGGGCAACAGCTCAACGTACAGCCCCTGCCCAAAGATGTGGGGGCAGCCCGGGGTCCAGGACCTCAAAAATCTCCATAACCACAGCCTGGTTTTGCTCCATCACCCTCCCCAAATACAGCCCTGTAGAAGCCTAGGGGGTGAGTGATGGTTAGGCAGTGGGTGGGAGAGTGGGCACCCGTGTCTAAGGTTCATTTTTCCTTCAAGACAGGAAAACACACACTTTTTGTAACCAGATCAGCAGCAAAACCATCTGATTGTCAACAGATCTCCAGGTTCTCATCCCAAAAGGGCCAAGGAGGATGCTCAGCACTGAGGCCCACAAGTGTAAGGAGGCAGCCCTGGCACACAGGGGTCTGAATTCCCCCAGGGGAAACCCTCGGGTTAAGGGAAAGCCCAGCAGGATGCCTGGAGCAACACATCCCATCACAGAGCTACCTTAAATCCTGGCATGGTTGCACTCGCAGTCAAAGACCTACTAACACATCAGGAACAGAACTGCTTCCCCCCACCTCCTTTCCTACAAAAAGTCTTTTCCAGTGAAATACTAATTTCTGGGGCTGATGAATCACTCGTTGTGATTATCAGTGATTACAGGCTATGGGCCCTAATCACACTGGCTGCTGCTGGTGGATGAATACTGATGAGGCAATTGACAGGGAGAAATCAAATCAAATAAAAAAACCTCCCTCCTGCTCATCAGCTCCTCCTTGTTTGCCCAGCAGAGGAAGAGCCATTAACCCACCTCGTGGGGATGCCTGCTCAGGGGACAGAAGCCACTGCTCCTGCTCAGATGTGCCACCAGTGTCCTCACAACTTCAGTGCTGCCTCAATGGCTGAGCCCCATGGGGACAGTCCTGTGGGTACCCCTGGGGACAGGGCTGTCCTGCTGTCCCTCCCCCCTCTCCCGTTGACCAGACTCAGTGTCGTGAGACTCAAGAGACAGCAGTTGAGCTGTCTGTCCCCCTGTGCCACCCTTGCCCATGGGGACAGAGCTGTGTCATCCGTAAAGGGTTCTGGGCAGCTCCCAAAAAGTGCTGCTCCCTTCTTGCCCCCTGGCCCAGCTGCTCCCCCCCATCCCTGCTGCCACCAGCCCAGGGGTGACATTTTACAGCTGGATGCCACCACAGAGGGCCATCCAACCCCACACCATCAGCCCTGGTGCCTTCCCTTGCTGGGAACCCATTCATACATTATTTTTTTTTACCTCCCTGCTGAATATTCAGAGCTTTCAGCATCATTCAGAGCCAAAGGTTGAGCATCCACCCAAGACACAGAGTGCTGCCCACCCTGGGAGCCACCTGTAGCCCTCCCAAAGCCCCTCCCAGGGGGGGATGCTCTCCCCTGCAGGCAGCTCTGCCCCCAGGCACACACATACCTGCAGTGGATGACGATGGGGCCGGCGTCGGGCGGCGTGGACGCCTTCACCCTGCGGATGAATGCCAAGAGCCCCGTGGCGTGGTAGGGGACACCATGCTCAGGCCACGAGGTGAAGTGGAACTGTTTCACCTCATGTCGGGCTGAGTAGCCCCGCTGGAAGGGAAGGGTGAGATGGGAGGGAGGCTGCACAGGGGGCAGTATCCTGCCCCAGGCACCAGAACGCTCGGATTGCCTTGGGAATCTGTGGGTTTTGCCAGCTCAGCATCCAGCCCGATGGACCACACAGCCAATTCAACAGCCTCAAAGCCCCTTCCTCCTCTCTGCAAGAGGATTAAAAACCGGCAGAGGAGGACGAGGCAGCAGTTGGGTCTCATTCCAAGAGCACCTTTGCTGCTTACTCTTACAAAGAAACAGCAATTTGACATTCCTGTTGCTGAAGGGGTAAATTACACCAGCTCCATCCCCAGGTACCACACTGGAGTGTCATGACCTGTGCCTCAACCAGGGGTGAAAACCCCACGGTGGGGTAAATCACTAGAAAATTGGTAAATGCCAATCCAGTGATGGGCAGAGGTGGCCAAGGCAAGGGCAGGGTCGGGTTGGGCAGGAGGGGAGGCAGGAGGGGGACCCTACCCTCTCCAGAGCGAAGGTGCGGACGGTGTACTCAGCCAACGTCTCTGATCCCACCAGGGTGATCTTGATGTCCCCATACATCTCGGAGTCATCTGGCCAGTATTTGGAGCATTTCACCTGCAAGGAGAGGACAGGATTGGGTTTCAGTGCTGCAGAGGAGGTGTCTGGCAGAGCTGGAGCCTGGAGGGAGAGGGACAGGATGAGGTCCTTACCCGGCCCACCTCCACCAGCTTGGTGATCATCACAATGCTGGAACAGTGCTCCTGCCACACCATGCGCCAGAAGTCATACACCATCTCCTGCTTGGGCCCTGTGGGATGGAGGGGAGGCCACCAGGGGTGGACAGGCAGCGCCGCAATGCCCCCACGTTCCCTTCCTGCTTCTGCCACACCAACACCCCCACAGCACTTTAGGTCCCCTCTTTCCCCAGGGACATGTGGGGCAAAGGTGCAGAAGGGGTAGGAGCTGCTCAGGTGTTGCTACCACGTTGTTTAGCCACAGACTGTCCCATTCCCTCCCTTTCTTGCCCACGTGGGGTTACATCCCACTGGAAACAAAACCCAGCTGCTAAATCAGGAGCTGGGGTGATGGGGACTCACCTTGGGTGGCTATGAAGTGGTTGGACCTGTGGTAGCCCTGAAAGGGAAGCCAAGATATCAGTCTCAAGTCAGGGGGACACACTGGGGCACAGCCCCATAAAACCAACTGTGACAACTGCCCACATCTGCTGGACCAGGTCCTGGCCACCATCCCATCCTGCAGCAGCCACACGGTGCTGCCTTCCAACACCCCAGACACTTACTGGACCATTCCCAACTGTTAGAGGGATGTGACAGCCCAAAGAGAATGTCCCAGCAAAGCCACTGCCAAAGGCACCAGGGACCCAGTGTCCCATTCCTTGGCTGTAGCTTCAGCCACATGAAGGTGTCAGAGACTTCTCCACCCACTGGGGGTTGAATCCAGCCCCATCTCTGAGCACGTGGTCCCTGCTCCCCATCACTCCAGAGAGGATGTGCCACCAAGACCTCACGTTCACCTTCCTTGGCTTCAACCCAAGTTTATCCACATCTTTCCCCAACCTGCCCCTCCTGAAAGATATTTACAGCCACGCTGCCTGGCACAACACCTGAGAGGAGATGGAGGAGAGAGGAGGAGGGAGAGGAGAACCTTCTACTTACTTCTCGGTTAATCCGAATCTTAAGGATCCCGTTGGGACACACGTTTGAGAGAAAAAGATCAGAGACATTAGTGAGGCAGAGCCTGAGAGACAGGTTAGGGCAGGTCATGGAGAGCCACAGGGCAGAAAGGACACACGGGGACAGGGGACAAGCAGAGGGCTGCTGCTGAGGGACAGGGAACCCATCATGATGGCATCAAGCCTGATGTCCTCCAGGCAGGAGGGAACAGCTGCTGCTTCCAGGAGATGCTCAGGCCCTGTGCCTGACAGAGCCTTCCTGCACTTCTCCTGGTGCATGGCTGGAGGTGACAGGGAACATCATCCTTAGGGGACATCAGCTTTACAGGACACTCTGCCCAGACAGACATGCAGCATCCCAGAGGTATCCCAGTGTGAGCCCCAAACAGGCCCCTTGGCTCCCTCAACCTCCACATCCTCCATCCAGGGAGGACAGAGAACCATGGCCACAAGAGCAGGCATGGCAAGAGGAAAGCATGGAGAAGGGGAAGAAAAAGGAGGAACAGAGAGGAGCAGAGAGGCAGCAAGCACCACCGGTGAACATCAATAAACCAGGCAAGCACGTCCCAGGGCCACACAGCTCAGCCTGTCCTGTGCTGTCCCAGCTGTCCTGTCCCCCCCAGGCCCCACAGAGACAGCCCCCATCCCCACTTACATCGATGTAGTTGGCATTGATGTAGTCTGAGTTGGGGTCCCCCAGGAGTGGGTGCAGCTTCACTCGGTGACGGTCATCTGGAGAGCAAGGGGACAGGGGACAATCCACCCAGGGAGAGCAAGGGGACAGGGGACAATCAGCACCCAGGGAGAGCAAGGGGACAGGCTGTCACCCTCCTGGGTGTCCCAGGTCTCCCTCTGCAATCATTTTGCACCAAGAATCTAAAAATGCAGGTGGGTGGGATGCATTCAGGAGCAATAAACACAGGCTGGTGGAGGTCTCTCCAAAGATGGTGGTTTAGACCAGCAGGAACATGTGCCTGTGGCTTGCAGCCTGCCATCATCCTGAGCTCTGCCAAAGACACAGGACACCCACCCTCCAACTGCCTTGGCAGGGCATCAGGATGAGCACAGCCCAGGCAGAGCAGTGAAGAGCTCTGCTCAACCTCTGGTGTCCATCTGGGGCCCTGGGAGGTGCTGGAGTGGGAGGGATGGAGCTGCATGGGAAGTGGAGAGCACCAGAGTTTGGGATCACCAACCCCGAAGGACCTGGTGAGCATCCACCCACAGGTGTGGTCAAGCCTTTCCCCAATCTTCTACCCTAAAAACTCAGCATTTAACCTCTTTGTGTCATCCTGTGTGTCCACCCCAGAAGCTCCCTGGGGCAGGGCTGCAGTTTCTCTTACATCTACACAAGAAAACAGACTCCAGGTTATCTGGGGCTTTCTGGCACCACCTAGAATATCATGGTGATGGTGTCATCAGTTTGAAAGCACCTCAAGATGTTCTGTCATCAAGAGTTATCCAGCTCCAGAGGTCAGCACTGGCCCAGCTCCATCCCTCACATTTGCTCCAGCAGCTGATGCCTTCCAGGAGCTCTCAGGCTCCTGCAAGGACCTTTCTGCTTCCCTTGTCCAACCAAACCCCACCAGTTTATTAATTGCCATGAACCAGACACCTACAATCCCCCAAATCCCTTTAGAAGGTTGTTCAAGCTGTCCAGGGAGTCTAAGCTAAAGGCACTCACATGTTGACACGTGATCCTGTCTCCCTTTGGTCTTGTCTTTCTTCTTTGAAGCATCCCAGCCCTCAAAGAAACTCTGTAAGGAAAGGATGGACATCAGGACCCGAGGGCAGCCTGTGGAGTCCCTCCCAGCCCCACCACCTCCCTGGGGAGCAGGACAGACAGGTTGATCCCTCCATCCCAGCCCCTGGGCCATGTCTGTAACACGCTCTGCCAGCTACACACCTCTGTTGCAGCTACAAAATGCCCCATTTTCCCTGAAAATTATAGGCTGCATGGTTTGGGGATTTTTTTCAGGGTTGGTTGTGGTTCTTTTTTTTTACTTCTAAACCTCCCCAGCTCCTTTCTCTCCCCAGCACAGAACAGGTTTGTGTGTAATAACAGTAACATTCACAGATTGGTGTAAAAGGAGGAAAGTGGAAGGAAATTACATGTTTTCTCCCCTCCCATAATATCTGAGTGCTTTCAAATGACTAGTTCCAAGAACATACAGCAGCTTTTCAAGGAGCACCAATGATTATAGCAAGCCCTGGTTTGTCCAACACAGGTAAGGAAGGGGGGGGGAGTTAAAAAAAAAAGCTCCTGCACTTGAAACTACTAAGCATTAAACAGTAATTTCACTGGGAAATTTCAACCAGACCCATGGGATGCCATGGAGCTGGGAAATCAACCTCACTGGGCACACTGTGGCAGACAGGCAGGAGAGCACACTCTGTTACACAGCCTCCAGCCCAACGAGGTGGGATGGACACAAAAGGCCAACTTTCCATCTCCTGCCTCCTCTCCCCAGAGTCTTCATGGGCTTGGGAGCTGCTGGATTGTAGAGGATTTGCTTTGCCCTTAGGTTATGGTCGTTCTTGTCACAGAACAAGTGTGTTGGACAGAAGGACAGGACATCATGGTGCCCAGGAGGACCTGAGAAAAGGAGAAGTATCCCTGATCCTTGCAGGAGAGGTGGGATGGGGCACTGCAGACAGGAAACGTGGGTCTGGGCTGGCTATCTTTAGGGACCTGTTGAAGCTGACAATTAAATCCTGGGCTGCCAGGACCAGGAATTAGGCCCCACGTGCTGACAATGCCTGTGAGCTCCAGCTCCAGGTCTGGAGCATCTTCTCCTTGTGCACAGGTCCCACCCATGCCCCCTTGTCCATCCTCCCAGCACAAGAAGCTCTCAACCAGGATGTTCTCACCTCATACTCTTGCTTGAAGCCATAGCCTTCTGCTGTCTTCATCTGGTTGATGTGCTGGAGGAGATCTGCCACCCTCACAGCAGGATGGAGCTGCCCAGTGTGATATGGGGACCCTTTGCGGCCACACTGGCGGCGGGGGGAGCCCCCCAGGAGGCTGCTGGACTCATTGACCACACTGCTGCGTTGGTCACCTGTGGAAGGAGAGGGAGAAATGGGACCATCAGGGGAGCAGGGCCTTGGACCTCACCCCCATCACCTCCTCACCCCCACAGAGGAGGGATGAGAGGCACCTGAAAACATCCCTGGGAGATGCTGGTGCTGCAGACAGTCTCTCCATGGGGGCCACAAGTGGTCCAGATCTCCACCTCATGCTCTGCAGCTCTTCTGACACAGCAAAGCCAACTTTTAGGACTACAGCAGATCTCTTAGAGATCAGCAGGCAAGACTTAAAGGGGGTTAATAAGCTCCATTCTCATTGATGGGAGTAATTAATTGCCATCCAGAGGACTAAGAGCTATGAGCCCAAATACTCACCAAATCCTGGTTTGAAAAATCCCATTCCCCAAGTCTCCAGCCCAGCTTAACATTTCCTCATTGGCAGATCCCAGCACCCTACTCCTGGCCCTAAGACAAAGGGAGCTCATGGCTGCTTACAGGAGGAGTTCATGCCACACTCACCTGGCTGATGTCTGTGCTGTGTAGCCACCAGCAGAGCCAGACTAAGCCCTCCCCTACCTTTCTCAGGGCAAGGCCTTACATCAGACACAGAAATTTGAGTTTGCACAAACCCCTCACCTCCTGCCTGCACCTCCTGGCTGCCTGTGCAACATGGGTGCAGCTGATGCACAGAGCAGGGTCTCCAACTGGAACTGCAGCCCCCAAGGAGACAATGCTCCAACCTCTGCAAGCAGAATCAGAGTTGTAAGGGCTGGGAAGACCTTAAGATCACTCAGTCCAACCACTAAGCCAGAAAAACCCACCATGCCCATTAGAGCATGTCCTGAAGTGGTTTTTGAACAGGGATGGTGACTCCAACACCTCCCTGGGCAGCCCCTTCCAGTGCCTGACTGCTCTTTCAGTAAGGAAATTCTTCCTCATAGCTACTCTAAAGCTTCCCTGGTGTAACTTCAGGCCATTTTCTCCATCCTCTCCTTATTTACCACTGAGGAGGCTGCCCCCAGCTGGGGCAAAGCTGGATGGGAAAATCCCCATCCAAGGAGAAGGATGGGGAGATGCCAGCAGCAGAGGAAGCAAGAAGGTGGGAGCAGCGTGCAGCCCCAGAGCCCCTCCCTAAAAGGACCCAAGGAGCAGCCCCAGCTCTGCCCAGTGACCCCCCCCAGCCTTTGAGCATTTCAAGGAGAGGAACTGAAAAATCCTACACCTAGCTGGATGGATTAAGAGGAGGAACAGTTTGCCCTCTGGGCTCCTATTATCTGGCAAACAATGCTGGGGAAGCACTGAATGGCGCAGGCGGGCAGGAGAGCCGCGGGTAAGCAGCATCTTGAAGTTCCTGTAACAGATGTTATCAGCATATGGTTGAATCTGGGGCATCCGAGGAGTTATTTTACAACTAAATCAGCACCGAGATGCATCCTCCAGTGGGTGTTAAATTATCAGTCTCTCTCTGATGTCGACGTGGTGGTTCTTTAACCCTTTAAAGCCCAGGGCTGTGAAGAACACAGCAACGCCGGGGGTGCTGGGTGGAGGCTGCTGCAAAGCCTTCAACCTCAGGCTAAAGCACGAACCACAGAGTTATTGTGGTTGGAAAAGATCTTTAAGATCATCAAGTCCAACCGCTAACCCAATTCCACAGCACAAAACTGTCCCTCAGCACCACATCTATGTGGCTTTGAAACACCTGCAGGGATGGTGACTCAACCACCTCCGTAGGCAGCCTTTAATTACCCTTTCAGGGAAGAAGTTCCTTCTAATATCCCACCTAAACCTCTCCTGGTGCAACTTGAGACCAGGAATTGGGGTTCACCCAGCTTTAGGGCACTGCAGCCAGTGTTTGAGCCCATGAACAGCCTCAAACCCAGATCTCCAAGACACAGAGACCCAGCTCCAAGCCACCCACCACCGGATGTCCTTCAGCAAAGTCTGGATGATTATAAAAGCTTCTACAGACACCAAGAGATCAATGCCCTGAGAGGTTTGCGGAGAAGTCTGACACATGCTACACACATCAGGCTACAACAGATGCAGTAACAGCTACTGAGGCTTGGATAAATATGGATAAATATTTCAGCTGTTTCTAAACACTGAAGGATTACTGAAGATGGTTGGAGGGGTCCCCCACCTTTTCTAAATACTGAGGGATTACTGAGGACCCTCTCTGTGGGTGGAGGGGTCCCCAGCCTTACCTCTGTTGCTGTAGTTGTGGGTGTCCATGAAGGAGAGCCCCAGGCGCTCATCCTCCTGCAGCGTGCTCTGGTCGGTGAAGCTCCGGTCGATGGCACTCATCATGTGAGTCTTCTCCTGCCGGTAGTTGATGGTGGCCTTGGTCATGTTGACTGGTTTCCTGCAAGGAGGGGAGGAGGGAAGAAGCCCAGGTCAGGAGGGCAGACCTGACAGGGCTATAGGAACCCCAAGGAACATGAGGCATCTGGGAGGGTTTGGGGAGCGGGAGGGATGGTTTCCCTCAGCCACCACCACACTGGGGTAGCCCCACGTAGGTCACCCCTGGCTGCAGCTGTTCATCCTCAGTGTGTCCTCCTGTCCCATGGACTGAAAAGCCAGGAGTGCTCCTGGGGCAAGCAAAGGCTCTCTGTGTCCAGCTGGCATTGCACAGGGCAGTCCCAGCTCTCCCCCCATCCCATTTCTCCAGGCATTACCCACCACGACCTCACACCCCCTCACTCCAACATGGACCATCCAGCACACCATGAGCACCACTGTGCTGCAGTGTGAGAAGCCACAAAAATGATGAGAGGGGGGGATGCCTGTTCCCTGAGGAAAGGCTGAGGGAGTTGGAGTTGTTCAGCCTGGAGAAGAGAAGGCTCCAGGGAGACCTTAGAGCACCTTCCAGTGCCTGAAGGGACTCCAGGAAATCTGGGGAGGGACTTTGGAAAAGAGCCTGGAGGGATGAGACAAGAGGCTTTAAACTGGCAGAGGGGTGACTGAGATGAGATCTCAGGAAGAAATTCTTTGGTGTGAGGGTGCTGAGCCCCAGGTTGCCCCCAGAAGCTGTGGCTGCCCCATCCCTGGCAGTGTTGGAGGTTGGATGGGGCTGGGAGCACCCTGGGCTGTGGGAGGTGTCCCTGACCATGGGATTGGAACAAGGGCAGGAACTTTTAAAAGGTTCCTTCCAACCCAAACCATTCCATGAGTCTAAAACCATACCAATGGGCCAAATCCATCCCAAGACCCCCAGTCTGCACCCACTGGGGAGGCTTTTTCCCCCCCATTGCAAGGTCCTCGTTGGACACCTAACAAAGATGCTGGGAAAGCCCAGGAGCTCTCAAGTGGGACAGAGCCTCATACCCCCAAATTCAAGACATTTAAGAAAAAAACATGATTGAGTGTATTCAAGCAACAGCATCAGGCTCCCAAGAAACCAGAGAAGGGATTAAACCAGGGGAGGGATGAACAGGAGAGAGGAGCCCATGCTGGCTGTGTCCCAACCCCCCCAAAACACTACCAAGATCCAGAATTCAACCCGGAGTGGCTGACCCTTCCCCTTTATGCTGCCTTTGGTCTCTTAACAAGCTCAGATGCATTATCTTCCCCGAGCCAGAGGCCCTTAAAATGTACTTGGCAGAGAAATGGAGTTGTTGGAGCAGCCGGGGTGAGGGGGTGGCTGGGAGGAGAGTGGAGAGAGAGAATGACAATTACTTACGGGTAATAGGAGTAAGAATAGTAGTTCCTCCTGGCAAGCATGCAAACAAAGAGAACAGCAGAAATTGCATAAGCAGCTTTTCTTTTGAATAGGAAAGGGAGGTGCTGGGGCAACTCAGCTGCAGGAAAACGAAATGCACTGGAAAGAACCTGGCTCCCCTTTTGCCTCTGTGGGTTCTTTACTCGGGGTAGGAGCTGGTGTCCTGATGGCAGAGCCTGCAGGGTGGCCACAACCCCTGCACCAGCAGTGGGTGCCCACAGCACCCTCACCCAAGGGGTTATTCTATAATTTTAAAAACTGAATAACCAAAGTGTCCAAAATAAAGGATCCCCTGGGGAGTGGGGAAAGTGGGGTCAGGACGTCCCATTTCCAGTGCACCATTTCTTTGAGGTGAACACTTTCTGGTGGTGCCTTTCCATTCCCTCACCTCAGTGTTTTTCCAATGGCAAAATGAGATTTATGGGCTTGTCCCAGCTTCCTGACAGGCACAAATTCAGAGCCCTCAGCACCAGGTCTGATTTGTGGCTCTGGTTTGTCCTTTGACAGGTTCACCCTGGGGATGCTGAAACAAAACTGCTGCTCCTCCTCCTGCCCTGCACGGGCAACAGGAAAACACTTCCTACCCACCATCCCACCACCACCACTCCCAAAACCACAGCAGCACCACAGCATTTGCTCCATCAGAGGCAGATCTGATATCAGATTAAATGGTCCCAGAGCACCTGTGGGCAGGGATGCCACAGCCTAGCTTGTCCCTACATCAGCCCCAACCCTTTCAGGACAAAGGGAGCCATAAAGACATCTCCAGATTCACAGGGGCCCAGGCAGTGCTCTGCTATTTTTCTCTCCCCCCTGGCTGTTAACATGCTTTCCTCCCATCATCCCTGCATGAGGAAAGCATTTTATTGTTGCCTTTTCACCCCCCTGCTTTCAGAGACCCCCCCAGCTCAGTGCTGCTTCCAGCCCCTCATGGCCAGAAGCTGCTTTCCAGGACACTGCACCCGAGTGAAAAGCAGTGGCAGCTCCTGGGGATGAGTGTCCCCAAAAGCCCTCACCCTCCTCCCTCAGCAGAAGCCAACAGCCACATCCATGCCAGCTCTCTGGCCACTGAGCTGGGGAGCATGGGGACCTCCCCAGTGGGCATGGGAACAGTTTGGGGATCCCCAGAAACCTCTGGAGATTCCTCAAACTGCCCCCATCCTTCTGGGTTGTCCCAGGAACCTCTGAACTTCTGGATACCCCCAAACTGATCCCACACCTCCCTTGAGGGTCCCCAGGTACCTCTGGAGACCCCCAGACTGATCCCACACCCCCCTGGGAGTCTCCAGGGACTGTCAGCTCTGGAAAAACCTCCCCTTTGGTGTGCTCTCAAATCTGACCAACTCCCTTAGAGCCAAGCTGGAGGCTCTCAGCCAGGGGTTGCTCCCATTTCACTGGAAGCTCAGTGGTTTCCCAGGCACAGGAGGAGCTGGGATGGTCCAAGCACCCACACCTGTGGGTGGGAAGCCATGAGCCTTGCCCTGGAGCCAGGAAATGGAGCACCAGCACAGCCAGACCCAGGACAAGGATCCTGGTGCAGATGGATGTGATTCTGGGCTGGGGGGGAAGCCCAGAGACAAACTCACAGTGCAAATTAAGCTGAATTTTGTAACTTGGGGCTAGAGGGGTGCAGGGATGCACACTCTGGGGTGCCCCAGCTGCTGTTAGGACAGGGACAGACTCTAGCTGGTGGTACAGGGACATTTGGGCTCAGCACTGGCTCAGGACCCCTCCAAGCCCACCCCTGGCCTGAAGCATTTCCATCAATGCAGAACAGACAGAGCAGCAAAACCAAGAAGAAAAAGGAAAAAAAAGGCAAAAGAATGAAAAACAGAGAGGAGACAGTGAAAAAAGCTGCAAAGGCAAAGGGACACCCCTGGGACTTGTCTCCCTGGTCCCCTGTGCCTCTTGCTGTGCCCTGTCACTCAGTGTCACATGAATACTCAGTGGGATGCACAAGCACATGGAGCCACAGCTGGAGGGAGGGTTTGGAGTCTGCCCAGAGCAGCAGTCTCACCACCAGTAACACCCAGTTAGTGCTGGGGGGGTGGGGAAGGGCTGAGCTGGGAGGAGGGGATGGATGGAGGGATCAGAGGTGACACCAGGACTCCTTACCCTTTCCGAATGACGATGATGATGGCTCCCAGGAGGATGATCAGGACAATCAGCCCCCCAGCACAGATCCCCAGGATCAGGCCCATCTCCTCCGAGTGCTGTGACACCTCCAGGGGACGTTTGCTCTCTTTGCAGGCAGCTGCCAGGGGGACAAGGACAAGCAGGAGGGAATCAGGCAGGATTCAACTCCAGGGGGTTTGGCAACATCAGACAGGAAACCTTGGGGATGTGTCCCGTGGGATGCACATTGCTCCTTGAACACATCTGATTCCACTGAGATGCCATGGGGCTCTGCTGTGCCACACTGTGACCCTGGGCAAGTCCCTCTCCTGGTGGCACCAAGAGGAAAAACTCAACTATGAAGAAAAAACCCAGAGAGCAAAGCCCCTCACCTTTGCGGGCGATCCGGACGCAGTTCAGCCTCGTTTCCTACGGAGGAAAAAGAGGAATCAGTGTCGGGTGAGCATCCCAGGGCTCTGCTCCTCACTCCTTGCAAGGCTGGGGGGTCCATTGGTGCTTTGTCACCCAAACTGAGGGAGTCTGAAGGTGATTTGTGCTGCAGGACCCACTGCTGAGCCAAGGGAGCTCCTGGGGACATGCACACCAAGAGATGCTGCTGATTGAACTGTCCTCAGTGTCCCCAAAACCAGCCAAGACCATTGCTCCTGGCACAGAGGGGATGGCAAAGCTCAGGAGCATCAAAGGAGAGACCCAGCAGACCCATCAAGCTGCAGGTCACCAGCACATCACTGACTATGGTTCAAATACTCCCAGGACATCCTTCAGAGCTTCATGGAGTTTGTGGGTTTTTTCCCATCAATCAAAATTTTCCAGTCCCTCTGTGCCTGCTGCCAAGGTTGCTGTGAGGGCTTTCAGCTCAGTTCTCCAACAGTTTGTTGGTTTTTTTCCATTTGCATTTTAAGGGATGGGTTCAGCTAAAATATTCCATCTTCCCATGGATCCAATTTCTGTTGCAAAATAAAAAGCATCACTTTTGGCAGTACTGCCTTCTTCCTCGAGCATTCTCCAGCCCCTCAGGACACCAGTGCTGGCAACACTGTTCCATCCACCCTTGGATCAAGACCTGTCCTTGCAACGTTCCTGGGGCAGGATGGGCTCCAGCACCATTTCCCCCATGGTCATCAACTCTTGCTTGTCCTGCTTCCTGCTCCATCTGGCACAAAACCCACAAAAAAACCCACAAAAAAACAAAAAAACAAACCCAAGCTGGGATCCAGTTTTTCCGCAACGTCTGACAGGCAGGATAACTCCAGTGCCTCCCAGCAGGGAAGCTATAAACAAGGTTCAGCCACCAGTAATTATCCAGCAATGTCCAGGCAAGCCAGAGCAGAGTTCCTCCCCATCTGTAATTACAACCCAGCGAGGTGTGAACAATCCTGGAGTGGAGGAAAGGCTCCAAAACCCAACACCTTCCTGGCAAGATGGAGCCATGCAGGGCGAGGAGGAGGATGCCCTGGGCCTGCTGGATCTCTTCCACAGCTCATCCTCTCCTGGGTGGGATGGAGCAGGTGAAGCCATGAAGGGTCCTGGTCCCACTGGAGGAAATCATCCCAAGGATGCTGGGTCTGCTGGTGGAGTGGGGATGTGACAGCTTTGCTGGGAGAACAGGCAGCAGCAGACAGGAGAAGGCAGCCCAGGAACTCAGAAGCTTCCCAGGAGCACTCTGGAGCAGCCGCCGTGTCAGCTCCTGATGCCCAAAGGGTCCTTTTCCACCCCAGGATTAGCCCTGGGAAGGTGGTTCCCCCATGCTGGTGCTGGTTGGGATCCTGGCTGGCACCACATTGGGTGGTGGAGGTTAAGAAGGCCATCAGCCCCAGCACTGGAATCAGGAGGGGCACGGGCACAGCCCTGGGAGGAAGGGGGACACCCATCCATGATCCCAACGTCCCATAGGGTGGCCCAGAGGACCAGCTCCCCCCTAGCAGGACACTGAGGGTTATCTCCCAAGGGGGTTTAAAACAAGTCACATTTTTTTCTAACCCCCCACCCAGCACCCCAGGTGGGCTCCTGCCTGGCCCAACCAGGCCCCTGAGCACCTTACCAGATGGAATGGGGTCCCCCAGCTACTCACCCCTTTGAGGTTGCTCATGGCTTGGAAGTAGATGAGATACGCCTTCTTGGGCTCCAGTGGTGGGTTCCAGTAACCACTGTAGGTCTGGTTGTCCCCCACGGTGAAGGGTTTGGCTTCAGTGAGGCTGCTGGCAGGCAGCTCTGCCCCAAAATAGTGAACAGAGCCACGGGACACGGCGTCATCAAAGGTGAGTGGCACCGGGAAGCACTCCTGCCCACCCAGCTCCCGCTTGAGCTTCTTGGGCCGCTCTTCTTCTACGATCACCTGGTAGGTGCTGGTGAGGATGAGACATGAGTTAGCTCCATGAAAAGGATGGTCCTGCCCTTCCCTTGTTGCCCAGTCTTGCCATCCACCCCTGCTTGTTGGGCTCTCACCCCAACTTACCTGATGGGAGCCCCTCTGCCCTGCGCTGGCCGCAGCAGCACGGTGATGGTGCTCTCTGACTCTCCCAGTGGAGATGGCATGTCCCCATAGTCAAAGGTGGGAGCTGCAAAGGGGACAGGGGAGAGTGGGTGATCGAGTCCTAGTCCCCAGGGATGTGTTCAGAATTGGCTGGCCCCTCAGGGGGGAAACTGATGCATGAGCAGCCCCACCCACAGCATCCTTGACTGGTGCGATGTGGATATTGTAAAGAAAGAAGAACCCTTCAGGTCTCAAAAGTCCCACCCCAGAGTAGAAGCACACCCAAGCCAGCTCAGCAGCACCCCCAGACCAAGCTGGGGGTGCCCCCTCCATGCCCACCACAGCCTCATGGCCCTTAAGCCACCAGAAGCAGCTGCTGGGGTCCAGGGCCCCCGTGAGGACTCATCTCAGCCCCTCTGCTGTGGTTAACAGCGACGCCGCAGACACGAGCAAAGAGCCCCGAAGTCCTGGGAGGTTAATTAACAAGCCCAATTAATCACTCGATTGCACACTGATGGCTCAGACAGCATCAGGCTGATGGGTTTGGGGGCTGCCTGGGGGGAACAGGGCACAGCTACCACCACTAATAAGTCACCAAAATCCACAGGAGTGTCGGGGAGGCTCTGGCACTGCCAGCACACAGACGGGGGGAGGAGAAGCCCCAGGCCTGGAGCCCAGGAGAACCTACCTGAGATGTTGGTGGTGATCTCGGTGAGTGCAGTCTGGCCAAAGCCCTTGCCAGTGCGGGCCCGGACTGAGAAGAGGTACGTGGTGCCAGGGTGGAGGTTGGAGAAGACGTGGTAAGTCTCGTTGCGGAGTTTGGAGACGGTGCGGCGCGGGCCCGGCACATTGACCGCTGGGTCAGAGGACTCGATGCTCTGGTAGCTGATCTGCAGGGACAGGGCAGAGCAGCACTGGGGTTGGCAAGGGGAGAAAGCCCAGATCTTGGCAGAGAAATGGTTAAGAGGATGGATTCAGGGGAGGGGATGGGCATAGGGGCAGCCTGGAAGGCGGGAGCTTTTGGGGGTGAATCAGAATGGCAGAATCAGCCGGGATGGGAAGGAGCTCTGAGGCCTTGATCCACTCCCCCCGTGGTTCCCAGCCCGTGGCACTCAGTGTCACGTTCAGTTTCTTCTTAAAAACCTCCAGGGATGGAGTATCCACCACCTCCCTGGGCAGCCCATTCCAATGCCTGATCACCCTCTCTGTAAAGAATTCCTTCCTAATATCCAGCCTAAACCTGGCAGATCTTAAGCCCATGTCCTCTTGTCTTACTGAGAGCTGCCTGGGAGAAGAGCCTGACCCGCCCCTGGCTCCAACCTCCTTTCAGGGAGTTGTAGAGAGTGATGAGGTCTCCCCTGAGCCTCCTCTTCTCCAAACTAATCAGGAGCAGGGCTGATAGGAAAAGCTGTTGCTGGATGGCATCAGTGACCCCAAATCAGGACCCCCAGGAGCAACAGACCCTGCTCCAGGCAGATGAACTTGGGCTGGGGCTGTGCTCCAAACAAAGGACTCAGAAAAGCAGCAGTTGAGTCCCTGTGACCCCAGCAGTGCCTATCCCCAGGTCCCCATTCCCCCAGGACCCCCCCAGGACATACCTCATACTGTGTGATGAGCCCATTGGGCTCCACCGGTTCCTCCCACTTCAGAAATATCATGTCCTCCAGTGGGGTGAAGGTGAGGGACTCGGAGGCAATGCCACCAGGCACTGGGGAGGGAAAAAGGAGATGTGCTCAGATGTGGCAAGAAACCCAAGTGGGAGAAGAAACCCTCTGGGAAACAGCTCCAGGAGGCTGCAGCAGCTCTGCCCCACCACAAACCAGTGTCCCCTCTGCCCTGGGCAGGTGACACCAGACACAGGTTGGTGGCTCCTCAGGGAGATGCTCCTCAGAGTGCTGCTGCTCCCTAGGAAGATGCAGCTCCTGCCACGCTCCCAGGCCCACTGGGGACACTGGTGTGGTGGGAAGGTGTCCCTGCCACAACACAAACCCTGCAGACCCCCCTCCTGCCATCACACCCAGTGTCTGCCAGCAGGACAGCCAGCCCCTGCGTGCTGTCACCAGCAGAGCTCACCAGGAGAGGAAAGGAAAAAGAAATTCCCTTTTCTCCTACAATCCAAATCCTTCCGCAGCCACCAGCACCTTCTGGAGATGCTGCTGGTGCTCCCCCAACAATCAAGAACACTGAAAAGAATTTTCAGGGTTGGAAGAGACCTTAGAGCTCATGCAGTTCCACCCCCCCTGCCATGGGATGGGCAGGGACCCCTCCCACCAGCTCAGGTTGCTCAGAGCCCCATCCAGCCTGGCCTTAAAAACTTCCAGGGATGGATGGGGCTCCCACCACCTCTCTGGGCAACCTGTGCCAGTGCCTCACCACCCTCATGGGGAAGAACTTCTTCCCAACTTCCAATCTAAATCTCCCCTCCTCTAGTTTGAATCCATCCCCCTAGTCCTGCCACTACCTGACATCCTCAAGAGTCCATTTCCCGTGGGCAAATCCCCATCTGCAGCCACACCTGAGGTTCCTCAGCCTCCCAGATCAACTCCCACCCACCCCAACCACCACCACCAGCAGCTCAGCAGCCCCAGGACCAACACTGCCTCCTTCCCATGGATTTCCTGCTCCAAGGGAGTTGGGGAGGAGGCCAGGAGAGGCAATGGCCCTGCAGAGGTCCTGCTCCACCCTCAGCATCCCCCACCACAGTGGGGCTGAACACCCAAAACTCACCCCCCTTACCCTGCAGAGTGCTCTCTGCTCTTCCCTCTGTTTTTATTTTTGCAGCAGCGTTTGCTCAGACCCAACCACGAGGCAGAGAGATCACCTCCTGTGTGCTCCCCACCGTGCAAACACCATTTCCACTTGATTTACAAGTTAATTTAATCAGAGGCACCATGTCCTACACGTATGCACCAGGCACTTATTGAATTTGTAGAGAATTACAGGAACCTTTAGGGCAGGAATGTGCATATCTATAGATACAGAATTTTTATACCCATAGCCTATGCATCTTATATACATTTATACAGGTACAGGCAGTGTGTGCTTGTGCATACAGCAGGATGAGGCCAGCAGAGGTAGAGAACAACCCCCAGGTGTGTGCATACCCCTCCACCATATATATACTAAAATATACATTAGGAGATATAAACAGATACAAATGCATGAAGAAATATATCTATTTATCTGCCTGCATAGGGAGAGAATCAGCTGCCTGCACACACAAACAGGCTGTGATGGTATTTCCACATATCCCTGGGATTAAGTCTCATGGGTTCATGCAGACATGGTCCAAAATCTTCACCTGTGGGTCAAAGACCTTCCCCAGCTCTACACAGGGCCACCTCAACACCAGCTGGGCAACCTCTGGCCCTGTCACCCTCTTCTCTGCACCCAGCACCCAGCAGGATGTTGCCCAGGGTCCAAAGGGGGATGCTCTTAACGAGTTCTATAGTTTAGCCCAGTTATTAATGCTCCAGAAATGGTGTTTCTAACCCCAAAATCAGGATTTCCCCCTTGGGAGTGGGATGAGCATCTTTGCACCCACCCCCTAGACAGCCAGCACTGCACCAGTGGGTACCCCAAAATAAACCCCAGTTAATGGTCCTATCATTAATGAGCTTTGGCTTAATTGCATGGGTGGCTGCTCATTACCCAGCACTAGGAGCTGGGACCCTCATCACCTCCCTCCAGTCAGGCAGAAGGTGCTGGGCCAGGTCCCTGTGGAACATCTGCAGTATCCATGGGCTGATATCCATGAATCCATCCTCCCCTGAGACCCAACACTCAACCCCAGGAGGAAGCCCCAAGGCCCCCAAAAGTCAGGGCATGGGGGGAAGCAGCTGGAGTGGTTCTGGTGTACTGAAAACCATCTGGGGCTCCTGTAGGAATATTCCTGAGGAAAACAGCTGGAGCAGTCACAGCGCAGTGAGAACAGCTGGAGCAGCCACAGCTGGAAAAGAAACCAGCAGGAGGGGGATGCTGGGGGACACGCTCAGGGCTGGGGGTACAGAAGGTGCTGAATTCAGGCTTTGGAGGTGGAAACAACCTGGAGACCCTTCTGGCTCCACTGACTTTGCTTCCCAGCCAGGCAAGCACCCAATCTGCACGGGTTTGGTGGATCCCAATTCCAAGCAAGTCCCACGTTGGGGATTTGGGGTCCAGCTTCTCCTCAGGGGTTGTCCCAGATCCTTTGCAATTATCCCTCCTTCCACCTGACTCGCTGACTCTTGATGCTAAAAAGTGCTCCAGGGATCAATTCCATTCTTAATCCACAGTAAGTGCTGAGGACTCTGCAAGAGCCAGGGATGCTCCAGCAGCACCCAGCCCCCAGTTCAGGGTGAGTGGGTCCCTGCACCCCATGCCAGCCCCAGCCACCACCACTGCTCCTGGTGGAGCAAGATGGGAGCTCCTGGCCCCACCAACTGCAGAACCAGCAGTCAGAGCATCAGCTGCTGGGGGCTGCCCTGCTGTCCTCAAGAGGGCTGAGCCATCAGAGCACACAGAGGAGATGCTGATGGGGCTGTGGTGAGCAGAAGGAGCCATTAGTGGAGCTGCCAGCCCTGGGTGTTGCCCATCACTGATGGGTGGCACCAGTGACACGAGGCTGGCTCTGCCCTGCACCTCCTGCCATGTTCACCAGATCTCCAGAGCTCAAAATGATGCAGATCCACAGCTGGGGAACATGCTGCAGGTTAAGATCAGACCAGGGTAAGGCCCAAGCTCTGGAACACCCTTTGGAAAAGCCTGGGCAGAAGCCAAACCCTGGAGTCCTGGAGCAATACTGGAGCCTTGGGTGAGGACATGAGCCCCACTGGAGTGGCAGCAGCAGGGACCCAGCCCCAGGCATGGCCAGGATGAAGAGATGAGAAACAGCTCGGCTGCTCAGGAACAATGGTGCTGGCAAATAACTGGGGCCAGACCCCCTGTATCAACACAAACTCATCCACAGAGCTCATCTGCACACCCCAAACCCACCCAAGAGCAAATTGAGCTCTGGGAAGCTGAGCAAAGCTGTGCCAGGCTCTGGTTAGCAGTGCTTACCCCAGACACATGACACCGAATTCATCAGGGACCAAGCAGATGAAAGATGTCACCTAAGTGGAGGACATTGATTGCTTTAATTGTTATTGCTGCTGGGCTTTGGTTCCACGCTCAGGGATCAGCAGGGATGAGTTGTGCTGGGATGAGCTGGGCACCAGCCAACTCCTACAGCCTCCACCTCAAATGCTGTGACCAAAGGACGAGGGAAACATTTCTGCAGTGATGTTCCCATCTTGCCCCCTCATCCCCCCAAACCACTCCTAGTATTTCCCTTCTCTGCCTGCTCTCATTGTCCCGTGCACAGCCCTGGGGCTGCAGCAGCCTTGTCACTGCCCTGTGCGTGTGATGGCCACAGGAGATATTCCCACCACGTCCCTGGATGAGAGCCACCGACGTGCCCCAAGCCAGAGGAGACACCCCAGTAGCTCCCCAGTCTGTTTTTTTGGGGGGGGACAACGCACCTCCTGAGCAGACTCACCATCCTCATCCGTCTGGAAAACCACCTCCTTGCCTTCCTTACGCCCCTCGGGGTTGGAGAGGATGAGCTTGACGTGGATGTTCTTGTAGGGCAGGAGGTTTTTGATGGTGTAGTGGTTGGTGTTCCTCTCCATCTTCAGGCACTCCCGGAAGGTCTGGTTGTGACCAGTGCCCACCAAGTAGCGGTAGCAGAGAGAGACAGTGTAGGTGTGACAGCGGGTCAGGTTGTAGCCCAGTGGCTCCCACTGCAAGGTCAGCTGCCTGGACTGGATTTCTGAGAAAGCCAAACCCTTGGGGGCCCGCATGGGCTCTGGGGGGAGAAGAGAGATGGGGAGGGATGAGTGATGGAGCAAAATATCTCACTGGGTTATGTGTTATGGACCTCCAGAGGAGGCCACAGGGATGACCCAAGGGCTGGAGCAGCTCTGGAGCCAGGCTGGGAGAGTTGGGGGTGTTCAGCCTGGAGAAGAGAAGGCTGCAATGGGGAGACCTTAGAGCACCTTCCAGTGCCTGAAGGGACTCCAGGAAAGCTGGGGAGAGACTTGGGACACAGGGATGGAGTGAGGGGACGAGGGTTTTAAACTGGAAGAGGGGAGATGGAGGCATTGCCCGAGGCCACCCAGGGAGGCTGCAGCACGGGACCCACCTGCACACTTGGTGCGACTGATGAGGGGGGGCCCTGGTTTGCCAGTGCCCCCCTCGCCAGGGCGGGTCAGCAGGACACTGATCTCATACTCTGTGTCTGGATCCAAGTGCCAGAGTTTGTAGGTCTGCATGTTGACAGCGTGGACCTCCGACCAGGGTCCCGAGGTCATGCGGTACTCGATCTCCTTGCGCACGATGGGGCCATCCCCGGTGATGGAGTTGGTGTTGAGCTGGATGATGAGGTAGGTGGAGCCAGCCCGGAGCAGCTGGGGGGGTGCAATGGGTGTGGGGGGATCTGGAAGAGAGCAGAGAAGGGATAAGTGGAGCATCCCCCTCCAGAAACAGCTTCACAGCATCCCCAGCCCTGCAGCCCACATACCACTCTATTTTAGTAATTACAGTCAAGATTCACAGCATCTCTTCTCAAACAAACCCATCACCTGTGGGCTGCAGGACACAGGACAGACTGGGATCCCCCCCTCAGAGCACTTAGGGATTGACACCAAAGTATGGGAAGGCACCATCCAGCCTTTGAACATCCAGCCCACGCATCCACCCTCCATCACTCCAACAGCTGATCAAACCTTAATTATCTTTATAAGGTACACTGGCAGCATGGTGCCGCTCTGCTTCACCCTAATTAATTAATTCCCACCTCCTGCAACCAAAAATAAATGATCTGAGGCCAGCAGGAAAGGTTTTATGTTGAACCATCTGTGTGTAGCAACTCATTCCCGGTGAGAAACTGCAGCTCCACCACCTCCAGCATCCCACCAGCCCGAGTCCCACCTTCCTCCTCCTCTACAAACAGCAGAGCAGAAACAGCCCATCCACAGCCCAGGAAACCCAGTGGGCAGCAGCCACTCACCTTTCACAATGAGCTCAGCAAAGTTGGAGACACCTGAGCCTCGGGTGGACTGCGTGACACAGCGGTACAGGTCCTGCTCCTCCTTGGAGACCTCATCCAGCTGGAAGGTGGCCAGGAAGCGTCGGTGGCTGATGTGCTTCACAGAGGCAGCAGGGATCGTCTCACCACTCAGCCTCTGCCCCACAGGAAGAGACCAGAGGTCACCAGGAGGCCCAGCCTTGACATCCAGAGCCACCAAGCATGTCCCCAAATGACATCTGCTTTAAACAAGGGGGGGGTTGCCCTTGTCCCCACTGCCCAGCGGTGTCACTTCCCCAGGGGGAGGCCCAGGGGTGTCACCTCCCTAAGGGGAGGCCCCGGGGTGTTGCAGAGGCAATGCAGGGGGTTGAGGGTGGAGATGTTGGTGTCACTCCTGCAGCTGCTCACCTGCATCAGGAAGTGCTCAGCCTCAGCTGCCTTGCCAGCAGCCACACACTGGAAGGTGGCATTCTGCCCTGCATTCACCTCCACGTCACCCAGGCGGGAGAAATGAGGGGCTTTTGCTGCAGGGGACACAAGCAAGAGGTGACAAAGAAGCTGATCTTCACAGGGACCCACTGTGGCATTGCTGCAAAAATCCCACCACAGCCTAAAAACCCAGACACACATCTGGGATGCCAGGGCTGGAGCTTAGCTCCAGATGGACACAGTCCCATCCTGGATAAAGGCATTTCTTCCAAACCCCATGAAATCAGCCAGAGTCCCAGGGAGGGACACAGCCTTCCCCCTCCAGCACCCCACAGTCCAGGCTACGGGGTTGACAGAGGGGGACTGATCTCCTCCCCCTTCCCTAAGCCTGGAACAAAGAGGAGATGAGACATGTTGGGATTTCGAACACGTTGGGACAGTTTGGGATTTCAGGTCCCCACCAGTCCCCACTTCTCTGAAGTTCTGTGAACCCAAGGTGGGTTTGGAACTGGTAGAGAGGAGAATGGAAAAAGGAGCTCCAGAAGCACCCAGGTGCCACCATGCTGCACCAGGGTGTTACTCCATCAGCTTCCCCCAGGGACCACCCCAACAGGCACCATCTAAACCCCCTGCCCAGCCCAGCTCAGCACCCCCTCGGGTCCCATCCTGACACTCACAGCACGGGTAGTTCAAGAGCAAAATGTCATCCAAGCCGAGGTAGCCCCGGCGCTCACTGGAGATCACCGCCTCGAAGAGGACCTGTGACACCAGAGAGGGGTCACCCGTGGCTTGGGGCAATGCAAGGGGGGTGGGCAATGCCATGGGGCGGGTAGGACATGCCAAGGGTGGGGCTGGGCCATGCAAAGCAGCAGAGGGGGTTCTGTCCAGGCCATGCAAAGGGAGGTGGGTGTCCCAGCCATGCAGAGGGGTGAGGTCTGGGCCATGCAGAGGAGGGGCTGGGGGTTCAAGCTGTGCAAAGGGGAGGTTGGGGGTGGGTCCAGGTGA
>JAAWXA010000055.1:1019393-1030712 GCA_038090715.1 Florisuga fusca
AAAAGGAAGGGGGGGTGTTCAGGTTGTGCAACATGGGGTTCTGAGCCAGACACAGCTGGGGGGGCTGGGACCACACAAGGGGGGATCTGGCTGATGGAAAGGGAAGAGGGGGTCCAGGCCATGCCATGGGCAGTCTGGGGCACACAAAGGGGGTTCTGCCGGGGCTCACCTGGTACTCACTGGGCCAGAACAAGCTGACTGCCAGCTCTGCCTGGTGCCACTGGCGGCCGTGGGAGCCCGAGGCGTTCCAGACGGCGCTGCCCGAGGGGGCCCCCGGCACCCGCACGTAGGCACGGAGGGAGCCAGGGCTGTGCCCATCCCGGCTGTACATGAAGTAACTGAACTGCAGGCAGTGGGTGTCATTCTCACTCAGAGCCTGGAAGAGCAGGTGAGCTTTCTGACCAGGGGCGTGCTGGGAGGAGTTGACCACCAGGTAGGAGCCTGCAGTGAGGGAGAAGAGGGGAGAGCATGGAGTAACTCCCCTGCTCTGCACAGAGCCCCAGACTGGTTTGGGTGGGAAAGGACCTTAAACATCACCCAGTGCCCCCCCTGCCATGGGCAGGGACACCTCCCACAGCCCAGGGTGCTCCCAGCCCCATCCAACCTTCAGCACTGCCAGGGATGGGGCAGCCACAGCTTCTGGGGGCAACCTGGGGCTCAGCACCCTCACACCAAAGGATTTCTTCCTCATGTCCAACCTCCATCTCCCCTCTGCCACTTTAAATCCATCATCCCCTGTCCCATTACTCCAGGCCCTTGTCAAAAGTCCCTCCCCAGCTTTCTTGCAGGCATCCCCCAGCTCTGCTGGCAGGGATGGAGTGTGTGGGACTGCGAAGATGCCCGTGCCCCAGCAGTGGTGCTCAGGTCCCACTGGGTATGCAACAAACAGCGAAACATCGATCTGATAAGAAGGCATCAAATTCCCCAATCTAAATATTAGGTGGCTAAGACACTTCCCAGTGTTTTAGTCAGCAAAAGTTTCACTGTGAAATATCTAAAACTAAAGAAGTGGCTTTTCAGCTTGAAGGCTCTGGAGGCTTTCTCCTCCAAGTCACAATGGGAATCTCCTGCAGTGCTGAGCTGAACACATTTCACCTGATAGCTTTGCAGTGAAATTCAAACAGTTATTAAATGCTGGGAATGTGATAGGATCTGACCTACTGAATGGCTCAAAAATTTGCAAGCCAAGTATTCATTCAAAAGGAAGTTACCAGTTCTGCTGTCACGTGTCAGGTCCCACAGGCTCCTGGCTTTTCAAAACCTGGATGCACCAGCCCATGGGGACAGGCAGGGTGGGAACAAGGCACCCGGGATGGAGTCAGTGTCAGATGCCTGTCTGGGCAGCAGCAGGACACTGAAACCTGGCTGCTGGGTGAGGAGGGAATGATCAGACCTCCTGCCTCCAGGGTAAGCAGGACACTGGGATCAGTAACAGCTCCAATGCCACCCAAGCCTCCCCACCTGCTTGAATGCTCACAGCTCCAGCTGCCTCCATGCTCCCCTTCCAGCCACCTCATTTCTGTTCCCATCACCTCCTATTACCATGCAGTTGTCACTGAGTTTAAACTCTGCTCAGCAGGTGCTTCCATGAGCAGAACGTGGTCCTCAGCTTAACAAGCAGCAGCAAAGCTTCCCCAGGATGCTGGGACCAGGGACCCCTGATGCTGGAACCAGGGACTCCAGGGATGCTGGGACCAGGGACCCCCAGGATGCTGGGACCAGGGATGCTGGAATCAGGGTCCCTTCCTGCCCTGCATTCCCCACCCCCAGGAGTCTCCCAGAGCCATCCAGCACAGCCAAGGGGCTGGGACAGGGGATGGATGTGAGGCTGCCCCACCAAACCCTCCCCCCTGGCCAAAGGCAAGGGGATTACTAATATCCCTTCCATTTTAATAACAGCAGAATCTGTAAGTAACAAGGCTGGGCCATTTATTCAAGTCTCCCCTTGTTTTCCTGACAGCAGGCATTTAATTATTAATAGCTCTCACCACCAGTTAATTTCAATGAATTCACACACTTCCCTCCTGTTGACTCCGAGCAAGTGGCACCAAGAAATTCCTAATGAAGGGGGATGTGGGGGGTGTGGTTTGTGGGGAGTACAGCCACACACCCCCCAGCATTTGGGAACTGCACCTGGGGGACCCCAACACACCCAGGGGGTCACAGCATCTCCTGGGAAGACACAGTGCTCCCAGTGCTGGGTACCTCAGGGCATCTGCCAGGGCATCCCTTGGGGCTGGGCTGGGGAAAAAAGAAAAATCACCAAAAAGCAAAAATTTTCCCTGATCTGCAGAGCCACTTGGAGCTCCCGGGCAGACGTGTAGGGTGAAATAAAACAGCAACAATTTATTTTCTCAGCATCAAGCACAGTCACGTTTTGGTGACAGAAGGAAAGGCCCTGTGTCCATATTCCTCTTTTACTGTTATTATTTTTCTCTCTCCTCTCATTTCCCCCAGCACAATTATTCCTGCCCTAAGGAGACCTGCTCCATCTGGTCCAGGCCACAGCAGCACAGAGAGCAAACACCATCCCAGCCCGTGCCAGGGACGTTTCCCAAAAGCCACCTCCACCCACTCACTCCCTCTGCCAGGCTCCCTTCACTAGCACAGACCCCCAACCCTCCCTCCCCTTCAAAAACAAAAAGCAGCAAACTAAAGAGACTAAAATTAAACCACTGACAAGTTATTTTTAACAGAATGTCCATTCGGGGCATCCAGGAGCACAGACACAAACAGGTGAACCTCTGCCCATCCATTTCCTTCCTGGTGTTGCTGCACTGGAAGAACCAAGCTCCCACCTCCTGATTTTGTGCTAATTATATCCTCCTCCCCCGTGAAGGATTGGTCCCAGTTTCAGCTTCAAGCCCAGTGTATG
The DNA here is from genome assembly GCA_038090715.1 of Florisuga fusca. Lineage (NCBI taxonomy): Eukaryota > Metazoa > Chordata > Aves > Apodiformes > Trochilidae > Florisuga > Florisuga fusca. The sequence continues at coordinate 1,022,269 of JAAWXA010000055.1, forward strand.
GCTCGGGGTTTTTCAATGCAGGAGAGGCAGAGGTCCTTGTCCCCACACCGGGATGCAGCATCCTGCAGCAGAGCATCCCCCAGCACCATGTCCTGGTACCAGCAGAGAGGTGGCCAGGAGTGAAAAATCCCTCAGCAGCCCCTGGCTTGCTTTTTGCTGGAGTTATTTTTGGTTTCCAGTGATTTTTTTGTTTGTTTCTTTAATGCACCTCAATGAAATGGCAGCACAGCCCTGTCTGGGTGCTCCCACCAGTGCACAGGGTGACAAGAAGGTGGAAGGGAAAAGGGAGGGGGGAAGGGANGGGGACAGGAAAGGGGACAGGAAAGGGGACAGGAAAGGGGACAGGAAAGGGGACAGGAAAGGGGACAGGAAAGGGGACAGGAAAGGGGACAGGAAAGGGGACAGGAAAGGGGACAGGAAAGGGGACAGGAAAGGGGACAGGAAAGGGGACAGGAAAGGGGACAGGAAAGGGGACAGGAAAGGGGACAGGAAAGGGGACAGGAAAGGGGACAGGAAAGGGGACAGGAAAGGGGACAGGAAAGGGGACAGGAAAGGGGACAGGAAAGGGGACAGGAAAGGGGACAGGAAAGGGGACAGGAAAGGGGACAGGAAAGGGGACAGGAAAGGGGACAGGAAAGGGGACAGGAAAGGGGACAGGAAAGGAAAATAATCATGCTTGCAATGTGGGAGAGACCCATCCGTGGGAGGGAAGCAGCCATGGTGTTGTCTTTAAGTGAAAGAGGGAGACAGTCAAAGTGGGAAGAGATGGGGGGGGAACCCACACAAAGCAAACAAGGAAGGCAAAAGCAGGAGGATGCAGAGGGAGAGGCGGGTGGCCAGCAGCCAGCACCCGCTCCAATAAATCCTACACTCCTTGCAGCTGGCTGCTCTCCAATAAAAACTCATTTTAATCTGAGACCACGAGACTCCTTTGGAAAGTGCTCCCCAGAGAGGCCCCACTGCTGTGAAATACTCTTCATCCACCGAGCTGCTGGGGGGGAACTGAGAAGGGTGATGGGGCTGCAGGAGCCTCCTGCAATGTTCCCCGTGTGTACCGGGGTGAAACGGCCCAAAAATGGGGTCCCTGCACCTGCTGGGTGCTCCAAAGCAAAGTGTCTCCCTGCACCTTTGGTCCCATCCCTCCAGGCCCTTGTCCCAAGCCCCTCCCCAGCCTTCCTGGAGCCCCTTCAGGCACTGGAAGGTGCTCTGAGGTCTCCCTGTTGCGTTGCATCTCTTCCTGCCTCCTCTCTTCCTCTTCTCTTCTCCAGGCTGAACACCCCCAACTCTCCCAGCCTGGCTCCAGAGCTGCTCCAGCCTCTGATCACCTACATGTCCCTCCAACAGCAAGTTTAATCCCCCCCTCTCCTGCTCCCCCCTGGGTACCTTCTCAAGCAGAGAGAGCAGCCCCATCCCCCCCACCCCTTCAGCCCCCAAGCTTTAAACTCAGGCAGTTTGCTGCAAATTTTACATTACAGCTGAAACTGAAGCAGAAAACCCAAGTAATCACAGGTTTCAGACCCCCCATCATGAGCCAGCTCAAACCTCAGCTCTGCATCCCCTGGAATCATCCATCACTGCCCTGGAACCCCCCGGCAGGACACACACAAATTGGGATAATTCAGTTTAAAACAATTATTTGGAAAACCATCAAGGGAGAGCAGGATCTGTCAGGTTGTTTTGCCCTTGCCCAGTGCCCAGGCCATGCCAGAGGGAATGGGGAAGGAAGGAGAAGGTGATAGGAAGAGAAGGGAGAGGATGGTCAGCTGAGGGGAAAAGGCAAATTAAGCCCTGGTATGGATAAGGATGAGATAAAGAGCTGGAGGCAGACTGATGGAGCAGTGAGGAGTTCTACAAAGCAGTTCATCTTTCAAAAAAAAAAGTCAGTTTTGGCATCAAGCTCTAACCCAGCTTTCCTCTCCTCCTGCCCATCCTCAGCATGGGACCCAACCTCCACGTGGGGACCAGGGAGCAGCCCCAGAACCCTGGAGCATCTCAACAGGGAGAGGGACAAGTTAGGGGGTGACAGTGGGACATGGGCAGGAGGCTGGGAGTGAGCTGAGCCCCCAGATGCCACCTGGGCACCCCAACAGGGTGTCCACATCATGCCCCAGGAGAGGGGGAGATCCCAGCTGGCTCTGTCCTCAGCCTGGCCACTGGAGAGAGCAGTTGGACCCAGAAAATAACAAAAAATGTCAAGTGTTGTTGTTTTTTTTTTAAATATGTCCTGTTGTGTTTTCTTCCCTACAGTTCCCAAGACTTTGGAGATACCTCTGATGACACCCACAAGCCTCAAGAGCCTAAAACACTTTTTCTCCCCTTTTCCACATCTCCTGGAGATGGGAATTCCTCACAAGACCCCAGCCCTGCAAAAGGAGCAGGAGCTGGCAGTGGGTGCAGCAGCTCCCAGGGTGCCCCTTCCCCAGGCCCTGGATGCACCCTGGCTGGCAGCAGCCCATGGGAAGCCTGGAAAGCCACCAGAGCTGGGGGGGGATGTCACCCCCTGCCAGCCCAGGGACCAAGGCTGGGGATGCCCAGGCCACCAACAGAGCAATGGAAAAGAGAATGGAGTGGGAAATCTTGACTTTCCACCCCAAAAATACACATCTGGATGGCACAGGGTTAAATCCCCCATGGCAGCAGCACAGGGCTCAGAGGTCCCTGTTGGGCTGTTGAAAAGCCTCCTCTCTCCTGCAGCAGGGTCCCTGCAGGACCCCAAGTGACACAGGACTCCTCAGGGCCCCAAAACATTCTGTCCTGTTGTCCCCAGGACAGACACAGCTCCTGACACCTCGGGGACAGCACAGCAGCCCCTGCACACACAACCCCAGAGCAGGCCTGGCTGTGGGGCTGGGAGCAGGGGAGCCGTGGGGTCTGGGGGTCCCTGGGGACAGGGGGGACTCACCGTGGGGCAGGTCAGCTGTCAGGTGTGGCACAGTGTCACTGCGGAGCAGCTCCCACCCGAAGTCATCGTCCTGGCCCTGGCTGTACTCACACTGCCTCGGGTCCCCCTCCTCCTCAAAAGTGCACCCACCTGTGGACAGAGACCCCGTCAGAGACCCCAGCCCCAAATCCCCCACAGGATCCTGTGTGCACCCCCNAGCCCCCCTGTGTCCCCCCCCAGCTCTGGGGCCGCCCAGGGTGGGCTGGTTACCCCCATCCCATTATTCCCTTAATCCCAGGATTACCCCTCCCAGGGGCCCCAGAGCTAACCCATGGGAGCCCCCAGGCTGATGAGGTCAAGAAAAGCCCTGAGCAAGCAGGAGCAACAAAGGGAATATCCCCTAACTGCCAGCAGGAAAGCAGAGCCAGGCAGGGGGATTATTCCTCCTATTATTTTTCCCATTTTATCCCCAAATTACATCAGTAATTCCCCCCACCCCCAGGGATTTGCCAGCTGAGGGCCCCGCTGCTGCCGGGGGGGTTGTGCTTCCCCCTGGGGAGGGATGCTCAGAGCCCTCACTTGGGCAAACTCAAGTGGAAAAACTGGGAAATAAAAACCTGGGAAATGCAAAAGCCCAGAAAATTATTATCCCCAATTCTTTCAAAGGTAAAAACAGATTTAGGGCTTCTCCTATAACTTCACACTCATTTTTCAAAAGCACCAAGGTGCACTCCAGCTCCACCACCATCACCAAGGGTTTTTTTTTTTCCTCCCAGAACCACTGGAAACTTCTTTAAATAGAAATAAATGCAAATTCTCTCCTATTCCCCGGCCTGGAGGCAGCCAGAGCTCCCAGGTCCCACTAAACCCTCCCTGAAATGGAGTGTCTGGTTGTGTCCCTGCACAGCTCCTTTGGTTCTCACCACCAGACACGTTGGATTTTAGAGGGTTTGAAACTTGGCTGCACTTCCTTGTGGGAGAAAAAGCAAAGAATCCGTCCAAATTCTCCAGGAAGGGAAAGAAAAAAAAAATAAATTTCATAAGAAACCAAGTGTCAGAAATGAAGTGCCAAGTGATTTCAAGGAAGGGGGAGGGGGCAAGGGGGGGAAAAGCCCAAGTTTTTCTTTCCAAAAGCTGCTGAAATGGGATATTCTGGGAGGCAGAAACTTGTTCCCAGTGTTGGGGTTTGGGGTTTTTATTTTTGCTCTGAGGAAGCAGAGTGGGGACAGCAGCCCCTGGGGTTGGCCCAACCCCATTTCCCAAGGAAAAGAGCCCCAAATAAATTACTCCAAGCTGCTAACACCACCAGGGGAGACACAACCCCCTCCTCCAGGGCTGTGTCTCCACCCCCCACATCCCACTGCCATCGGTCCCCTGCCTCAGTTTCCCCACATCAGGCCCAGCCTGGCCCCTCAGCCCCCCAGGAGCCAACCCCTGGGCTCCAGGAGCTTAAAATGCCACCAGACTGAGCAGACCCTCTGTGTGTGCTCAGATTGCCCACTTCCCCCTCCTGGAACAAGTTTATTGTTCTGCCTTCCCCCCACCCACTGCCCATCCCACTGACACGTCTGTGATTTCTATCTGCAGGAGAAAAAACAAGGAACCCCAGACTGGTTTGGGTGGGAAAGGACCTTAAAGCTCACCCAGTGCCCCCCCTGCCATGGGCAGGGACACCTCCCACCAGCCCAGGGTGCTCCCAGCCCCATCCAACCTTCAACACTGCCAGGGATGGGGCAGCCACAGCTTCTGGGGGCAACCTGGGGCTCAGCACCCTCACACCAAAGGATTTCTTCTTAATGTCCAACCTCCACCTTCCCTCTGCCACTTTAAAGCCATCACCCTTGCTCCCATTACTCCAGGCTCACAGGATGGTTTAGCACAAATGGTTGATGCCAGTGCTGCAAATGGGGAAACTGAGGCACGGGGGTGCTCTGGCCAAGTCCCCCAAGAGGAGCATCCCAGCAGCATCCCCTGGGGCTGGTGGAAAGCCCAGGGAGATGGGGTTTGCTGGGGTGCAGGAGCTGCTCCAGGAGGTCAGGGTGCTGCTCCCACCTCCCAGAGCCAGGCTGCTATCTAAAAGCCATTTCTATTTCAGGGTGATTTCCTTCACACCTCCTCCAGGAAGGTGCCCTGGGAAGGGAAGGGAAGGCTGGGGCTGGAGCTGCTCCCTGCAGGCACCAGCAGAGGTGGGGGATAGGGAACACAGACTGCAGCTCATCTAAAATTAGATGTATTTATTAACCAGCAAGATCCTCTACATCCCCAGCACAAGCTCCTGGGTGAGGCTGTTACCAGGTGAGGGATCAAAAATCCCATTTCCATCCCTGGGGGGCTCAGACTCCCAGAGGGGATATCATCCAGGGCTCTGGGACTCACCTGGGGGTCCTGCACCCACGCAGACCCTGACTCAAAGAGGGCACCCCCTCAGCTCCACACCCAGCCCAGCCCCAACACCTCCAGGTTCACCTCCTCTGGTCCCAAACCCCAAACCCCCCTCAGCTGCACTTTGCACACACAGAGCACAGCAGGCACCTGCAAAGGGGATTTGTTGTTGTTGGGTTTTTTTTTCATTACACAGAGGAGATGACAAACACCCTCCCTGCTCCCCACTTCTGCAAAATATAAATATTAAAAAAAAAAAACCACCAAACTGATTTCCTGGCCCCGATAAAAGCTGATTAGAAGAATATGGAAAGCAGCTCCATTAAAATTCTCGCCAGTAGTTTGTTTTGCTTCTCCAAATCATTTTAAATATTGCATTTAATAGAAAAATAATTTGCTCAGCTGTAAGAAACATCAATTTGCAACTTGAAGCCCTGCATATTAGCCAAAGAAGCTAATGTGTAAACATTAGCAGCTCCAATAATGCGTGGGGTTTTAGCCAGTGCAATTCCAGGGAGAGAGCAGCCAGATATTAAGACAGAGGATTTGCATAATAAGTCACTTATTCCTGATAACCTCGGTGTTAGGGAAGCTCAGGACTAGGAGAACAATATCAGTCTACCAGCAGCTCCAGAAAGCATCAATCTCCCATTTTGCTTTGGGCCTGTTAAAGACTCTTTATGGGTTTTTTACCTGCAGATCCCCACGGAGGTGTTAAACCTCCTGCAGCTCAGCTCCTGCCCTGGGAGCTCCTGAGGGAGCCTGGGCAGGAGGACAGGGGGCAACTGGGGGAACTGGGAGCTGTGGAGGTGCTATGGGCAGCAAATCCAAGTGGGAAAACACCCCTGGAAAGGGTTTGCAGTGCCACGGGCTCAGCTTGTGCCTGGGCAAGGCCAGGAGCAGCGTGCCTCACCTCAGCATGAGGAGGCATTTAAAAACAAAATGGAATTCATTCATCTTGCCAGAGTCCCTCCTCAGGGCACATCCAGCTGGGAGCTCCAGCTTCCCACCCTTCCCACCCCCAAAGCAGCTCCTGGAGAGGGGAGAAGGGCCCAGGGTGCTGCATCACCCCCAGGGGGGTGCAGTGATCATAGAATCATAGAATCCTAGGGGTTGGAAGGGACCTCGAAAGATCATCCAGTCCAGTGATGCTGAGGGGCACCAGCCAGGAGGTTCTGTGCCCGCATGGATTTAACATCCCCCCCAGTCCTCTGTCCTGGGTAAACCTTGACATTCCCAAACAAAAAGCCTGGATCCAGCCAGTGCTGCTCCCAGGGAGAGGACCAGCACCTTTCATCCCTCTTCTTCACACTCAGGCTGGGAGAGGTTCTGAAGGTCCCGGGCAGGAGGCCACTGACCTGATACACAAGTGCTTGAATAATTAACCTGCACCTAATTAACACAGCCCGGGCTGCCTCTTTGACTCCCTAAGAAAAACAAGGCAGACCTTTGGAAACCTCCATCCCCTTGTTACTGATTGCTGAGTGTACCACAGGGAGCCACGTGGTTAAAAAAAAAAAAAAGGAGGAAAAAAGAAAAGCAAAGCAGCTTGTTTCTGCCTCCCCAGCTCCTTTACTCCCATGAGGACCCCACAGCTCCATGGCCCCAGACCAGCCCCCCCAGGTGACACTGCTTTGGGGGCCCAAGGACAGGGGATGCTCCCCCAGCAGGGACAGCACCTGCCCAGGACACGGCAGCACCACAGCCCTGGGGGTGACACCAGCTCCAGAAACCAGAGGAAAGAGCAGTTTTTCCAAACCAAGCCCATTTTGCAGGGGACAGAGGTGGGGGAAAGCCTCAAGCCCATCTCCCCCCCACCCCCAGCAGCCCCCCAGACTCTGGGTACCACCTCCCTGCAGGGATGGAGAGCAGGCCAGCACCAGGGGGGACTGAGGAGGCAGCTCCAGAGGGTTATTTGTGGCCTTTGAAGGTGGAGAACAGAGCTGTTTGCATTGCCAAAGAGCCCTCACGTGGCAGCACCAGCCAGCAACCAGGCTGCATGGTCCCCAGCCCTTGGGAAAATAAGAGCAAGAGGAAGAAAAGCAGGGAGGAAGGTCTGGGCAGAGCAGGAGCATGTCTCAGTGCAATGCAAAATCCAGGATGATGGTTTTCCTCCTGCTGCTGCAGCAGGAAAAGCAACATGGGGAGGCTGACAGGGAGGTTTAAAGGTTTAAACCCACCACCAAGGGCTGGGTTGCACAGGCTCAGCCAAACTGCATCAGGAGGAGGAGAAAGACACTGGCAGAAAGATCCATTGGGGGAATAAAAAGGAGCCCCATGCCCAGGGAGCTTGTGTCATGGCTTTGAGGAGCTCTCCCAGTCCCCAGGCTGGGCTCAGGGGGGGCTCTCCCAGTCCCCAGGCTGGGCTCAGCCTACCACAGTCAGTACTGGCACAAGCATCCATCCATCCATCCATCCATCCATCCATCCATCTCACCAGGTCAAGGCAAAAACCAGGAGCTCCAAACACACCCAGGGTCTCCCACCAGCATCCCAGTGCTCCCCAGAACTCCCAGAGGCTCAAACCTCTTTTAACCAGGCTGATCATCTCCTCGGGTCCCCTGGGTGCAGGCAGACAAGCAGCTGCTGCTTCAGGACAGCAAGGTGTAAATCCAGAGGTGCAGGAGCCTAAGGATGCCTTTTCTCAACAGCTGCTTTATTGCTTTTAATTCCTCCCCTCCATGGCTGGCAGCAGGGGCCACAAAGCCAGGTTTGCTTTGCAAACAGACCAAAAAAAAACCAAAAAAAAACAAAAAAAAAAAAAAAAAAACCACCACAAAACCAAACCCCACCATGTTTCCCATTTCTCTCTTCCCAGTTTCTCTGGCTCAAGGGCCACCCCACTGCCTTTACCTTCACAGGCCCTACAAAACCCCAGCCAAGATGCAGGCAGGTGCCCACCCCCTGCCCCTCTCCAAGGGCAAGCAGGCAGGAGCACAGTGTCACCCCAGTGTCACCAGAGTGCTGAGCCCTGGCAGCCTCAGTGCATGGAACCCTTGGGTTTGAGCCCCCAGCCCCAAAAAGCAAAACCCCCAGTTTGGCTGCACGAGATGAAGAGGCAGCCAAGAGCCAGGGTGCAGGATGGATCCCACCCACTGCACATCCCAACCCCTGCTCTGCTCCCAGGCAGGGACCCATTCCCCAGCCCCACAGCCTCACCCCAAACCCCCACCCCTCCCTC
>JAAWXA010000055.1:1045113-1150114 GCA_038090715.1 Florisuga fusca
GGGGGGGATCTGGGGGGTCCTGGAGCACAGCTGCTCCTCCCCAAAGCACCAGCTTTGCAGGGGGTGGGCAGAGCCATGGGCCTCTTCCACTTACAGCAATTACATCTGATCAGATGTGACTTCAAATGGAAAAAAAATGAAAGCTCCATTAGAGAACGTTCCAGGTGAGGGAAGCAGCAGCTGGAACCCACTTGGTGCTGTGTTATCATCAGTACAATGGGCTGGATTGTCTCAGGCAAGAAGCATCAGGAAAACCACTGGAGCTGCACAAAGGCTTCTTCATTCTTACAGTCTCAGGAAAAGTTTTATTCTTTGCTGTCATGTATTTTTAGTTTTAATGTTGGTTTTGGTTTCTATTTTTCCTTAAAACGAGCTCAGAGCCTGATCCCCAGCCCCACCAGTGATGTGGCTGAGGTGCTGTAGAACTGCTGGTTGGACTCCATGATCCTGAGGGTCCTTTCCAGCCGTGATGATTCTGTGGTTCCATGCTGCTGGGTGCAGGAGGGCTCTGGGGGAGGGGACACGTGCAGTGCAAAAGCCCAGAGCACTTGCAGTAGCAGCTCTAGCTCTGCCATTGCTTATGCTAAACTTGAGTTTAGAAATAATCTACTTTTCTGTAGCATAGAGCAAAACTTCATTGGGTTTCTGCACTGTTGTAAAGCATTGCAGCAATCTGTGCTCTGGAAACAACCACATTTTCTTGCCATCTCCTTAGAGCTTTTTTCAAGACCCAGGATGAAGCATTTAACCTGGGCAAGGTCACAGTTATATCTCATTACACTGTTCTCCTTAACAGTGCTTTGACAGGAAAGCAGGGGGATTTATTTTCTAACAAATGTCTCTTGTGCTTCTCCACAGTGCCAATGGCCAGAAAAATTGTCAGTTCTGGTTTTAGTGCAATGCTTGTTCTTTGCCTGTTTCTTCTTAAAAAGCTTTTTAGCTTAATGGAGGGAGAAAGGCTATCTAGTTAAGTTCCAAAAGTGATATTTTTAAACATTGGAAGAAAAACAGTAAATGGGTGACAGGGGGTTAAATTGGATATAAAAATATAGAGGGAGTGAATCTAACTGAATTGGCTTTGGATATATGGGCTGCTCCCTAGTGTGGGGAGTATTTCCATTAGCTCTGCACACACTCCCTGCACCCAGGGAGCTCCAGTCCCATTATCCCTCTGGGAAATTATTAGATTTTTCTGTTGATATTGATTGCTGAGCCTGCTCAGCAGGCAGCAGGGGATCCATCCCTGGCCTCTTGCCATATTTTGGCTGTACCCACGTTCACTCCCCAGGATTTCAGTGGCAGTGCAGCTGCCACCAGCACTCAGGCTGTGGCATGGCTTGAGCTCTCATCCCTTTTTCCTTCCCTTGCCCCCCCTCCTGCCATGCTGCTGGTGCCCCAGGGACGTGGAGGACTCGGGGGGTGTTCCCTGAGGAGGTGCTGCTGAAGGTGCCCAGGGACATCCCAGTGCTGTGTGCTGCCACCCTGAGTGTCAACCCCTGCACAGCCTACCGCATGCTGCACGACTTCCAGGCCCTGACCCCAGGTATGGCTCTGCCTCCTGGGCAGGAATCCCAGGTGGGGTTTGCTGGAGGGTTCTGCAGTGAAAACCTGGAGCTGGTTCTCTCCAGGTGACTCCGTCATCCAGAACGCAGCCAACAGCGGCGTGGGCCAGGCTGTGATCCAGATTGCCAGAGCCTCTGGCATCAAGACCATCAACGTGGTGAGGGACAGGTAGGTCCCCCTGGGAGAGGGGAAGGTCTCCTGTGGGGCTGGGAGATGTCCTGGGTGTGGGCTGGAGTTTGGCAGGAGGTTTGGCAAGTTTGGGAGCTGGAGCTGATCATCCTGCCCACCCAGCCCAGGACTTTCTCCTGGTTGCTCCTCCAGAGTGTCCTGCAGGCTCTGCCCCGGGGTCCCTACAGCAGGGAGAAGGTGACATTCTGCTTTCTGGATCATCGTGTCCATTTTTTTTTTTTTCCTCCCTCAGACCTGATCTCCCAAAGCTGGTGGAGAGGCTGATGGCCTTGGGTGCAGACCACGTCATCACAGAGGAGATGCTGAGAAAACCAGAGATGAAAGATATATTTAAGGTACCTCAATGCTGATCCCACTGGAGAGGCCATCCAGGGCCATCCCTGCAGTCCAGCACTGCAGAGAAAAGTGCAGGGATGGTGGGAAGGACAAATCTCTCTAGATCAGGATTTAGCCCCAGAACTTGAAGGGTTTTGCTACAAGAGATCACAGATTTTTAGCTCTTTGACTCTTAGCTGCCTGTGGGTAAATGTTGAGCTTAAGGCAGTTGCTCCCTCAAGAATCAGGGTCCTCTAAAGGAGCCCTAAAATTTGGGGACCTTCTCAATAACCTCTTGCAGAGCATCCCAAAGCCTCGGCTTGCCCTGAACTGCGTCGGAGGCAAAAGCACAACGGAGATGCTGAGGCACCTGCAGTAAGTTTGGCTGGGGGGTGGCTTGGGCATGGGCCTGGGGCCAGCAGCCAGAGTGGCTGGCAGATGTTGTTAGCTGGAGCTGGAGAGCCAGGGGTGGCTGGAGATGTTGTTAGCTGGAGCTGGAGAGCCAGGGGTGGCTGGAGATGTTGTTAGCTGGAGTTGGCCATCACTGATGGTTTGGAGAGAGGGGCTGAGTGGAGAAGAAGTGACTCGAAGTTAACCCATCAGCACTGCCTGCCACAGGCTCTGCCGGGGGCTGGAGGCGGGTGAGATGCAGCTCTGATGGTCCTGGCTGGGTGCAGCTGATGTATTTAGTTGCAAATTCAGCTAATGGGGTGTGGGAGCACGAGGGGAGCTCTGGGAGGTGACTTGGGGTGAGCTCAGCCCCAGGGGTGCCAGGATGGGGCTGGGTACAGGCTTGGGGGTGGTGGAGGCAGAAGCTGCAAGGTCAGAGCTGTGTGGCTGGCAACCACACAGCCAACTACCCCCTTCTGCAGGCCCAAAGGGACCATGGTCACCTATGGGGGGATGGCCAAGCAGCCTGTGATGGTGCCTGTGGTGAGTACTGGGGATGCTCTTGGTTTCCCTTGGGACATGTCCCCCTGCTCCACTGGGGATGTCCCTGTCCCCAGGGCTCTCCCTGCCTGCACCCTGAGAGCCTCCAACCTTCTTTTTGTCTAAGCCATGGGGTCTGTTATGGGATGAGCTGCTCTGCATCCCAGAGCTGTCTCTTGGCTTGATTTATGGGGGGTTTGGGCTGCAGGTACCAAGCATCAAACCCACCCTGACTCCACACCTCAGTCACATCCCCACACCCCCCTGTCCCCTGGCTCACAAATGAGAGCACAAACAGAGCAGTGAGGAGTCTCACTGCCACCTCCTCCTGCCACACTGGGAGGGGGCCCGGGGGTCCCACCAGAGCTCCCTCTCCCCACAGAGTGCCTTCATCTTCCGGGACGTGAGGCTCCGAGGGTTCTGGATGACCCAGTGGAGGAAGGACCATGCCCAGGGTGAGCCCAGTGGGTGCTGAGGGTTGGCATGGGAGCAGGAGCCAAACCACCACCATGCTGGTGCTGTCCTCTTTGCTCTTATTTGTGTCATGAGTGCTGAGAGTCCTCAGGGCAGCTGGAATGCAGGTGCTGGGCAGTGTGGCTGGGACCATGGTGTGACCCCTGGCTGAGCTGCTGTCCCAGGGACCCTGTATGGCATGGTTGGTGGCCCTGGCATGGCCTGAGAAGTGCAGTGGTGAGAGCTCTCTCCTGGGAGCAGCTCTGGAGCCAGGGGGAGAGATTTGGGGGTGTTCAGCCTGGAGGAGAGAAGAAGAGAGACCTTCTGCAATGGGGAGACCTCAGAGCACCTTCCAGTGCCTGAAGGGATCCAGGAAAGCTGGGGAGGGACTTAGGACAGGGGAATGGAGGGATGGGATGAGGGGGAATGGCTTTAAACTGGCAGAGGGGAGAATAATTTGGACATTGGGAGGAAATCCTTTGGTGTGAGGGTGCTGAGCCCCAGGTTGCCCCCAGAAGCTGTGGCTGCCCCATCCCTGGCAGTGTTGAAGGTTGGATGGGGCTGGGAGCACCCTGGGCTGGGGGAGGTGTCCCTGCCCATGGCAGGGGGGGCACTGGGGGAGCTTTGAGGTCCCTTGATGCCTCAAACACTCCATGATTCTGTGACTCTCCCCTTTCAGACCCAGCAGGCCTGGCCAGCATGATGGACACCCTGTGCCAGCTGATCCGCAGGGGGCAGCTCACTGCTCCAGCCTGCACTGAGGTCCCTCTCCAGGATTATCAGGCAGCCCTGGAAGCTGCCATGAAGCCCTTCATCTCCTCCAAGCAGATCCTCCTCCTCTGACCAGCAGCTCCCGGGTGGCAATGGGCTCAGCCCTGAGCTGCTGTTTCTGCAGATGGGAGATGCTTAGGGGGGGGAAAAACTCCAGATAGTTAATTTTTAATTTTATTTTTGTTTAAAAAACCTTTGGGTGTCCACTGAAAGGTTTGAAAGCCTCTGCAGGGATGGCAGTGTGTGAAATGGCTTCTGGAGGGAGGCTGCCATGGTGCTGTAGCTGGGGTGAGTTTGGGTGCAAGGTTTTTGTGTCTGGGGGGAGCTGCACCACCTCCTCCTGCCTGGCTTAGCAGCTCCCAGTGTTGTTCTGCTGCCTGCTGTCCCTCCAGGTGATTTTTGGCTGTTTGTAGGTTGTCTGCAGACTCTGAGCCACCTCCATGTCCCCTCATCCACGTTCAGCAGCCAAGTGCCACAGGTTTGGGACAGTCCCCACATTGCACTGCAAAGAATCAAATGTAATTTTTTTTTTTCTATTTATTTTTTTCATTTTTCCCTGCCCAGCCCATGCAGTGCTGGGAGGACAGGGGACACCTGTGCAGGCTGGGGGACAAAGGTACAAAGGGATCACTGTACCTTTGCAATCATTTGCATCATTTCATTTCAAAAATGAGTTTAAACAGCAAAAAACAAAAAAAGAAAGCCAAGTTACCAAGTGCTCCAGCACTGCCACACCAGCAGGAGCTGTAAGACACCACAGGTGTCATTGTCCCCTCGGGGACAGCTCTGAGGTGGTGGCATTGGAGGTGGGGACAGGTCCCAGCCTGGGGGCAGGGCAGGGGGTGCTTTTTGCAATACCTGAACTGGATACTTGAATTCAGTTTTGCTGCTGTTCCTGCTGCCACTACTGATTGTGATGAGAACCTCTTGGAAACCAATGTTTAATACACATAATTATTTTTTTAAGATGTGCCAACAGCTCTTCCTGTGCTCAGTTGGAGGGGGGGTGGGCAGGGGCTGCACTGCATGAGGAGGGGGTAACCCCAACACCCTGGGCTCCCTTCCAGCCTGGCCCTCTCCCTGTCCTAAATCCTGGGGATTTTCCTCCTTGCAAAGCTTAAATTGAAATCCCATGCAAGCAGTTAGTGTCCTGCTAACAGCAGCTGCAGGATGGACCTGGGTTTGGGCAACTGTAAGGGAGGTGGGACTGGCTCTGCCCCCTTAGTGCCCATCAGACACCAAGAGCAGCATTTCTTCCCCCAAATCTCTGCCCCAAGGCACACAAACACTTTGTTCCTCCCAGTTATTGCAGTGGGAAGAAGGAGGCTCTTCCTGAGGGCAACAGGGCTGGGGACAAAAGCCAGAAGCCCGTTCAGAAGCCATTTGAGTGAAATGCTGGCTCCTCAACCCTGTCAGACAGCAGAGAATCCCCAAGGGCAGCACTTGCAAGAAAAATCCATTGGTTTGAGACAACTTGCCCAGGGACGGGGTGGGATTTGGACAACCTGGCTACTCATGGCCTGTCCAGGTGTAAGCTTTGCTGGTGAAACCCAGGCTGAGGCCAAAGGGCTGTGGCTGGAGTTAGCCACAGGTGGTGGCCAAGCACCTGGTGTCCCCCAGGGCTCAGTGTTTGGGCCACTTCCATTTGACACCCATGATCAGGGATCCAGTGCAGAGGGAGAGGGGTTGGGTGGGAGTGCTGGATCTGCTGGAAGCATGGAATGTGCAGAGGGAGCTGGGAGGTGGCTGGGCTGAGGGCAGAGCTCTCTGAGGTTCAGCCAAGCCAAGTCCCAGCTCTTGCATTTGGGTCCCACCAACCCCAAGCAATGCTCCAGGCTTGGGACAAAGTTCCTGGTGGAAAGGGACCCGAGGGTGCTGGGTGACAGCAGCTGAACGTGACCCAGTGTGTGGCCACCAGCCCCCTGGCTACTGTCAGCAGTGGTGTGGCCAGCACAGGGGGCAGGGAGGGTCCCCCTGAGCTCAGCACTGGGGAGGTTGCACCTCAGATCCTGGGGTAGCCCCAAGCTGGGACCTTTGGCTGCCTTGGGCTGGAGCCAAACCCTCTGAGCATCCATCCCAGGGTTATGGAGTCAGTGCAGGAATTCTGTTGTCCCGGGGGCACTTTCTGGGTTCTGCTGGTGGGGGGGTCCAAGCTGCTCAGCTCCAGGCTGCCTGGGGCTGGGGCAGAGCTTCTGATGGTCAGACTGCTGATGGGAACCACCAGGATCTAAAATTACTGCTCTAGGAGGGAGTCTTACACCAAAACCTCAGCTTTTGGGTGTGACAAGGGGGATTTAAGCATCCTACCTCCATTTCTATGCATTTCCGGGGTCCGGAGGGGTGAGGGAAGGGTGGTGGGCAGGGAAGCTGATCAAGGTTGCAGCAGGCTGCTCTGCAGATTGGGGAAGAGGAAACCACTTGAAAACCCCAACACAGGGTCTGCCTTGGCTCAACTCACTGAGCCCTGGTGGAGCCCTTTAACCCCCCACAGCCCCTGGCACTGAAACCTCCCTAACACCAGAGCAACCTCAGATGGAACAGTGAGAAATCCCATCCCAGCACCTCCCCTCGGCTCTCCCCTCACTATAACCTCCCAATGTTCAATATTTTGTGTTTTCCTCATCCCAGCAGCAGAGCAGAGCAGCATCACGTGTCCTGACCAACAGACAGGGTGGGGGAAAAGGCAACAAAAGGACTCTGAGATTGTTCAGAGCACTGCTCAGCATGGCATAAAAAACCAGAAAAATAATGTAAAAAAAAAAAAAAAAAGCACAGCTTTTATTCACCTGTTTTATTTGCCTCAGCAATAAAACCTAACAAGGTTTACAGACCTCTCTCTTGCTCTCACAAGATGTTCCTGAGCGCTTACTCCTACACCAGGGCACCAAGGAATAAATAAGGAAATTTAACTCTTACTTGTCAAACAAGCAGGGTCAGGGTTGGGAATCCAGATGCTGGCATTGCAGATATGTGGTATTACTTTTTATTACAATTTTTGGTTTGGGTTTTTTTTTGGGTGTCTGCTAAAGCTGAACTGTTCCTGGGAGCCTCTGCTGGGCTCTGGTGTGAGTCAGGCATTGATGTGTCCACTGATAGGATACGAATGAGTCCCCCAAACCACATCCATGGATCTGGAGGAGGAATGAGGAATGGCTGAGTGTGGCCAGGAGTGGGGGTGTCCCCGGGGAAGGGGGATGCTATGGGGGAACCCAGGAGCACCCTGGGGTGTGGGACCCCCACCCCTGTTTGTGTTTAGGAACCCATCAGTATCCAGCATGTGGGGAAGGGGAACCCCACAACCCCTTGACCCGTGGGGAGGGGGAACCCCCCTCATTGCCACCTGCACTGGGAAGTGAGACCCCCCCAGCCCCCTGGCCCATGGCACAAGGGTCAGGCTGAGTTACTTAATGCCACTTTTGACTCATTTTAGCAGTAACAGGATTTGTTCTGGGGTTACCCACACCCCTGAGCTGGGGAGCAGGAGCAGGGATGGATCCCCAGCTGCTTGGAAGAGGTTGGAGCCAGGGGGGGTCGGGCTCTGCTCCCCAGGAACAAGGGATGGGACAAGAGGAAGGGCCTCAAGTTGTGCCAGGGGAGGTTGAGGTTGGAGCTGGGGAACAATTTCTCAATGCCTGGAAAGGGTTGTCAGGGCCTGGCCCAGGCTGCCCAGGGCAGGGCTGGAGTCCCCATCATCCCTGGAGGGGTTTCAGACCTGGAGATGTGGTGTTGAGGGACAGGGGGGGTGCTGGGGGAAGGGTTGGACTGGATGATCTCCGAGGTGGTTTCCAACCCAACACATTCCATGAAAACGCCGGGAACAGGAGGAGGGGGCACCCCAAAGCCCCCAGACCCACGGGGGCTGAAAACCCACCCACACCCCACAGCATCAGGCTGGGGGGGACCCCGCCTGGCACCGGGGGGACCCTCATGGGCCCGGAAAGGGGAGGAAGAGGAAGAGGAAGAGGAAGAGGAAGAGGAAGAGGAAGAGGAAGAGGAAGAGGAAGAGGAAGAGGAAGAGGAAGAGGAAGAGGGGGTTCTCCTCTCAGGCACCCGAGGCGCGGGTGGGCCCCACCCCCTCAGCCGCGGCCCCTTTANGCAGGCTGGGGGGGTCTGGGTCGCTGTGGTACCGAGGGGACGGATCACTGGTGTCCCCGCGGGGACGGGACGCCTGGGTTGGGTTTCCATGGCAACGGGGATGGGGCAGGATGCCTGGGCCTCGGCATCAGTTGTTGGGGTGCTGGACGGGGTGTCTCTGGGGTCCTGCACCCTCTGTGGGGGGGGGTGTCCCCTGAGGGGCCTCTGCACACCCCAAGCTGAGCACCTAAGGGTGAGCCAGGATGTACCCCCAAAACCCACTGACCCCCCCCACTGGGTGGCAGAGCCCCCCTTTGCAGGCACCCTGCAGGCTGGTGACAGGCAGTGGCCTCAGCTGGTGGAGCTCAGCCCCCCGGAGCTCCCCCCGTGTTCTCACCCCTGTGCTGTCCCACCAGCTGCCTCTCCAGGGTCTGGATCCTGCTCCACCAGCACTTGCCCAAGACATTCAAGCGTGGATTTTCCAAAAGAAAACAAATTGTTATTTTGAGGGGAGGGGGGGGGTGGTTCCCCCAACACTTCAGGAGTGTTGGAATCTTTAGTGTGGTTTTTTTTTTTAATAAGAAACCCAGCTTGAAGTCTTGACTAGAAAGACTGAGTGGAATATGGATTTTACTGTGACTAGCCAGGAAAGCCAGTTACTCATTTTGCTTTAGAGGTTAAGCTGAGGAGTCTCTTGTAAAAGTTACTCCTTGAGGCCAAAAAGGGGGAAAAAATGGTTGTACTGGTAGGTGGACACAGAACAGGTTTATAAGGTGAATAAAATCCATTATCAAACCAACGTGTGCCTGTCTCAGTGTTTCCACCACCACAGCTTCAGGTGGTGAAGATTGCTCATACCTGAAACATTTGAGGTCCCTGTTTTCCAGTCCCACCACATATTCCTGAAAGTGGTTTGGTTTGCTTTGGTTTGCTTTGGTTTGGTTTGGTTTGCTTTGGTTTGGTTTGGGGGGCAGTCAGTTTTCCTGTTGCTGTTCAAAAGCCTCCAAATTAAATATTTCTGGTTCATAGGAAAAAAATACAACCAACCAAACTTTTGTGGCTGCTGTGGCTGCTGGACTTGGCTTCTTCTTCTATGGAATAATCTCTACCCAGGACCATGATCCCAGCTCAGCATTTAGGAACCATCTGTGGGTGCAGGAGCAGATTTTCAGCTGTGCCTGAGGAGCCCAGACTTGTGACACCTTCAGTGTGGAGGGCACCAGGGAGAGAGGGGAGGAGGGCACAGCCCTCCTGGGTCTGAAATCCAGGTGCTGTGTGTGTGATACCCCAGTGAAAGAGACTCAGTTACTTTCCTAACTTCAGTGGGGGAGGCAGAGTTCCAATTTGTGGTACCAGAAGGAATACAGGAAACCTGATGTAGCTGAGGTGTCCTTGCTGCTCCTCCAGCTGAGGGCTGCAGCTGGGGGGATGGAGCTCAGGTACTCCTGCAGTTAACTGAGAGTTAGCTCCTCTACAGTTCTTCCAACAGGCTGCTCTTGGCTGGTAGGTAAATCCTGCTTTGACAAAAAAGAAAAAATTTTACTTGGGCTTTCAGCTTTTGTGTCTGTTCTTGTGCTGTGCCTTTTCCAGGACACTCTGCACTGTGCTTTGTTCCCCTTCTGATCCTTTCTCCACGATTTATTTTTAGTGGTGCTAAGCAAACAATTAAAAATTACTGCACTGTGGATGACTTGATTGATTCTTCCAGTTTCTTCTGGAAATTTGTGGGCTCTCTGTGGTGCTCAGCAGGCAGGGATTAAGCCATAACTATTTTAGCAGTGAAGATGAATTGCCTGAGCAGGAGGATGAAGCTGCAGCCTGAGACAGGAGTCCAAGCAGGGTCTTGCTTGCTGCTAATTTAAGCTTTAAGTCTGTAATTAAAGCAATGTTTACCTGAGGGAAGGATGGGAAAGGAAAAATCCAGTTCCTCTAGGATTCTCTGTTCCAAGTTGCAGTTTCTAATTGTAGGCTCAGAGTTTTTCAGGTTCTTTTTTCCTACTCAGATCTGCCCTGAGAACTGAGCCTGTGCCTGCCAGTAGTGTGTGTAATAAGAGACTGGAAAATTGGACTTTTCAGCTTTTTTTCTGCTTTTTTATCTTAAAAACATGCTAAAAGCTAGCAGTAGTAACTCTGAGAGCTGCAAGGTTTCCTTGATGGGGAGATCACTCCTCAGCTTTCCTGCCTTAGAGAAGAGCTCTCCCTGTGTACACACCTGCCCCACATCACCCCACCAGCTTTCAGGAATTCCTGGCTTGAAAATATCTGCAAGACAGAGGGATGGAACTTCACCAGCACAGATCAAACTTCAGTCTTTCACCTAGCTAAGTTCTCTGTGTTGTTGCCCAACAAAAAGTGATTTGATTCCCCTGAACCTTTCCCACCAAGTGAGTTACTGCCCATGAACTGCAATGAGCATTAAAAAAAAAAATCAAATTGGTCTCACAACATAGATGATGGTAAGATGACCTCCTAATGAACTGCTCTTTTAATTCCATTTATGGTTTATGATTATCCATGGTCATTATGGTTATTATGGTTATCCATTTATGATTTATGGGTTTTTTTCCCCGTTGCTGATGTTAGGGTAAATAAGGTGAGATTTTAATTTCCTTTTGCTTTAAAGATGTTCATTTGTGCTAGAAGACCAGAGACACTCAGTGACACTTGCCATTAGTCCAGAGACTTAAAGGAATCACTACCAGATCATATGTGTAAATGTTTATATGTTATTTTCTGAGGCTGTAACTTCAGCAACTCATCTAAATGTTTTGTTTCAAGTTCCTGAAGCTGCTTTTCCTTGATAAGATGTTCCTGGCCTGCCTGTTGCCTCCTCCAAGCAGGAGGGGTGGGCATCCCCTGGCTGGGAGCAGCAGAGATCACAAAGCATCCAGAAGTTATCTTTTAGGAGCAGTTTTTGGGGCTGGATGCATGGCATTCTTTATTCTAAATGAAATGTGTGCTTTCTCCCCTGCAGCTGCTCATCTCACTTCCTGCTTGCCCTGACCTTGCTCACCCAGAGGCTGGAGCAGCAGGAGGTGCAGTGAGCTGGTGTCCAGACAAAGCAGTTGTGCAATCTGAAATCCAGAGCTGCCCAACCATCAGCTTGGTTGCTTGAGAGGAGAGCCAGGTGAGAGCTGAGCAGCTCTCTCCTTGTTGGGAACCAGCAAAGCAGCTGCTGATGGAGCTCAGATGGATTCCAGCCCCTCTGAACATCCATGGATTTGGAGCTTGTGTTGGCCATGGGCAGGGACAGCAGCTCTGAGGTGCTACTTGTGACTCCTGCTTTTGGGTTCTACCAGATCTCCAGCACCAGCCAGCCCTGAGGAGAGGGATAAAAATTGGCTCCTGGGGATGCCATGGTGGGCTGGCAGGGAGAGGAGCATGCAGAGCCAGCTGGGAAGATCCAGGGGGCTTCAGAGGTGATGGAGGTGGGGGGAGAGCTGAACAGAGGAGAAAATGAGGGTCTGCTTTTTATTTCAGGTATTAAGTAATTTTAAAAAACCCTTTTTTTCCTTTCGCTTTGGATTTAACAAACAACCCCCCCACCACCTTTTAGGAGCTTCGGTCTATTGGAATTGCTTGGGATAAGGAGATATTCCTGCAGCTTTTTCTGGTTCCTTATATGACCAGAAAATGGTGTAGGTTCACATTAGCTGAAGTAAATTGCATTGACATTTTTAGTAAGCATTTTTATGCCACATATGAAGTAGTAATAGTAGGCATTTAAAAGAAGATTTACCTGCACTACTGTCATATCCCAGCAGGTTCAGATTGCTGTAGTTAAGGCTGTGTCAGCAGTGAGAGCTTTCTGAGGTGTAAAACTGCTTCCGAAGGCTTTTGATTCATGTTTTTAGCTCATAGGGTGCAATATTATACATATTTAACAGGGGGATCAGTAATACTTTCACGGGAGTGATGTGGGGTATGATTTTTAGTAATGCAGGTAATCTCAGGGTTTGTGTGAGCTTGCTTGTTTGTCTTACAGAATAGAAGTTTGTTTTTGTAACTTGCTTTTACCTTTTCTGTCAGAGCAGTGTCTTACTCCAGGGCTACTTGCATTTCACATATTCCCAGACAAGAAAGACAAACAGCAGAGGGAAAACAACAAGCATTCCCTTTGGACTGGGGGAAGGGAAAGGGTAAATGCTTTCTGTCACACTTTGGCCATAAAGGTCCTGATGCTGTTGGACCATCCTGGGAGCAAATTTCCCTGGGAGTCTGAGTGGAGGAGCTGGAGCTGCAAGGTGCTTGTCCTGGGGGGTGATACCCCGAGTGCCCCCCAGCACCTCCTGGGTGCACACTGTGTTCTGATCCAATTCAGATACTCCTCTGTTACTCCCTGTGTAGTTGCTCTGGGGGTGAGGTCTCATGTGCAGGCTGGAGCTGGCTTGGTCTGGTTTTGGAATTGAAGGGAAGAAAGTTGCAGTTTGAATCGTTTTGTAATGACTGTGATTGTTTCGATTGCTGTAAATCAATCATGCTCCTTTCTTCCTGGAGCTGCAGCACTCGCATGAGAAAGCAGCTCCCTGCTTGGTGGTGTCTGGAGTTATTCCTGAGGCCTGGGGACAGCCAGGCTGGTACAGAAACCTCCCAAACAAATAACCTAGGAGAGGAAGCCAGCAGTTTTGTGTCAGGGCTCTGTTGTCCTGGATTATTTAAAACACCAGCACTCACACACTTTCCCTTCTCTGTGGCTTGCTCAGAGCTGGTCAGGAGGATGATGTGTCTGCCTACAGGGGCTGAAGATGTTGCAGCTGAGAAGGTGCCCGGGGCTGCAGCATCCCTGGTGACTGCTGGGGGGGACTCAGGAGCCTGGATCTGCTCTTGGCAGGTGACTGAAGAAGTCATTTCAACATCAGGTGGACTTCGAATGCCAGTAAACAGCAATCTGCTTTTTGTCCTGCTCCCCTGGCCTGTAGGGATAGTGTGCAAACACAACTGGTGCTTTAAAAACAAGCTACAGAGCTGTTTAACTCTGGTCAGGTTAGAAATCAGCAGGGATGAGTTTCACGTCGGTGCTGCTCTGAGTTTGCTTCCCACCCGTAAGCAAATCACTGGCTTGTCCCCCAGCACCAGCTGTAAGAATCATTTAAAACCCTGGGTCTCTGGGGATCTCTGGCCCCCGAGGTTTAGGGATGTGCAGCAGCCTCGTGTTGGCTCTGGTGCCTGGGGCACCCCTGAACTGCCTTCACCTTCCCAGTGGTTTGCATGCTTTTATCTCTGTGTTGTGTTTGGGTTTGCTCATAGGAAACCAATGCTGAAATGTTCATCTGAATGCTGAAATTAAGCTTTTTTTTAAATTTTTTTTTCCCAATTTGTATCCTTCCTCTTGTGCTTGGTCTGCCCATGGCAGCCAGCTCTTGAGCAGCAGCTGTTTGCAAACACAAAACTTCATCTGTTCTCCACCTGCACGGTGGGCTCTTGATTTGTCCAGGGAATTTGCTCCTTGTTGCTGCCTTTTCTCAAGTTCCTTAAGAAGGTTTGGACTCTCCATGCTCTCAAGCATGCTGAGATATGGGAAATGCAGTGGGCATCACTTTTTCCAGCAGTGTGTGAGAAGCTGCAGGTATCTCAGCAGGTGGAAGGTCTGTCCTGTTGCTTGAGCACGTTGCTTTACCCCAACCCTCAGTACTGCCCACAGTCAAGACTAAAATGAGCCTGATCAGAACAAAATCCCTTTTCCTAACCTGCCTTTGTATTTTCTTTCTTGTTGGGCCTTCATGCAGGGTTTACAGCAGTGAACAAACACTTCCATTCAAAGTGTAGGAGTTCAAGTGGCTCCGTAAGAGAACCGGGAACGAACCCTGAGCTCCTCAGATCCCAGGAGAAATCCTAATCCATGGAACACAGACCCTGCAATAGCTGTCGTGTGCCATGGCAGCTGTTGAGCAAATGGATTATTTATGGAATAGCAGCACCTCCATGGGTTGGTGCTGGTGGCTTCAGGAGCTTGCAGCGGGTGGTCCCCAAGGGGCAGCGCTCCGGGCGGCTCTGACCCACCCCCAGCTTCAGCTCTCTGGACAACTCTTTTTTTTTCTTTTTTTTTTTTTTTTTGTCTCTGTCCCTCTCCAGGTATGGCTTTGTTGAGTTTGATGATCTGCGAGATGCAGATGATGCTGTTTATGAGCTCAATGGTAAAGATCTTTGTGGGGAGAGAGTGATCGTTGAGCATGCCCGAGGCCCCCGGCGCGACAGCAGTTACGGTTCTGGCCGCAGTAAGCACTAACATGCATTTGGATCTGTCATTCATTTCAAATAAAACACCTTCTGCTCATTTTTTTATTTCTTTATTTCTTTATTTTTAAAAAAGTAATTTTAAAAGAAAATGCTATGAAGTTGTGAGTAGTGTTCTGTAACTGTAAATGTAACTGTTAATCTATTTCTTAATTTGTTTGTTGTATTAAACTATTTTAATTGATAAATTAATAAACGCCGTTTCTTGTACCATTTTTATTATGATCATCTCGTTTAACTATTTGAATGGTTTATTTGCAATGTGCTGTTGAACATAGATTTAACAAAGACCTCAATGTTTTAATTGAAAGAGTCCTTTGAGGCTAAGATGACTGCCCGTTCCATTTGCTGACCCTGGGTTACCTTTCCATGAGTGGCTCTTTGACCTTTGTGGCCCTTGGCTGACCCAAAAAGGAAGCCATGTGACGACCGCTACCTTTTCCCATTAGACCTGGGTGGTGAGGACCCCAAGGGTTAGAGACAGATGAGATTAATCTGAAATAGGTGCCTGAAAAGCTTTATTCCTATCAGATATTCAGAAAACCTTTAAGCAATGTAAGTAACATTAGTAAACTGGCTTCATTCCATTTCTGCTTTCAAACTGTTAAAAATTAACTTAAATTTAATTGCATGTTAATTGTAGCGTAACTCTAATTATGTGCTCTGCTTTAATTATGTGCTCGTAGTCAATTTGTTAATTTATTCATATATTTAATAATGCTTTGGATCTTTGTAACGTTTGACCCAAGGGGGATGGAGTGTGGGGTGGGTGAGCTTGGGATGTCTGTGCGGATGTGTGGGGCAGAAGAGTTTTGGTGTGGGCTGCAGAGCGAGGGCTCCATTTCCGTGGCTGAAGTTGTGCTGTCTGCTTGTCACCTCCTCAAGGTGGATATGGTTATAGAAGAAGTGGAAGAGATAAGTACGGTCCTCCTACCCGTACAGAATACAGATTGATTGTGGAAAACTTGTCAAGCCGCTGCAGTTGGCAAGATCTTAAGGTATGAGGCCCCTTTCTTTACCCTACTAAAGAGCACAAGGGGTAAAAACAAAGTCAGCTTCCCTTTCAGCAAGGGGAGAACTCCATCCACCTGTGTTCTCAGCTCAGCTTGTTGTCTGCACGCAGATTCTGGAACTGAAGCACACATTGAGTCACTCTGGAAGTGTATTTGCACAAATGAAATTAATGTGACACCGGGAGCTGCCCCTGCAGACTTGCTGTGACTCAGAGAATACCTTGGCTTGCTGAACACAAACCAACAGCACGTGCAGATGTGCTTTATCTTACCTTTAATCAAAGCAGTGGTAGGATGGGCTGGAGACAGAGAGGTTCACCCTTGGCACTTTGGATTTTAGTCACCAGCTTGTAAGGCAGTAGAGCTACTTAGAAACGATAGCATCATCCCTGCACAGTCCTGTTAAGAATTCCCACACTGTGTAAAGCTGTTTTAAAAAGATTTTCAAGGAAAGGATGCTTCCAGCATGAGCAGTCATGCAAAACCTTTGCCACAAGCTAGTATTTTCTCCAAGTCTGAAGGAGCAGAAGGTGATTCTCTGCAGTGGAAGTGCTGGGTAACACCCACAGGACCTCCCAGGAGGCTGGAGGGGAAGTGTTGACCCATGATTATCTGCATCATGGCTGGGGGGCAGGACGGGGAGCAGAATTTCAACAGTAGGCACAAAAGAGAGTTTCCTCATCTGATTTAGCAGCAATGGTTAAACACTTGTTCTGATGGGAACACTTTCTTTCATGGTGCTCTTTCAAGGATGAGTAAAATTTGTTCTAAACAAACTTTCAAGTACTAGAAACTGGTCTGTAATTGAGTCTGTAACGCTAGTTCAGGTACACAGTGAGATTCTTCAAAATGTCTTTTGTTGTTAATGCTTCACACCAGCAGGAGCTTGTCTTTGCTTCTGGTATTAAAAACTGCAAGCAGAGCATGGCATGATTAATCCTCGAGTGGACACGTTGCTTCTTTTGAATAGTTTTTTGTGTCAGAGTACTTGAGATGGGAGTGCTGGGGTGGAAACAGGCTGAGCTGGAGTTCTGTGCTCCATCTCCCATCTTTGGCTGGAAGGTGTCCCTGACTGACAGCTTGCTGGAAACCAGGCAGGAATGGCACTCCCTGCTAAAGAGAGGTGTTTAGTGACTGAAACAGCAAAGCCAGGAAGCATGAAGTGGGAAGATGAATTGAGTTTTTACTTGTGTGGGGTTTCCTCCAGCAGAATGAGATGCTCCCTAGGTGGAGGACACAGGGAAATCTGCTTGCCTGTAGTCTTCTTGCCCCTTCATATTTGACCTTTAAGTTTATCTAAAACATGATTTAGAGAGCAACCATTTTATTTCTAATTGCTTTTGTAATTTAAAACTTCCCATTGTCCAGAGCATATTTGATACTGTTAGACTGGGGGTGGGAGACATTAAATTATCCTTTGGCCCAAAAACCATCGACACCATCTGAGTTCTAATGCCACAAACTCTGTGAAGTCGCAGTGCATTAGTTGGCTTGCTCAGAAATCTTGGTGTTAGCACTGCAAATGCTCTTTGGTTCAAACCCTTGCTGACATCTGTGTGATCAGAAGAGGTCAGGTGAGCACTGTTGCAGCAATGAACAGGGTCAGCCTGGAAGCCTGACAGGGGATTCCAGGCGATGGTTGTTCTCTCCTCTTCCTCTAGGATTATATGCGCCAGGCAGGGGAAGTCACATATGCAGATGCACACAAAGGAAGGAAAAATGAAGGTGTGATTGAGTTCAAATCCTATTCTGACATGAAAAGAGCCCTTGAAAAGCTGGACGGGACAGAAGTAAATGGCAGAAAGATTAGATTAGTGGAAGACAGACCTGGATCCAGACGGCGCCGCTCTTACTCCAGAAGCCGAAGCCATTCCAGGTATGTCTGGTGTCTGCACTGCAGCTCAGCCTGGATCCAGCTGTAATTACATGAACATCCAGCAGGTTCCAAACCACCTTGGAAGTATTCAGAGTTCTGAAGAAGTCTAGATTTTGAGAACGTGTTAGTTACCTGATAGTAACCAAGGGAAATGAAGTCTCTGTTCAGAGGTGTCTGCATCTGCCAGCTGAACACCCAACAGCCTTCAGCTCTTCCTTCCAGCTCCACCCAGTCCCAAGTCCTTGCTGGCTTGCAGGAGAGGGCTGTGTGGCAGGTGGAGCTGTGGATGAAACTGAAGGTGCTTTTAACACTTTGTCTCTGAACACCATGTTCAACCGTAAGCCCCGGTACTAACAGTTCTTAGCATGGGAACCCCCACCCATTCCCTGTTTCCCAGAGATTTGCTTCATTGGTTGTGTGATTGAGAGAACTGGTTCAGCACACAGCACCGAGTCTTCGCCCCTTTCCATTCTGAACTTGTTGCAAGAAATCTCAGGCAAACTGTTCACTGAACAGCTTGACCATGAAATCAAAGCCTGAAGTCAAAGCTTTGTTCAAGTGTCTGACTGCATTCAGTCTCCAGCTTGATTTGGCAAAGTGATTCTCACTTGTCTTACATAAATAAGGCCACACCTTTTCTTCCAGATTGGGAACTCTGTTCACTTCAGCAGCAGGGGATGAGCAGTGGGGAGGAGGGTACTCTGTTAGTGACTTGTGTAACACTCCCATTCGGCTGCTTGGAAGATGGTTTTGTACTCTGGGGTTTTCCTCTTGGGGGGACAAGGGGCTCCCAGGCTGCCTGGGCACTGCTAACAGTGACCTGATTGGTGTGTTCCAGGTCTCGCTCTCGAAGCAGACATTCTCACAAGAGCAGGAGCCACAGTGCCAGTAGCAGTCGCTCCAAGAGCAGATCAAGATCCAGGTATGTCTTGGGGGCGCCACCCACATACATAAGAAGCATCACCCCACGTTTGCAGAAGGAGCACAGTTTGGGTTCCTTTTTTTCCCCTGCCATGTTATGTGCAGTATTCAAGTGCTGGCCAAATCCAAGCTGCACTAAAGTCTTGCTTTTGTGCTTCCAGGTCTGTGTCCCGTTCCAGAAGCAAGAGCTGTAGTCGAAGCAAGAGCCGTAGCAGAGGCCAAAAAGAGAAAAGCAGGACTCCAAGTAAAGAGGATAAAAGTAGGAGCCGCAGCAGGAGTGCAGAGAAATCCCGAAACAAAAGTAAAGATAAATCTGAGGGTGCTCTCCATAACAGTGATGAGAAAGGAAAGAGTAGGAGCCGCAGCAAGGAAAGGAGTAGGAGCAGGAGTGGGAGTAAGGACAGGGGAGAGACAAGGGAGAGCGTGAGGAGTAGGAGCAAGGAGAAGAGTAGAAGCAAAGACAGGGAGAAGAGCATTAGCAAGGCTAGAAGCAGGAGCAAGAGCAGGGATGAGAGTAGGAGCAGGAGCCACAGCAAGGATAAAAGGAAAAGTAGGAAGAGAAGCAGGGATGACAGCAGAAGCAGAAGCAGGAGCCGCAGCAAGAGCGTGAGAAGCAAGAGGCGCAGCAAGAGGGAGAGCAAAGGCAGCGGCAGGAAGAGAAGGAAGGAGAGCCACGAACGGTCCAGGTCAGCCTCCAAAGAAAAGGGGCATCTCAAATCAGATTCTGACAAAAAGGAGGCAAAAGGTGAGGGTGAGACTGCAGCCACACGGCGAGCATCTCGCTCCAGGTCTAGGTCCATTTCCAAATTGAAACCAAATGTCAAATCAGATTCTCGCTCCAGGTCTAAATCCGTTTCCAAACCGAGGTCCCGTTCCAAGTCTAGATCTAGGTCTGCCTCCAGGTCACACTCCAGGTCACGGTCAAGGTCTCACTCCAGATCCTAACCTTGCTGCACCCACACTTGGAATGGCTGGAAAAGTCTTTTTGTAC
This sequence comes from Florisuga fusca, assembly GCA_038090715.1. Taxonomy (NCBI): domain Eukaryota; kingdom Metazoa; phylum Chordata; class Aves; order Apodiformes; family Trochilidae; genus Florisuga; species Florisuga fusca. Next base: position 1,064,444 of record JAAWXA010000055.1, read on the forward strand.
GTGTTTAGTAGTCGTAGCAGCAGTGAAGTAGAAACCGTGGATGCTGTGTGTTTTGAACAACCCTGATGGTAGGTCTGTCATTGTGAGCTGCAGTGCTCCCTCCCTGCAGTGCTCGCTGGTGCAAGGCTGCTCAGCTCATTTTCTATCCCTTCAAAAGGCTCTCTTCAAATAACTCTTCCCAGAGCACCAAAATTGCTCTGATTTCCAGGAAGAGCCTGGCAGAGGATGAGCACTGTGCCTTGGTGGGTTTATGAGACTGCAGTGGTGACTGATAGGTAGGTATGATGGCTTCAACAGTCTGTGCCCTTGAATTGATGCCCTTTGATGTATGCCATTTAGTGGAAGTGCTAAGTCTTAAGTTTGATACTACTTTTGTTTCTTTTTTTTTGGACTTACAAAGTTGTGAATAGCACAGTCAAAAGGAAAAAAAAAAGGTACTTGCAGTAATCTGTAGGGAAAAGAAGTCTACTTCCATATTCTGGTATTGTGACAATATCCTTGTTTTATATTATTATTTTTTATTTTATTTTCCCTGTCTTGCAAAGTACAGTGATTCCTGTTTCCATGAAATTTGAATAAAGACTATTTTTGCTTGATGACACTTGGTGGTGGTTCCATGGAGTCTTGTTGGGATTGTCACTGGTTTACACCCATCAGTGTCAGCTTGAATTTGCAGCAGAGTTCCTGGCAGAGAATGGCTTCTTGTTGTGGAAAGCCACTTCATATTAAATGTACAATCATGTAAATTATTGAATACAATCCAACTAAAATAACTCATTTCTCTAGAAACACTGAGTTTTTAGGTGCTTTAACAATGCAATAAAGAGAGTACAGGAAAATGAAGTAGAAGCACAAGGAGGGTTGCAAGCCTGATCACGCTCTGGGTAAATGAAGCTTCAGCTTCCAGAAGCCAGGGAAGAAAATTTTTCATCTGCTTCCCTTGCTCCTCTCCAGTCAGCTGTAAATTGTTGTTTGTCCCACAGTGTTTCACACCTTGCACAGCTGGAGGTGAAGTGTGGCTGGCAGGGAACACATCCTCCTGATCCTCCCTTCTTCACTCTGCAGCATGCAGGTTCAGTCGTTTCCTTCTCTTAGGGCACCTTTGGGAACTGAAGGGGAAAGAAGCACCATGGTTCCACAGGTGTTTTTCTAGTCTAGCACACTCAGCAGCAGCACTGGAAGCTGGTACTGCTCTGATTTCATCGCCCCTGACTGTCAGTTTGGGATGTCAGTCCTGAACCAGGACTGGCTCACCAGGACGGTGCTGGGCTGAGCCGGGCAGGATGAGGATGTTCCAGGTTTCTGCAGCTCTGTGTAGCAGGCAGTGGTGGGGGGAATTGTAGCTTGGGGACTTCCAGTCACAGATTGAAGTATCAGTTCCTGTAAGACCCTCTCCTGGAGGAAGGGGGTTGCTGGACACAAACCCTGCTGCTCAGAACTTGCAGGGCCCAGGAGGGCTCTGCCATCTCACCCCAAGTCCCCAGCACCCCATTTCCCAGTCTGGCTTCTCCAGTTACAACCAGAGCACAGGGAGTTGAGGCTGCATCCTCAGCTTCTCTCATCTCAGCATCTTTTCCAGGATCTTTTCCTCCTAATAAAACATTGGAGCCTGGGGGCAACCTCTCTAAAAGAAACAGAAAAGGGCAGGATGTGTTTCTGAGGAGCTCTGAGCTTGGAAACACAGAGTGTCCCAGCACTGCCGTGTCCCCAGCGTCCCCATGGAGGTGGGGAGGAAGGCAGGCAGCTTCCAGCAGGAGTTTTGTAGATGGTCCTGAGTAATATCCCCATTTCAGACTCGGGCCATTAGCAAACATCAGCTCAGGCTGAGCTTTCCACCAGCTCTGTTGTTGCAGAGGTGCTTTGGGTAAGAACTGCCCCCCAGCACCCTGCTCTGCCTGCCAGCCATGCTCTGAAAAATAAAAGGCAAAACATGTTTTGTGAGTTCTTACTTGGTCTGGAGAACAAAAGAGGTCAGTTCTGGTTTCATCAAAACCTTGAGCAAATTTCAAACTGCTAACAATACTTCTGACAGCAGCTCTGGCAGCTAGAAGTTAACTTCAGAGCTGGAAGTAATCTGTATAATTTGATCATTTGAAACTTGTAGTGCCATATTAGAAAGATGAAAGGTGATAGATGATAAGAGTTTCTTTCAACACAAAATATTTCTGTAGAGTTGGTGAGTGGCTCAGACTTTATCAAATGTCATATTACTAAAGCAGCAGGAGAAAGCATTGCAGAAGTGATATTTAATTTCTTTGAGAAGGAAAAGCCTTTTTTCAGCTATATAATTTAGTGCTCTAACATCTTAGGCTCTCATAATAACATTTCTAATCCCTTTTGCTGCTTAAATCTTAATACAGAAGCAAGCCAGGCCAGGCAAGATGTTTGCTAATAGGGGATAATTATCTGAAAAATACCTTTAAGAAAATCTGCAAATGATACAGTCTAGGCTGAGTTTTTAAAAAGTGACTCTGGCTTTTGCTGCCTGGCTGACAAAGCTGCTCCTAATGAAGTGAGAGCTGTTGTAGGGAGCCCTTCGGGTAAAACAATTCTTCCCTAAACACCTTTGGAGTTGGTGTGTGAGCACCCAGGAGATGCTGAAGGTGCAGAGCCAGCCCCAGCTCTGCAGGGAGGTTTTTGTGAGCAGCCAGGGTGTTGTTAGTGGGGGGGTTGATATAATTAATTGGGAGTTTCCAGCTTTTGTTCCTGCCGTTTTCAAAGCAGGTGATTCATTTTTGCAGGCAAATTACCAAGGGGTAGAAAAAAGAACAAGTTTTGATTAAAAAAAATAATAATGACATTTGAGAGCTGTAGACCAGCACCTGTGTGCCCAAGTCTCTGCTTCTGTGTCAGGATTTGGCTTATCCCTGTGGAGACAGCTCTTTAAAAACAATCACTGAGTATTTAAGGATGCACCTTGAGCACCCATTTGGAAGCACTAGAATTTCAGCAAGAATTTGGCCTCCTATCACAGACAAGGTCTTCTGCAAAGCCCAGGGTTGTTAAACTGGACTGCAGGCTCCTACTGCCTCAACAAACCTTGCTCCAAGGCTGAGATCTGCCTGGATTTGTCCTGAGCAGGAGTAACCCCAGAGAGCAGCTGGAACTCCCTCTTTTCAGTGCTTGACATGAAGCTGCACTGAAACTCTTGCTACACCTTGGCTCTGCACCTCCTGTGCAGGGATTTACCCCAAAATCTGCCTGGATCTAAGCAGTGATGGAGTGACCCCAGCAGCAGCATTTCCCTATCTATCCCCAGGGTGAGCTTCTTTCTCAGCCTGCCAAGTGCTTTTTTTTTTTTTTTTTTTAGCTGACTTGAGGTTTTCACAGCTCTGGCTGCTCTGATGAAGTTACAAACAAAGCCAGGAACCTGGCAGTGCCACCACACACATGTGATGCAGCCACAGCTGTAGGATGTGGTAGAAGCAACGGAGAGAGAGGAACTTCCTGAAGAGGAGATTTGGTCATCAGGAAGGTGAAAAATTAAACCCTTGCCCCAGCTCTGGGCTCTGGCCCTTCAGGGGGCATCCAATAACCCAGTTTAGAAGGTCCCAGAGCTGGCAGCAGGACCAGCAAGTGGCTCATTCAGGGCTGTGTCCCCACGTCTCCTGCTCTGGTGGGACCTGGGGATGCTCCCATGGGGTGGATGTGGCATCTATCCCAAAAACCAAGTTCCAACCCCCTCACCCCACTCCCTCTGCACATCTCATCTGGGGCTTTCATCCTCCAAAAGCAACCTACAGCCACTGCAAGCTTTACAGCAGGGTCAGCACACGGGAGAGGCTGCTGCCACAGAAGATGCAGAGGGTCGTGTTAAAGAGAATAAAAAGGCAAAATTCCCCTCACCTCCAGCCTCTGTGGGGTGGATAATTCCAGAAGCCACAGACCCTGCAGGGTCTCTGCAGCCTCCTTGTCCCCCGTGCCCTGGTCTGGCCAGGGGGTTGTGTGGGAATGGGCTCCCTGAGGGGACAGTCCTGGTCCCCAGCTGGACACTGAGGTGATGATGGCTGCTGCTTCAGCCTCCCCACCTCTGGGTGCTGGTGGGTGCTGTGGGCTGGACTGGGGGTCCTCAAACCTCCCCTGATCCTTCTGGTCCTGTCTTGGCTGTGATCCCAGAATCTCAGTTTCTTTTCCAGGACTAATAGCCTCCTGCAAAAAACCATCCCTGCAGGCTGGTGGCAGCTGAGATGCTCCAGGTCACATCCCAGCCCTCTGTCCCCATCCCACCACCTCCTTCATCCCTCCCCGGCCTCACTGGGCTGCAAAGCCCTTCAGCACCTGGAGCCCAGGGATGACTTTCTGGAACAAGAACACATCTGTTCATCACCCCCCAAGTCCTCAGTGGTTTCAAAAGGCAAAAATCAGCAGCACTGAAAATCAAAAGCCTGTTTGCCCCCCAGCCCCAGCCTGGGGGCTGCTGTGGCTCACACAGAGCTGGCATCCACGGGAGAAATCCAGGTGAGAGGAGCTGATTTCCAAGGATTTTGGTTGCATTATGCCAAGTTCTTATCTGAATTCAGCAGCTTTGGGAGGTGGCATCCAGGGAGAGAGTCGTGAGTTTCTTTTTCTTTCCTGATGTTTCCTCACTCAATGTTTTGTTCAAGAGAAAAGTGCAACTGGAAAGCAGGAAAAAACTAGGAACACCAGCATTCCCATTTCATCTTCTGCTTTTGCTGCATAACCCCAGGTGCCTTGGAGGGGTGGGCACAGTGTGAAACTTCAGCCTGCTGCCCACACAGGGCGTGCCTCAGTTTCCCTACTTGTAGGATGGAAATAATGACTCGGTTCTGTCTGCCCTCAGACAACAAGATAACAAGAACAATAATAATAATAATAATAATGACACCAACAATATTGCATGGGCAGAGAGGAAGAAGCAGTGGAAAGTCTGCAAGAGCTGTGCAATATTTCCAAGCAATATTTCTATTTGATTAGTGAAATACAAGAGAGAAGTCAGCTTTAGGATGGAGATATTCAACCAGATGCACTGAAAAAGACTACTTAAATTTGATTCAGGGCCAGGGAACCTGTCTCATGGAAGAAATGCAACCTGTAGGTGAGTTCTGAGGGAGAACAGGAATTGGGTAGCAGAGAGCAGGTTCTGTTCTGCAACAAGCAGAGCAGTGAGATAAAAGTGTGAGAAGCTCTGAAACAGGTACCTCTCAACAGAATTTAAATTACTGCATTTAAAAGCAAAATACAAGTCTAAATAAATGTAGATAGTTATTTGCAAAGGCTTGTCTTCCCACTATCCCCATAAATCCAGGGCCAGCGAGTGCTGTAACACCACCTGGAAAGCTCTGCAGAACGAGGGGTTTATCTGGAACTCGCTGGCACCGATGAGGTGAGAAATGTCCTTGTGTTCTAATTTTAAAGATGAGTATTTTATGTGCCTTACTCAAGGGATGAAGAATATTATGATGTGTATTCCAAATGAGCCATTTCAAATCTCATTTATTATTTTTCTTGAAATCCCATTCCATTTAAGTTGTCACAGCTTGGGGCCCGCGCGTGCTCCTTCCTTGCTTTACCATCAGAAAAAAAAACCCAACAAACCCCAAAGTGTCATTAAAAAACTTCACCACCACTCCTTCCATTGTTTTAAAACTCAAATACAAAGGAAAATAACATTCTCGGATGAGAAGAAAAACAAGTTTAATAGAGGGGGAAACCTTTTGTATGAATCACCAGTGAGGGAGGCAGCAGGATGGAGCAGTCACCATTGGGGGGGTGCCAGGGGACAGTGATTCCCATCTCCATTCCCTAAATCTCCATCGATGTCCCATGGATGTGCCCGGGTTCCTTCCCAGCTGGGTCACAGAGAGCAGCACCAGGTGTCCCAGTTAATCCCCACCCTGTGGCACTGGACCACTCCTGTCCCAGTGCCTGTCCCAGCACCAGCCCTGTCCCAGTTCAATCTTGTCCTAGTGTCACCCTCATCCTAGTGCCCACCCATCCCAATGCCTGCCTGTCCCACTGTCCCCATCCCATTGTCCCCGTCCCATTCTCACCCTGTCCCCCTGTCCCATCCCATCCCATTGCCCACCTGTCCCATTGCCATCCCAACGCCAGCCTCATTCTCCCTCATCCCGCCGCCTCCCTGTCCCACTCCATCCCTGTCCTGCTCCATCCCCATCCCTGTCCCGCACCATTCCCATCCCTGTCCCGCTCCATCCCTGTCCCGCTCCATCCCCACCCCTGTCCCTGTCCCCATCCCCACCGCAGCTCCNCGGGCCGGGCCGGGCTGCTTGGCTGTGGCGGAGCCGGAACCGGCCCGGTCGGGCCCGGGGTCTCTGAGGGGAAATGGCGCCGCTGGGGTGAGGGGAAGCTCCAGGTCCCCTCACAGCCCGACCCTGGGCCAGGACGGGCCGGGCTCCGGGGGTCTCCTCCCCGCTGGGGGCTGAGGAGAAGCCCTCGGGCTTTCCCTCGGTTTAAAGCTCCCAGTTGGGTGGGGAAAGTGTTTTAAGTCACTGTAAAGGGGAAAGTCCGCTTTAAAGCTCAGCTAAGGACTCGTGCAGAAGAAATCGGAAGTTGTTCACAGGCTACGAAGCGAAATTATAAAGTATTTAGAGTTTCTGGGGTGGGTTTTTTTGCCCTTTTCAAATGGATCCAGGAATTGAGAAAATCACTGTTACTGAGCTCAGGTCCCACCTCCAGATGAGGCTTCTTGTAGTGTGAAAACTCTAGAATGTGTAAAAATATATAAATACAGACCACTAAATATTGGAGATTTAGCCGTGACCAGAAAGATTTAAGTTTTGAAAATACGAACTTTTACCTGATAAACGTCATCAAAGTTTCTGAAACCAAGTTCAAAGTTTAGAAGTGATGCTAACATGACTTTGAGTAGAGGGAAGAGCAGTGCCAGATAAATATAGTGATAAACACCATACTTTGTAAGTATTGATCAATGCTTTGAATAAGGATGGGCATGGGACAGTATTAGTAACGTTTGGTGTTCAGAAGAAAGGATTTTGGCAACTTTATTGACACTTGGTACCGCAAGGAATTGGATTAGATTTTTAATATGAAAACACTAACTCTGATTTATTCAAATACTGCCCAGATAAGCTTATAAAAGAAATAAAATCATACACGTGTTGGTCTGTAGTTGGGATTAAGGGATAAAGACCTCTGATCTTGTGTGCCAAATTGCATAAGACCTCTCTGGTTTGTGCCTTATTAGATAATAAAACAGAAGCAAAAGAAGAGGGAATGGGCTGCAAACTCTTCTGACCTCACAGCAGTTAACAACAGTCTGACATTCATGTCAGTGTTTTGCTTCCCTACTCTTCCTCGTCCCATATATCTTGATTATTTATATATTTTTGAGGCTGGGGATGGTCTTTCTCTCAGTATTTATACTTGGTGGTGCAAGATATGTAATAATAAGTAGTAAGAGTCCCCAGGGTAATTTGCTGGATTGTAGTCTTATAAAGTAATTACAGATACAATTAAAACCGAGGACATTTTTGGCCTCTGTGCTCTAGTTTTGGTCTGAAATTGATTGCACCTTGCATTACAAATAATCCTATTAAGGCTGAATGCCTGTGAAACAAATTGTAATTCATCCTGAGCACAGGGGTGGAAGTGGAGCCTGAATTTGAGCTCCTGACTACAACTGGGTACAGCTACTGGGCAGATTGTGCAGGGCCAGTTCCATTTTTCTTGGGCAGAGTTAATTTATCTTGCCTTTGTGGTTTTTATTGCCATAATAAGTAAGTTGCAGTAGGGTGAGTGGTTACCAGCAGATGTGCTCTGCAGAGGACTCCTGACCGACTGACTGCTCGGGGCCCAAGGCTGTGTTTTCTTTCCCTCAGACATTCTGTCTATTCATTTTACCACCAGTTTTTATTTACAGGAATTTTTAGTCAGTAGCAGGAGCATGGGTCTTTACACTGATCATTAAAACTATCATCTTGGATTCATTTCAAACAGCATCTGCAATTTTACTTCATGTCGGTTGGCTTAAAAGTTTTATCTGCAGGAGGTGTGGCTCTCCCTTGTCTTGCTTCAGTATAACCTCCTCGTCCTTTCCTGTGTCAATGCTGCAGTTTTTTGAGAGGTGAGAAGTGCAGCAGGGGGGGGAGATCAGAGCCTCCCAGGGTGGAGGTGGTGATGCATGGAGGTGTGGATGTCATCTTGTGCCAGCCCATGCCTCACCTCTGTTCAGGAAAGGGGTTTGGAGGCTTAGGTCCCATTATCAGAATTTCACGATTTGAATATTGGGGAAATGGTGTTAAACTGGGTCACAACCAGACTGAACCACAGCAGTGGTTACTCTGCACTGTGCCCTCTTTCTAAGGAATAACAAGGTGGTTCCCGAGTTGCACTGTCAGTTCTTCTTCCCCAAACACCATTCCCTCTCTCCCATAGCTTATAACTTTGAATCTAATTCAGTCTTTTCTTCAAACCCTCCAGCTCCATGTTGCCTTGAGGTGGAGAGGAGGGAGGAAGGTGGCACAGTGGGTACAAAATTGAGATCAGAGACTGGGGGTGAAGTGGCCAAATGTTTGGTTGTTCATGAGGGCTGACAGCCCTGACACCTGGAATCAGTTACCAGTGGAGGCAAACATTCATCCCAGCAAACCCTGGCTGTGCTCTGCAGGTGAGGTTTGTGTGCACCTGGGGTTTTCTAAATTGGGCAGTTCACTTTCCAGAAAGATGGTTCAACTTAGCTGCAAATTACTCCAGCTCCAAGGAATGGATGTTTTATTACTAGGTTTAGCATCTTTTGGCTCATCTCCTGTTTGTTGGGATGGGTTTTTTTGGTTTTGTTTTTCTTTTCTTTTTTAATTTCTGACTGCATCCAGCTAAATGATGGGATAAAAGCATGGCAGATCTAAGCAAACAGAGGTAGATGCTCTATTCGTGAACCACAGGGGATTTGTTTTGATAAGCCTATTTATGCTGTAGCTTTTAAACCAAACAAAACCTGATTTAAGCAAGAAGGTCAGCAGCAGAGTTCATTCCCGGCTGCTGGGGGGCAGATCAGAGCTTCCTCCTGTGCTGGGGGTGGCAGGGCAGGGCAGAGCTGGGGTTCCCCGGGCACATCAGATGATCCCAGGCATGGGAATAGGCACAGCCCTGGAAGGTCGTGTGGCTCATCTGTCTTTTTGCTGTGGGGCTGGTGGAGTTTGGGAAGGCTTGCAGGGGTGTGCTGTGTTTTCCAACCTGCATCAGAATGGGTTTTCAGGTGTTCCAGGGCAGCTCTTGTAGCATTCCTGCTGCTCCCTCTCTTTGTGCTCTTTGTCTTTCTGTGCTTGCTGAAACTTCTGATGGGAAAGGAGGGATAGCAGCTGGGCTTTTTTCATACTGTCTGAAAAAATACTTTTCTGGGTTTTGTTTAATTAGTTCCTTGACTAAACCCTTCACTTTTCAGATGATTTTCAAGATTAATTTTTGACCTAACCCTTTCTGCAGTATTTTTGCAGTTTCTCATTGTATTTAACACAAAGAAGGCATGTGATGCTTAACTGAAAGAAGTTTGGGTGTTTTTATATGGCCATCTGTGCCAGATTTTACTTTAATTCCTTCATTCTGTAGTAATGCTAAATCTGCAAATAACAATCTGACTGCACACTCTACCAAGCTATTTAGACAACAAATACCAGAAGAAAAATCTGGTTTGCAGTTTTTGTTGCACCATTATGTATGCAGAGTACGGGTGCTCGAGCTTTGACTTCAACATCTACTGGATCTCAAAGACAAACCCCCACTTACTTCTATGCTTTAAGTTTGCTTCATCAATTCTCTGCTCTTTTTTACTTTTAAAATACTTGACCTGCATTATTCAATGTGAAACTCTTGCTGTTGGTGTCAGCATGACACATGAAAAACTCGTGAAGTACACACAGGTAGTTCTGGAGTTTAAAATTAGTCCTGTTAACACCAACCATTTGGAGTTTAGGTAACCAGTCCTAATTATTCCCCAGGAAAGCAGGAGTATTCGGGAAAGAACAGTGCAGTAAAGTGTTTTCAGAACAGAAGTGAATAAAATAAGTAGTGCAGAGATTTGACATCCCTTTAAAACGTCTTTCCGGGAGCCTGCACCCAGCATGCAGCTGCTGTAGATGTCAGAAATGTGGGAGGACAGCAAAACATGATGGGGAATGGCATGCTCCTCTCAATTGCTTTTACTGATTACTTCCACTTTAAGAGAATGTTTGATTGCAGAATTAATTCATTGTGTCTTAGTTAAACATGTGACTGCTGTGACTGAACTTTTAGTTCTCTATTAGAAGAATATTTTTTCCCCCCAGCATTGTATTTTTAATGTCACAAAATAGACTTTATCTCAAATGACAAATCTTACAGCTTCCTTACAGGCCATTAAGTTTTGAGTGAAAATAGTTCTGATTATGACTGATGGGAAGTATTTATATCTTGCATCTGTAGTTGTAGAAGATGGATCAGATGTAGAATGGCAGAAATTCCAGTGTCTGGCCAGGGTCCCTCCTGCAGAGCTGCTTCTGAATGTGGCAGATTTTGTGGTGTGTGATTTCTGTGTGGCACCAGGTGAAGTTCATTGGTGTGTGCAAGTGCTGGAGTAGTTCCCAGTGGTTCCCAGAGACTGGGATCAGCAGTCACCATCTTGGGCCTTGAAGGAGATATCCTTGGGCCTCCTGACTGAGCCTGTGGAGTGCCAGGTTTGCACAGGGCTTTGTCAGGTGTCTTCCCCAGAGCCACTGTTGAGCAGGTGAGGAGCTGGGGAAAAGCAGCTCAACACCAAATGCTCCTAATGCAAGCTCTGGAGATGGAGGTCAGATGTATTTCTGTTCCTCACTTTCAGTAAAGCATCTGAAAGCACTGGAGTCTGGACATGGAAGTGGGGTTTGCACTTGTGTGTTCCTCCCCTTCTGGTGGGTGTAGGTCAAGATGCTCTCCAGCCTAGCACTGCATGCTTTGTTCAGCTCCTGCAGCAGAAAGGACAGGAGAAAAGCTGCTTCCCTGCTGGCTTCAGGATGTCACATAAATCTGAAGAGAAAGATAGCACAGTGAGTCTGATGGCAGGTGGGGATGGTCAGAGCAGAAGTGCTGTGCTCAGCTGCCCAGTCAGGTGTGCTGCCACTGGCTTGCCACATGCTTGCTGTCCAGGTGCTCCATGGGGAATGCTGGCTTGTGCTCCAGGGGGCAGGGAGTGAGTTTGTGTGTAAAATGGGCACTTTGCAGCAAGTATGTTCATGTAGCACACAGCCATGTCCCCTGCAGGGGCTTCTCTTTCAGCAGGGCACATGCTGTGTGTTTCTGACATAAGTGTGTCAGGAAACCAAGAGACAGCAGCTTGCAAACTGCAGTGCTGGTCTGGGTTTAATACTGGGATCATCTGCTGGGGTTAGAGTAAACTCATGATTGCTTTCTGATCCTATAAATTGATTTAAGTTGGATTGCCATGGTGCCTGTTTGTTTGTTTCTCAGCACAATACCACCTGAGCATTAGTGTGTACTTAGGGTAACCTTGGAAGGGCTGTGTTGGAGAAATGAACATGGGAAACTCCAGAAAACCAAAGTAGTTTGATTTTTACAGTCCTGTGGCAGAGCAAAGGTAAAAAGCATTTGTTTCTCCTCCATTCCAGCCCTTGCTGCAAGCCCAGGGCATCCCTCTAATTTCATAGACCATTTTCCTCCTCTTTCAACCAATATTTTCTTTATTTTGTAGTTAGTTGTATGTTTTCCCTCTTTTTTTTTTTTTTCCCATCACTGACACAGTGAAAGCACTTAAGTCTTCTTCACGTTGTTAAACACTTGCCAGTGGCTACTAACACCTTCTCTTGAGGCGCTGGGATGGGTCCATTGCAGGCTCTGAAAGTTCATTTCAGTCCCTGAGTGATGAGGTTCCTGGAGGTGAGGCTGTTTTCTTTTTCTAATGGCATTAGTTCAGCCTTGCAAAATATTACTTGCCCGAGGTGAGTAATCACTTTTGATGGGTAAGAAAAGTAGCATCAGTCATCATCATGGCAAAGGACAGGCAAATGATTTTTGTGTCTGAACTGCTAAGTGTTCAGAGCAGTTCCTGAGACCAGATTGGTTGTGCCCTGCTAGAAGTCATGGATTTTATTTTTTTTTGTTTCTGTATAGATTGCAGTTCAGATCTCTGCTAACACTGTAAGAGTAACTGGCAGATCTAACACCTCGGGTGTCAGACACTGCTGCCAAATCTTACCAGAAACTGGGGATGCTCAGAGCTCTGCATGCCAGCTCTCTTTGGGTGCAGATGTATCCCACTGACTGAAATCACCAGCTTTGCTAGGTTTCCCATTCTGTTTCGGGGAAGAAAGGTGATTTGTAAGTCAGTTATTCCCAGAACAGCACAATATCAGATGGTTTTCTTCATGGCAGCTGCTTCTCAAATGTAATTTTGCCTCCTGGTACATGGAGCCCTAGCCAGAAGGGCTGTGAACTTCACTGTTGTTCCTTGATTTACAATCTTTGGGTTTATTGCACCATTGCCTTTCTCACATTTACCCTTGTATAAAGAAACTGAAATCCTCATGCTGTTGGATGTCATCCTCCCAGCATCTGAAATGAGGTTTCTGTTGGAATGCTTCTCTTCCCATTAGGTCTGATGGTGTACAGGGTAATGCAGTGAATCCTCATCCACCCATTTTGCCTTCCCACTTTTCTTTGTGTCCATGAACTTCCATCTTTTTTTCTTTTTCTTTCTTTCTTTTTTTTTTTTTTTCTTTTGCCAGCTGAGGCCAGGTGGATGTTAAAAACCAAAGCCTAGTTTTCTGCACCACTGAGGAAGCAGTTTCCCAAGGCTGCACTGTGGTTTAGTGGCAAAAGTGAGTTCAAACCTGAGTATCTCTGACCTCCTCTGCCTGTGGATTCCCTGTGTGAAGATAGAGCACAGAGGTCTGGGTGGTAGCTTATTAATTATGAAGCAGAACCTCTGCCAGCCTGGTAGTCATTTATCATTTCATAAATCTGAATCTGCGACTTGGGACTGATCTAAGTTTTGCTACATCTTCTTTTGCATGAGTGTTTCTGGGTCTTAAAATGTTAAATCTGAAAAGTCATCACAAATATGGACAAATGGGGAACATTCATGCCTGACTATGGCTCTTCAAAATGTTTCAAGTTAGTTTCTGCTGTCTTTTTAATGGTGCAGTTTGCTTCCTTTTATTGGGCTATCTTGGTTTTATTGTAGATTTTACTGATAGGGAACATTATAAGAAACGTAATTTCTTTATTATATTTTTCTAGGGGTTTTACTAGATTTATAAAATGGAGAGATGCAAAGGCTCATTATTGTAACACGTCTTCTCTGGTTAGTACCAGGTTATTTTCTCCATTGTGATTTTTGACAGTTTTCCCGACCCAGTTTTAAATAAATTCTACAACTTAATTACTCCTGTCTCAGTACCTTCAAACCCCCTAGTCCCAGAGGGAGCTCTGTAAATAGTCTTAGTGTTCCAGCTTCTTTATTTTTAAAGCCTGAATGCAAGAACAACATCTAAAAAGTGATGGCTTTGCCCTTGCTGAGACTGGCATCAACGTGTTGCCTAAAACCACATTTTTATAGATATAGAGGGGACATCAAATATTAATGCATGCTGAGCCATCGTCTGTGGTCAGTGTCACTGCACATAAGACTTTTTTAGGGGGATTCACAGGATGGTGAAGCCCTGGTTCTGTGGTTCCATGCAGTGCTGGTGCTGCTCTGTGTACGTCACCACGGACACCAGCTCCAGGTGTTTGGGTCTGTTAAAACCAGGGGAAGCTTTGGAGGCTCCTGCAGCTCCACTGCTGCTCCACTTGGCTCCCGTTTTCACCCTCCTGACTTGCTCTGACTGGCCTGTATGCCTCTGATCTTCACAGTTTATGCAGGATTGTGAGTAGCTGGGATTTTTAACTTTTCTGGGGGAAAAAAAAAACCAACCCTGCCAGGATTGGGTCACGATCCCTAAAGATGTTTGGTATCACAGGGTGCAAACATCTGTCCCTCTTTTGACCCAATGAAGGTAACTGTAAAGAGCTGTGATGCTGGAATGAGAGTTTCAGGGGTTCTCAGACATCGTATATTATCCTGTATCACACCTGTGGGTTTGCCTTTGGCTGAACTAAACTGAACACTCCAGCTGCAGGCAGGTGTGGCGTGGGGAAGGCTTCAGCTCAGGAGTGGAGTTGTGCCCTCAGTGCTCAGGGGTTCATAACCTGCCTGGCCCTGGATCTTAGGGCACTTTTCAGTGCTCAAAGAGAGAAACAATCTGCCAAAGGCAGATCAAGCACATAGTCCTTAGGTGGTGCTCTCTTACTCTTGAGTTTAGAGCTCTCCAGCATTCAGGAGTCCCTGGGCAGCAGCTTTCACCCATTCCCCCAGGAATGCCGTTAGACCTGTCCGTTGGGCTGTGCTTTTTCCAACTTATTGTCACTGGTTTTGTTCAGCTGGGAAAAAATTAGTAGAGCTAACAGTTCAAGGGAAGGTTGTGAATCTTTCAGGGGTTTTTTTGTTGTTTTTTTTTTTCTTAAATGAGCAGTTCTGTTCATAGATGGAAAATATTCAGGTTACCTTTGAAGGACAGGAACATGCAATTAATTTATGGCCAGTGTTTGATTAATTTCTTTCCCGGAAAGAGTTGAATAATTGGATGTGGGAAGCACATATAGCAGTGTGGCTTTTAGTTGAGCCTTCTAATGGAGCCCATTAGTTTATTTGCTGGGATGTGAAATGCTTAAACTTGTTAAGAACTTTGTGGCATTTCTAGCTTATAGCCTTGATGTGACAGCAGTGGAAGGGGACCTGGCAACAGCCATGAGATGCTGCTGCTCCCCCCCAGGCTCTGCAGACATGTCACTTGTAGGTAGTACACGAGTTTGTGTGTATGTATATATATATATATATATGTATATACATAGATACTTGTGGTTCTGTAATTTGAAATCTTGGTATTCCTAACACCTGGACCAAAGCTCCAACTGAATTCAGAGACCCAAGGATCTTGCCAGTGATTTATAATTAGTAAAAAAGTCACACAGATCAAGTAAATGTTAAAACTTATGGGTTCATCTTTTTGCTCTCAAACTGCACATATGCTTGATGCTCTGAACTTTCCATTCATGGTTACATAAGTGTCACGGGCAAAAAGCAAGTCTGGTGTTGTTTCCTGTCTTTTAAAAATAGTACTGCTCAGAAACCTTGTGTGAAGTGCAAGCATCAGGCCTGATTCTCCTGTGCCTCTGTTTGTTTGTTTGTTTGTTTGTTTTGTTCTGTTTTCATACCGTAGTTTTCTTTATTAACATTAAATAAAGAGCCCAAAGACTAAGCAGAAAGATGGAACAGGATGTCTTGGAGACAGATGGCATCAGCATCCCGACAGCAGACAGCGAAATAGTGAATGCCTTAGACTGGAAAGACGGCATTGGTACCTTGCCTGGTAGCAACATCCAAGTAAGAACCCAAGGAACACGAGCCCTGAGCAGCCACCAGAAGTTTGGCACTGCAGAGTATTTGCAATATATTCTGGAGCTGGCAAATAAAAAGAGAAAGCACTTGCTTTTAAACAACTGGGTTGGCATTACCAAGGAAGTGGTGAAATTTTAGTCATGTTTCTGAAAGCCTGGAGACACTCCCTCTCCCCGTCTAATTTCTTGCTCAATTGATTTCTAAAGGCAGGAAGTATTTTAAGTAATTGTTTTCTGCTAATAGAAGTTATGGGCCTGATCTTCCTAATTCTCAGTCGTGGCCATACAGCATACTGAGGCAAGAAATCCCATTAATTTTAGCCCAGCATGAGAAAGACATTTTGTGTGAAAGACAGATTTTCTCAATTTGTGGGGTTGAGTCTTTAGGTTCTTTTCACATCAGTGGTTCTTTTTTGCAGCTTTTTACAGCAGTATATGTCTCATGTATTTACAGTAGTGACAAATACAGCTCTTGTGGAAATCAGACCGAAGATGTGCTGGTCACAGGCCTGATGTACTGTGTCAGAGGAGGGAGGAGAGTGAGTGTCTGTTTCCCAAATTACCTTCAGCTGTTGTTTCAGTTCGATTGCATTTCTGATGGCTGAAAAGGAATACATAAAATTGCCCTCAAGCTTGCAAGTTCTCAATTGCTGTGAGGGGAAAAAAATCAATTCCAAGTGAAATAAATTGGAGCGGAAGGGACTTGAGAGCTTCGAAAAATCAGATTGTTGGTATCACATCAGATACTCAGAATCAGGACCCCCACCCTCTGTGAGTGTTGAGTCTTTCCCTCCCTCCCCTCCTCTTCCCTTTGTGCAGAAATGTCTCTGACCCCACTCAGGCTACCAGGAAGATGCTTCTGCCAGCAAATGGTGGATGAACTTGAATGCTTGGAATGTTTTGAGATCAGTGGTTTACACCCCTGTAAAACTGCCATGGAATTGGGTCCACTGGTTTTCTAGGAGGTCCTTTGGATGATTGTTTTGCAGTGGCCTAACTTTCACCTTATATTTAACTAAAGTCATTGTACTTCTATTTAGAAGATCTCAGCAATGTATTGCCACAGGTTTTCTCTTAACCACTAGGAAGGTCCCTTTGCAGGAACAGCTTCAATTTTATTGATTCCTCATAATTGTAGAGAATGGAGAAAGCACCATGTTATTTATTAGACTGAAAGGCAACAAATAATTTTGTATTTTATATTAGATGGTCAGGTATAGGGGCACTGAGTACCAGGGTTAGTGAGTGTGGTAGGAATGTCTGTCTGGGACATGACAACCAGCTCCACAGGAAGCCACTTCATTCTTAAGATGCCAGACACCTTTTTCTTTCTTTTTTTTTTTTTTTTCCATTTTTTTTTTTTTTTTTTTTTTTTTTTTTTTTTCCAACAGAAATGCCAGACACTTCTCTTGTTTTGCTTTTGCTGTTTATTCTTTCCCCCTCTCTTTGCATGCACAATGTTTCCTTAGCTTCCTTAAAAAATTCTCAGGAAGGATGGTGGAGGGTTTGTGTGGCAGACACACAGTATGGAGCCCCTTTGTGTAACGGAAGCTGCTGCCCTGGTAGTAGCCCAGTTAGGCATTTCCAGAATTTAGGAGTGAGGGATATTGCCTTGAAGAGTTTCAGGTTGAAACTGGAAGTGTCCTCTATGGATCAGCCAGTGCTCAGCATCAGATCAGACTGGTGCTAAAGATGCTCATTGTTTTTCTAACACAAACTGAATTTTCACAGGGCCTGAGCTTCACTTCACCAGCTCAGTGGCTGCAGGTGCACCATCAGATTGTGGAAGGAGGGAATAGCACTGTGCTGGCTGCACTGGTTTGGATTGAATGGGGACTTAATTAGTATGCAGGGGTGTCTCAACCCCAGAGAATATCTGCCAATGCAAATTGCCTTTATCACCTTTCCCCACCTCCAGCTGCAAGCTCTGCTTCTGGCACTTGGAGCTCTGGAGATGCTCCTTCCACTGACCTGCTGGTGCTGAGCTGTCCTTCCCAGTCATGGTGAGGGACCCTTGGGATCTGCACCACTGTGCTGCTTCTCTTCTGGCACTTGAGGAAAGGGATGGGTTTCTGCTCTGAACTAGATGGTCTGCAGAAACTTGGTGCACGTAGAATTATCATTTCTTTGAAATGGTTTTGTTTCCTTTTGTGATGAAATAAAAATGATGCTCTGTCTCTTCAGGGCTACAGAGGAAGAAGTGAGCTCTTTAGAAGCAAGTCCAGCATCTTTGAAGCTTTAAGAAATACAGGCTTCAGATAAAATGAAGGGAAAAGGGGGCAGAACATTTGAACAAGGCTTTGATAGGGTGCTGGAGGCAGGATCCTGAGCCCAGGAAGCATGGAGTGGAGGAGGAACAGTGCTTCTCTATGCAGTGAGGAGCCCTGCTTCAGAGGTGAAGCAAATGCTTTAAAAGTGGGTGTAGCAGGTTTGAGTGAAGAGCAGATGGCTGAGAAAAGGTCTCAAACTAATGAAGTGCTGTGAATAAAAGCTTTGGAGCAGAGCTTGCAAATGCACCTCACCTTTGACTTGTCTCTTTCATTCTGGAGCTCAGTAGCTCTGTATTGCAGACAGTAACAAAGATCAAGGAGGGAGGAATCTTCAGAGCTATTTGCTCATCGAAAGGGGATTTTAAATTTATGTATTATTGATTTATTTTACTCAGTTGCCTTTGCAGATTGGGACTCATACAAGATGCACATCGACAGTACTTGGTACATTTTAATAACTTTATCTGGCCCAATGAAGTGTGCCTTCAGAGCCTAAGAAACTTTTTATAAGCTTAAAGGATGAGAGTGTCTGAAACCTGCCACATACCATCCCTTTTCCATAGCTCCACCATGGTGTGAGCACTTTGCTGTGTGTCCAAAGGGGTTTTCTTTTTCTGCAAGAGCTGAATTTGCTCCTGGCCTGCAGCAGGACAGGGAGCAGGGGATGGGAGTCACCTACCCCAGCAGCTGGTTTCTTGAGGGTCAGAATTTGGGCAAGGTGGGACTGGGAGCTGTGACATGGTGGCTCCTGGCTGTACTGGTCCATGTCACCCACCTGCTTGCTCTGCCTGTGCCTTGGTGGGTGTATTTCCAGGTTTTTCAGAAGCGGTTGGTTTGGACTTGAGGCTCTCCCCTCTTGCCTTTGGGTCAGGGCCCCACTGAGGCTTTCACAGCTGAGTGGTCCTGTGCAAGGAGGAGTTTGTCAAAGGAAGGAAAGGTTTGGTATTTCTCAGTGCCTGCTCTTCCTCAGCAGCATTGCCTCTGCCTGTCCCCACATTCCTCTGCTCCTTTGGGAAGTTCATTTCCCACCAGACCATCAGGTGTCATGGCAGAAGGGTTGAGAACCTCTTGGCTTCTTGCAGCTCCAGGTGCTCACTGTGTTCATGCAGCCCTGGGTGTCTCAGGGCTCTGAGGTCTTTCAAGCCCCTCCAGCACCAGCTGGAGAACATTTGGGACAAGTTGTCTGTTAGAATGTGACCTTTCTGTCAACAGCTGGGTGATTCCTGCTTGCACTGAGATTTTAGGGAAGTTGTTCTGTGTGGTAACTGCAGTAAGTCTGGTGGTGCTTTGTTGGATGAATTTTAATCATCAGAGCAGAGTTTGGGGTTAAACTGCTTTTCTGAGGGTATTTTTTCCAATGTGTTTGCCTGAGATGCAGGTTTTGTAAGAGGAGCCCATCCAAAGCAGGTAGACTTAATGTTGCTTTCCTCCCTTGTCAGCAATATGTGTCATTGGGGTTTTTTAGGGTCTGTTAGTGGCATTTTGAGAAAGAATCGTGTTGAGTATTTCTCACATTTACTGTTACTTATTTCTAGTGCTTTTTAAAGTACCTTCAGCCATTTCTTTTTCATCCCTTACCTAGTTGCTCCTCAGGGAATCCTATTCCTGCCTGTCCCCTTTTCTGGCCCTTTTACTCCTGGTTATTCTCTTGCTTTCTTCTCTTACCTGCAGTTCTGTTTAAATGAGTTTGGACTGCTAGAAATCATTACTGAAGCAGAAGCAGAAGCCTTAAAAACTCTTTCAGCCTCTGCAGTAAATGCCAGCCCAGCCAGTTTTGCTCCTGCTGCCATCAACTCTTCTGCTGCCTCTAGCACTGGTTTGGAAGGTGAGCTTTTTGCTGGGAAGGGAATAGACAGTTTTTTGAAAAATCCTCTCGAAACAGGTCTAGCTGAAGTGTGTGCTGCCTGGCTCAGTGTGTGGTGTGAGTCACTGTCTCATTTCAAATATTTTCAGGGAGTATTTAGAATGAATGTAGTTGCTGCATAGCCAGAACAGTACCTGGCACAGGCATTGTGCTCACCTCTGAGGAAGGTAAGTGGGGTTATAGAAACCATCTGGGCTGGATTTGGGGATGTGGTCAAACATCCCTCTCATGCTGAGGCTTAACTTTGGTCCTGGGATCATTTTAAGTGGTGATTCTAGGAAGTTGGAGCCTTTTCTTTCTTGGGCAGTGGATCAGCAATAACATCAGTGTTTCTCCCCAGCACTGTCACGACAGCAGTTAAGTCTGCATCTGTATTAACCAAAACTGCCTGCTCTGGAGCTCTGGGACCAGAATGGTCTGGTTGTGTGGACTTTATTAAACACTCAGCTTCCAAACCAGAGTGGTTACACCCACTGGGAAGTGTCAGAGCTCTGTGCTAACTCCTGAAGGATTCTTGGGAATTGTTTGTGATGCTGTTAGCCCAGGAGTGCCCCGGGGCTGTACTGAAGGTGCATGAGGCTGAGCTGCAGGACTGTTGGATTTGCTGGCACAGCTGGGCCTTAGCTGACCACTTTTGGGAGCAATGGGAGCTTCCAGAGTGATTCCTTTCTCTGGTTGCATGTGTGGAGGCAGGATGGATGGCACAGTGCTGTGCTAACCTGGTGTTCCTGGCTCAGGATGAATCCCCAGAAATGTACATTATTTTTACAACACCTTGGAGAGTCTCCTCTAACCAGACTAACAACAGTTGGACTATTGGCCATCAGGGTTATGGGGTTTCCAAGGCAAAACTTGAAGGAAAAACAGCTTTAACAGGATAATACAAGGATGTTACTGACATGCACATCAGTGTAATGGGCAAGAAATATGAGTTCTTTGCAGACCTGCTTGCTCTGTTTATCCAGAAATCAATAGCTCACACCAAGATGTTTGTATGGTAACCTCTGAGCTCTTTAACTCCACTGGGTTGGTTCAGCTTCTCTTATTTTGATAAATCTCTAGTTTCCTTTGATGAAACTAATCCCTGTTTCAGTAGATCTCCCTCACAGATGTGCATGAGTGTCTTCAGACTCTCTAATGGAGATTAGTGCTGGGGAATGAGAGCAATGAAGAGCCCTCATGCCAGGGGTACCATGAAGCATCACCTAAGGTCATACCACAAAGATGCTCTTTAAATGTGACAGTGTGTGTGTGGTTCTGGCACAGGGAGCCCTTGATAGGGTTGCCTGGTGCCTTGGGCTAAACCAGATCTTCCAAGGTGGTGGCAGGAGACTTGAGAATCAATTTGGGAGACACGAGGCACCACGGGAGGGCAGCTGGAGAGTGTTCAGGGTCTGACTGGCTTCAACATCTCCAGTCCTGGTGCAGTAACTGAAGGGAACTTGGATAAGGTCTCCCTCAGTAATGCAGGAAGGGCTACACTGCTGCCTTCATACATCCCTGTGGAGAGAGCTTTGAATTCCTCTCATCTTGCCAGCCTGTACAAGTGTCTGCCAGTTGGCTTTCCCCAGGATTTTGCTGGAACTATTTCTGTTTTCAAGTAGGAAGGCTTTGTACCTGTCTTCCCTGCTGCCTTTTTTCATCTCAGATTTCACTGTAAACCCTTACAAATTCCCTTACACTTACCAGACATTCTCTTGCACTCCTGCAGGTTGTGGGTTCTTCTCCTTGGCTGTGTGAGCTGAGGAGATGGCAGTCCATCAGGTGAAGAGCACTAAGAATCTCTCACCCCCCCTTTTAGCCCTGTGTGTTCTGTAGATCAGTGGGACTTCTAATCC
Source organism: Florisuga fusca (assembly GCA_038090715.1). Lineage (NCBI taxonomy): Eukaryota > Metazoa > Chordata > Aves > Apodiformes > Trochilidae > Florisuga > Florisuga fusca. The sequence continues at coordinate 1,085,821 of JAAWXA010000055.1, forward strand.
AGCAGAGCTCTTCAGGCACTCTGGGTTCTTGCAGGTTTTCCCTGTTTTGTCTTTTCTCTGGTCCCTGATGGCACAAGGAGAGACTTCTGGTTGTGATAGAAGGAGGTGTGAGTACCCTCTGTGTGTAGGCAGCCCTTCTGCTTTCATCCAGGACCACCTGACATCCGTGTGGGGCTACAGGGAATAAGCAAATAAAAAGGAAAAATATCAGTGTCTTCAGATGGGTACAAGAAGCCAATGAAAATGGCTTTAAACAAAAAGCAAAGTGATTTACCTCAGTGCTTTGGATTGGTGTTGTGTGGTGTGGGTTGGGTTTTTTTTTTCTTTTAAAGTGTTTAGTGGTGCATTCACAGCTGGACTGATGGAAGCACTGCACACAGACAGTGCCACTAAATGCAGGAGAGGGGCAGCCTGTGCCTGGGGCTCCCCTGCACCACTGCCATGTCAGGTCACTTGAGCAAAGGATGCATGGGGATCAGCCTGGTCATGAAGACCCCTGCAATTGTGCTTTGTTGAAATATTAAGCATAAATTAATTTGTACTAGGAAGAGCTCTATCATAGGAGGAAGTAAACAGAAATGATATATTGGAGTTATTCCTTACATTTTCACGCTTCCATTCAGATGAAAGATTGATACAAATCCCTTGCTAGATGTAGAGATAATTGTTTCTGTTCTCCCATCAATAATGTGCTATTTTTAGAGGCAGCCTATGAAGGATTTTCATACATACAAAGTATATATCAAGCTGGGAAGTTTTAAACTTAACCAAATGTAGTAAAGGTATCCAAAAAAGATGGACTTGTGTGGCATTGGTCTTTCAAGTTTGAGGGTTACTAGGAATACAGAAATATTAAAAGTTTTGTAATTGTTCTTGAAATTATATCCTCCTTTATCACTTTTACAGGGAGCAAGGTTTCTCCAAAGTTATAATATTGCCAATAAAGTGTTTTTTTCTTTAATAAGGTGGTACATTCTCTCCACGTGCCAACACACAGATAACAATTACTTCCCTCAGAGTGGGCTACTGAGGGTCACTTAATGTAAGTTTGTAAAAGACTTTGACAGGACTCATTGCATGAAAGGTGCTTAAACATTTTAATTGAGTTGTCTTTTTCTGCAGTGCTCAGAGAGGACGAGCCCCGTGCTGATTTCCAAACCTGTGAACAAATGGATTGCTTTGAGAATGGGAAGTTCAGTTCTCAAACGGGCTCCCAGCAGCACAGGGACAGGTAAAGAAACTCCAGATTCTTCTTATTCTGTTACAAATGTTTAAAGAGAACACTGTTAGAGAAAATCCTCAGTTCAGGTGTTGCCATGGCCTGGCTGAGGCAGCTGCCACCCCTGAGGCTCCCATCCCTGGCAGAGGAAAGCTCCTCTCTGTCTTCATTTCTCTGCCCAGCAGGGAAATGCTCGTTGTGTGCTCGATGCCTCAGTTTCCCATCTTGCTACAAATAAGGATGATATCTTAAATTTCGGTAGATCTGTAAAAAGGCAAGATTACAAAGTAGCTGCTTCAGTGGTGAGAGCTATGCCAGCACTCTGGAGTGCTTTGGAAATACATGGATCTGGCAAATCCTGGAAATAGGATTCACTTCTTCAGGTGCTCAGCTCTGGGCATCCTAAAGAGGTGCAGAGACATATGGGAATACTGCAGGAGTATTGTTGCAATTTTAATTTGATTTTGTTCTCAATTTTGGATGTTTGGTGATACCAGAGACATTCCAGATGATTGCAGAAACAGGGGAAATAGTAGAAATCTTAATGCCAGCAGTGGCTGTCAGATGAACGAGGCTGGCAGACCTGTCAAACGTGTCCGAAAGAAGAGAAGACTGCTGCTGGAGTCTGAGGATGATGAGGAAAATGCAGATGAGGATGAGGTAAATGAGGCTGCATGTATTTTCTTTAAAGAGAGCTGTGAAGAGCTGGGACCATTCTGTGTCTCACATTTCACTGAGCAATGCAAACTGAGCTGAGGGAGGTGAGACTGGTCTGGGTCTGATCCTGATTTACATCAGTAATGAGAATATCTGTTCCCAAGTCTGAAGAGTCAGATGGATGAGGAGCTCATGTAAAGTCCAAGTCAGGATTTCAGACTGGAACTTTATAGGTGTAGTTACAGCCCTGTGCACTGTATTTCACAGTAATAAAAACACATGTCTCCAAAAATCCTTTATCTGACTGCAGTCAAGTACTGTTACGTGATACTGAGGATTAGTGTCAGACCACGGAGTCTGATTGCTTTTTATTATGTACTTGCATGTGCACTCATTCCAGGGCTGGAAACCTCTATTAATGGTGGATGAAGAGAACCTCAGGCCTGACCTCATCTTTTCTTAACTGTTATTAAGCATCTTACTGCCTTCAGAGGCCCCACTCTGTGCAAGTCCACAGGCTGCTGCTGTGTGCATAGCATCTCAGGCCTCAGCCATTTTATTTATATTCACGTGTCACACGTGTTTGTGTAGTGCAGGGACTGTGGGTTTGTAATGCCAGCTAAAACTTCTGATGTCATGGTCAGTATAACTCATCTCATGGCTCAGCATTTCCCTGGGATGTGTATGTTTCCACAGCACTTGCATTCTGTCTCTTCCCACTTCCCCTCCTCCTCGTTTGAAACTGCCCCTCTGTCTCTTCTGGGACGTGTTTGGCAAGGAACTTTGCATCTCAGATTTGGCCCTTTTTGGTTTGCTGGGGGGGATGGCAAACCTGGGTGAACTAAACACTAAAATGCCACAGAAGAAATGTGACTGGCAACCTGGCTTGGAATGTGACACGGGGAGGCAACGTTTTCCTGGGATGTTCAGCTGTGACTTTAGTTCCTTGAAGCTTCTGCTTTCTTCAGGGCCTCATGGATGATTCTTTTTCTGTGTCAATTCCCAGGCACAGATGGACATAAAAACCTCTGAAAGGAAAAGGAAAGAGGAGTGTTACAGCAAGGTTCTTTATGTGAACAGTGAATCCTGCACTGCAGAAAGCAAATCCTGTGTGTTGTAATGGAGATTTTGGGCCCATGCTGCTCTTCAGTAGCCATATTTAAATGAACATCAGTAGTATATATTAAATAATTTGTAAAGCACTTTGGAATGCTGCAGGATCAAAGCTATCTATGTACCATACCCTACTAGTGTTCTTGCAGGGTTATTAAAAAGAAAATAATCCTAGCTAATAGTCCTGTTAGTTACGTGTTACACCCTGACTGTACCTGCATTATGAGATGATCAAAGAGAGAGGAAAAAACAATATTGCTAAACTTCTTTTTAACGTATCTGTGTCTAGGAGAAGAATAAATCAAATAATATGAAAAGCCGCAGAAACACTAAACCAATAAAACAAGGTGAGCTAAGCTCATAGTCTCTTTTCTTTAATGTTTGTAGATAATTTTTTTTTACTAGATATTATAAAGTGAATAATAGTAAACAGAAGAGGAAAGGACAGTAGAGCTCATTTCACATTCAGAATAGCTTATTAGGTACATAACCCTCTTAGCACATTGAGGCTTCTGAAGCATATTAGCAGGAATAAACTCCATTTGCCTGCATGATGGGCAGAGTGGGGAGGATCCAGGGGACAGCCTGGTCCAAAGCTCACTGGGGACAATAAGAATCTTTTTTTTCCATTGACTTTGGAGAGCTGCATAGCCACAGACTAGAAATAGAGAATAAGTTGTAAAGAAGGTGATTGATGATAGACTTTGGGTTAAATGTATTATATACCTTAAAGGAGCTGGCATACATAAAGTGGGGGCAGGTTTTTAATATTCATTTAAAACAAGATTTTCCATGTGTGTGGCCATGGTCCTCCTAGAATGAATCCAATCACCTGCCCAAGTTGTTTTCATCATCTGTGTGCTGGTAGCTGCTTCTCTAGTCAATGCATTGTGGTATTAGCAGGTTATAAATATATATGCATGTGTGTGTATATGTGTATATATATATATATATATATATATATATATGCTGAACATATATACTCATTTGGGTTTTCATTTGTTTTGTTTTAGGTTTATTTCAGCTGCAGTTACATGCCTCTGTGTTGTCTTTTAGTTTATATCTAACCACTTAATTCCTCTGTGAAATACCAGGAGGAGGAATTCTTTTCCACAATTTGAAGTTATTATATCTTGTCCAAACATTACCGTGGCAGCTTCCCATGGGCAGCTCTTCAGCAATTTTAAGTGCCACAATTCATTCGACCTGTGACATAATACTTGCAATACATATTTTCTTTTAATGAGAAATGAGCATGGTTTTCCTGCTGCTGGGATTCATACCTTTCCTCAAAAGTTGGGCCACACTGCCTCCTTTGGGGTAAAACAGCAAAACAGCCTTTGACATGTACGTGGGAGAAAGAGAAGAGAGGGCAGAGCAGGAGGCATTGGAGAGAAATGTTCATTTTTCTCTTTGTTTTTGGTTGCTTAGCTGTTCCTGGAAAGAAGAAGGTTTGGAACTGGGTTTCCTACTTAGAAGAGGAACGGATGCCAGCTGCTCCCCTAAAGCTGTTCAGAGAGGTTGGCAGTTTTTTCAGCTCTCTTGCTATGTTTTTCTCAGGCAACTTCACAGAATTCACAGGGAGGTAGGATTGGAGGCTGCCCTCAGCTCAGCAGTTGGATGTATGAGTTGTTTTGGTTCAAGCAGGCAGTAAAACCCCCACGTTTGTTTTCAGCCCTGAAGCACTGTGGAAACAAGCATCTGCTCTGTGAGTCCTGCCCAAAACTGGGGTGTAAAAATGCTGGTTGAATCTCACTCAGAATAAATGGCAGTTCTGGTCTGTTTGGGGTAGTTCTGCATAAATGGGCTGTTAGGCAATCTGCAACTAATGTTGGAGAGGGACTGCTTAATGTCTTTCATGTGTCCTGTCCCTCACCCAGCACCCCTTCCAGCCTTCCTCTGAAGAACACTGGAAGCCAGTCAGCTCTGTGCATGTTGCAGGTTGTCTCAGTGAGACTCTGGATGTCTCAAGTGACTGCTAGGAGGGTGGGTGGAATTTGTGATCAGTTGTCTGATGCTTTGAAGGTGGGAGAGGATGAATTTAGCCTTGGTGAAGCTGCTTCTGCACTCCAGTGCATCAGCCCACCTGAAAAGTTCAACTCCCAGTCAGCTCTTCAAAGCCAAGGGCTGTTGGCACCTTCCAGAGTGAGATGAGAAGGAAAGCCAGGTGCCTGCACTGCATGCAATAAACCATTTGCAATGCCACTTCAGATTTCTTTTAAGCCTTCTCTACAAATGTTTAATTTGGATTAAGATTGCAAATAAATGAAAACCACAAATGTTTTCTGGAGTGACTGTTTAAATGGGCTCCAGACCAAAAATGCCTTGTTCCTTTTACCTTTTGGAGATGAAAAGTTACCTTTTGGGAAAGTTTGGACTCCTGACCACCTGCTGACACAGGCAGAATGATTTTAGAGCTTTCCTGGCTCTTTGTTTTTGTCTCCATTGGGCTGTGAAGGGGATTCTTTTGTGTTTGAATAGAGCTGGTTTCTGCATCTGCTGAAAGATTTGTTCATAGCTCATTGCAACAGCCTCGTGGTTCAGTGTTTTTGAGAGATTAATTAGAATAACAAGTAAATCTGAAATGTGGTGATCCTGCCATTATTGATCTCTGGAGCTGTGCCTGTCTGTTAAAGCAGCAATCATTTAGTGATGGAGTGTTTTTCTTTGAGTTGAAAACTTGAAGCCTTAAGTGTATCTAATGACTGCTCTGCAATAGATTTTTGTCTTTAAGAATTAAAAACAAATGTTTCCTTCTTCCCTCCTGCCTCACAGTATCAATCATTCCCACAAGGCCGAAATGGATTTAAAGCTGGAATGAAATTAGAAGGGCTGGATCCTGAGCACCCCTCTCAGTTTTGTGTTCTCACAGTGGCTGAGGTAGTTGCTCTTCCTATCTTTGGTTCCCAAAGTCCCTTGGACATTTGGATTTTTCTCAATTAGAAGTATTGAGATAAGATAATAATAATAGAACTTTAAACTCCTCCTCACCATTAATTAATTAAAGTGGCAATGAGGGAGCAGTGTCAGGTGGTTAAGCACCTAACATCTGAAATCCCACTGGCAGCTTTTTGCAGTTGTCTCACAATAGTGAACTAGTAATTGCATGCAATGAATAAATATGAAAAAGAACAGTGCAGTCAGGCCCTAAGACTCAGTATATATAAGCAAGTTGAAATGCATTTATGCTTCTTCAGTTCTGTGAGATCTGTGTTGATCTGGTATAGGCATAAATGTGCTCCTGATGCATTTGTGCTCCAGATTTTGCCAGACAGGAATATGTTCATGAGTACTGGATAGGGAGCCAGTGAAGTTACACTGACCTGTTGTATTTTCAGCATGGAAATCATGAGATATAAATGAGGAAAAATAAAACTAGGATTTTGAGAAATAAATTAAATCTTAAACTTTTATCTCTAAATCCAAATACAGAAAGAGTGTTTGATTGGTCTTTTTTCTGTATAACCCTGTATGGTAATCAGAGCTCCCCTCATTATAGGTGCAAGGGTACAGAATGAGACTGCACTTTGATGGTTATCCAGAGTGCTATGACTTCTGGGTTAATGCTGACTCCTCAGACATCCATCCTGTTGGCTGGTGTGAAAAAACAAGTCATAAACTGCTCCCCCCTAAAGGTATGAAAAAAACAGAATGTCGTGCAAGAATCCCTAAAGAACTAGGTGTCCTTTTTAGTATGACTTCCTTTGAGTGGGTTAAAGGGAAGAGGTGTTACCAAGACAGTGAATCACAGAAGAGCAAACCAGCTTCCTTCTGCTATTCCCAAAGGCTGATGTCAGTCAAATTAGAAATTCTTTATTGGTTGTGCAGGTAAAGCAAGGAGGCTCAGGCAGTTGAGAACTTGCTTTGTTCCTCCATTCCATTTCCTAGAAACATTTGAAGGTTGAGATTAATGATTGGACATTATACTGAAAAAGGAAGAGATGTTTTAGCTGAATTGCAGAGCCCCTGAAGAGTGTAGAAGGGCAGTTACCATGCAAAGTTCATGTTCTTCCCAGGTAATATCCATTTCTGAAAAAGACTGATCTGAATGCAATAGGGCTGTGTTAAACTTTCTTTTTATCTCTCTTTCTAGGTTTCAAGGAGGGAGAATTTAATTGGACTTCCTATTTGAAGAATTGCAAAGCTCAAGCAGCTCCAAAAAGCCTTTTTAAGACCCTCAGCACTGTAAGTGGTGATCTTGAGTACAAGATGTTTCAAATAGGACCAATGCTGAGTGAATTTTAGCCAGGTTATTTAGGTGTTTTTAATATGCTTATGTCAGAGGTACAGCCATGGTACAATCAGAGGGAAGCTATTTCCTGCTGTGATTTATTTTTAAGATGGGGAACTAGTACAATTTTTCTTCCTTCCCCCAGTCACTGGCTATCCAGAGAGAGAGAATTTGTATTTCCCTTCCTCCCTAATACTGGAGGAAAAGATTTACTCTACCATTTATGAAATATATTACAACAGTCTGTTTTGCTGTGCCCCTGCAGTCAAGGTATTTGTGTCACTTTCCTCTAATTTAATCATTTCCACAATAATTTCTGGTTTCCAGCAGCATACTCATGGGCACCATGGGATTCATTATGAGGCTATGGATCTTGAGCATTTTCCATCCTTCACCCACTGTTGCTTTCTTTGGTTGTTACCCTCCCTTCCTGTGTAGCACTCACTGCCATGATGTGTCACTCAGCTGACACAAAGTCCACACTGGAGGATTTGAGGCTGTGGATGGACTGACCAGTAGGATCAGGGCTGGACTGTGCAGCTCTGCTCTGCTTCCCAGAGTCACCTGTTTTCCTGGAAGCCTCTCTAACTCTTCCATTAATAAGCATGAGCATTGCAGGTCCAGTCTTATCCTCTGGCTTAGCTTTTGTATCTCTGCTGTTGTGTACCTGGAGACTGTTACTCAAGCTACAGCAGCTCTTTTTAAAGAAATAGTAACAATCATTGCCAGAACACAGGGAAATTTTTCTTCCTTTTTCTTCACCATGAGAGGAGTAGGATCATGGAAAGGGTTGGTTTTGGGAGGTTGTTGATGCCCCATCCCTGAAAGTGTTCAAGGCCAGGTTGGATGAAGCCTTGTGCATCCTGATCGAGTGGGAGGTGTCCCTGCCCGTGCAGGGGGTTGGAACTGGATGAGCTTTAAGGTCCCTTCCAACCCAAACCATTCTATGATTCTGTGAAATCTTGTCTGTAGTCCTTTTGCTGGTAAATTATGGTTTGGTTTGAGCTTTTGGGGTTACAACCAGCACCAAATGGGTCCAGAAGGATAATTTAAATAGCCTGACCTAAAATGTGGCTGATTGCCTTCTCCTGATGTTCTGTTCCTCAGCCTCTCACACCCTCTGGTTTTCGACTGGGGATGAAACTAGAGGCAGTGGACAAGAAGAATCCCTCCCTGATGTGTGTTGCAACCATCACAGACATGGTGGACAACCGCCTGCTGATCCATTTTGATAACTGGGATGAGAGTTATGACTACTGGTAAAGAGATTCTGTTCCTAGTATACATCTGCAAGTGCACTGTGGTTTCTTTTGCTCTTCCACTAAGGGTAATTAGTGAGTATTTTAAATTTAGTCACTGACTTTGGGATCTCAAATCAGTTTTCAAGTATCTGAGTAAAGACTTTGGGTTTTTACAACATGCTAGTAGCTCAGGAGTTTCTCCTATTGTTAATTTCTTCTCAGTGGCTCAAGTGTGAAACTGTTGGGGGTAGCTTGAACTGCCTGTGGAGCATCTGAGGTCAGAAGGGCTTGAGGTAATGCAGCTGACTGAGCTGGGTCAGCTCAGGGAATGCTCATGTTATCTGTTCCTCTGCAGAGCTAAAGAGTTAGCTCCACTGGTGACACCCCCTGGAGTAAGTAACATCCTCTCCTTCAGGGTTAGCAAAGGCTGTTGGCATCTCTCTGAAACCTTACATTTGGAAGCAGGCAGGACTGAAAGCAGTAAAAATCTTTTCCATTTGCAGAGTTTGGCTAGAGCCCTTTAAGAATAAAAATTGTTGCCAACATTTCAGCTTTTAAGTCCTGACCTGCACTGCATCCTGAGAATCTTGATCCCCTGCCCTCATGCTGGGGTCAGGTGGAGTAATAGTCAGGGAAACATTTTCCTTCTTGTGTTTTCCAGCCTACACGATGGAGTAACTTTCTTTGAATTTGTCTGTGAAAGCAACACAAGGCACAGGCTTAACACTGATTTTGTCTGTTCTCTCCCCCCAGCTCCTTTTGTTTGTGTTTGGGTTTTTTCAGAATAGACACCTGTATGATGGCAAGTTGGTCTTTTTTTTTTCTTTGCCATAAATACATCGTGCAGAGCATTGCAACACCAGTGTTTCCATTTGCAAGACCTTAGATCTTGTTCCTTTACCATTTTAGCCTGGGATGCTTTGTTTTCATGCCATGTTTTCTTTGGAATTTGAAATTTTTCATGGGCAAGACAAGCAGAAGAAGCTTCAAAGTAGAGCTGCAAACACAAAGGGTTTTTCCTAGATCTGAACGACTGCTTTGGTCCCTTCCTCAGAGCAGATGTGACAAAAGGGACTGTCTCAAATTGGCTCATTGCCTTCTTCAGGGACTCAAGAGATGTAAATGTGCAATAAAATTGGGAACCAGGCAAACACCCACTAGGTTTCAGCTGGAATTAATGGAGAACGTGCAGTTCTTGGCAGAGACCTTAGGAGTAATATTCCCTTCTTCCTCAGCAATGGTGTTTCAGTTGGGCACGAGGGTTTGGTTTTTGTTTCTTTGCTTCCTTTGCATTTTAGCTTGAATGCTCTGTGTCCAGGCTGAACTGTGGTTGGTGTGGACCATGTGGGAGGGTGTTTTCTGTCATTTTATTGAAGCACCAGACATTCTCCTTTATATTTCCCTATATTGGGGGCAGCTTGAGTGCCTCAAAAACTTGACGTTAGAAATCCTAACAAAGTAATTCTTGTCTTTTACACCATGATCACACCCACTGAAAGCATCTGCTAACCCAGCACAGGCCTGTGAGGCAGCATTTGAAATCCTACTTTTCTTTTTGCTTTAAAATTAACTGGGGCCAATTTTCCCTCTTTGATTCAGGTGTGAAGCAAGCAGCCCATATATTCGTCCTGTTGGCTACTGCCAAGAAACTGGAACCCCACTGACAACACCACCTGGTATGTCAAAAGTGAGACATTTCCTGAGTCAGTCAAAAAGATTGTGAGCTCTGTTTTCCTCAGAACAACGTATTTGCAAATTCCAGGTTCCATTCAGTACTCTTTTCTCTACTGACTGACCAACATTCAGACTTTCTGCAGTTTTGTTTTCTTTCATGGCTCCTTAAAAAAAGGGAAGGAGTTTGGTAATTTGTAATTGAATTTGATTTCAGAGGGAAACAACTTTGAAGTATTTGCAGCATTTCCTTTAAGTTTAGCTAGAAGAAAGGATTAAGTAGAGTTGGGTTAATGGTTCGACTTGATTTTTAAGGTCTTTTGCAACCAGAATGATTCTGTGAATCAGTGTCATGATTTCATAGATGATGAAGTGGAATTTCTGGAAATGAAGGAGTAACTGAGGCCACATCTCTTCCTGCTGCACTGGAATTCAGTAAATGAAGAGAATGTTGGCAGATGAAAAAGGACAGAACTCACAGGAAGATCGATGTTGTTTTCAGGCCCTGGAAGGGCTCCTTCACCTTAAAAACAACAAAAAGTAAAAAATTATGTCTGCTGCTTGCTCGATCGACAGCCCTGGAGCAAGAATTTCTGTAATTACTGTGTGTCAAGTTTAGTGGAGTGGGTGACACTACAAGATCCCTCTGCATTGGAGGAATGAGCCTCTGTGCCTTTGCTGCAGATGCAAAAGGGGTTGTAAATACTGTTCAGCAACTCCACATCTGTTCCTGCTGCTGGAATGTGCACCAGGGCTGTGGCGTGCAGCTCCCTCCTCATATCCTGCTTGCCTGTGCCCCCAGCAGAATCTGCAGACAGTTCTCATTTCTCTGCTGGGAGATTTATGTGCAGCAATTTGCAGACTTGCCCCTGCCCAAGGGAAACAATACTGAGGCTAAAATGTACTGTAATAGGAAAGGGGGAAAAGGTAGAGTAGTTTCTTAGATGTAGCAGTTTCTTAAGCAGGAGAGACATCTGGTTGTTGATGGAGCAGCAGAGCCAGGTAGGCAGTGGAGCCTTTATCTCCAGCCTGATAGATTTCACAGCTAGGAGTAGCAGGAGACAAGAAGTTTTTACAGCCTTGCAGGCACTCACACATAGAATAGTTAATAAAACAGAAAATTAATGTAGCAGTGCCATTGCACATCACAGAATCCTCTTATTAGCTCTTAATTGGCAGTTTTTTTCTGGAGAAGCAGTGTTGATTAAGCTGTACAGAAATGAACTCTTTGGGGGTTTCAGGTCAGGGTTAAAGCCCTGTGTAGAAGCTTAGGGAAACATTTTGTGCTGCTGCCTTTGCTCTAAGTGCTGTGTATGAATAAACAGACCACTTCCCAGCACCATCAGTTGTTAAGTGCTAAATTAACATAATAGCCATGTGTTACAAAGCTATTTTTCTGTTGTTTGTAGCAATAAATGTGGGGTTTTCTTACTTTAATGCTAATTCTGTGGGGTTTTTTAGGATACAAGGATTCCAAAGCCTTCTCATGGGAGAAATACTTGGAAGAAACTAATTCCCAGGCAGCACCAGCAAGAGCATTCAAACTGGTTGGTGAATCCCTTTGATTGTCCTAAATCAGGAGGGTAGGGGAAACTGCTGTTATTGCCTGTTTTGCTTGGTGCTTTATTTAATGGTGGTTCACCATGTCAGTGCCAGGAGGGTAAAACTGGTTGTTGGTTTTTTTTTTCTTTAGGATAATCTCTCATTGCTGCTAAAGCCAAACACACAGCAAACTGCAAGATTTATTGGGTTTTTTACTGCCATGAAAAACTATCTTGGGAAAGGATTTTTAACTAGACACATTCAGTTGCTCCATTAGCAATTTAAGGGAAGAGCCTTCAGGCCACACAGATAATTGGAGCTGTCAGAGGACTGTGTGAGGGGCCTCAGGAGAGGGAGGTGAGGAGAAAGAGCTGATTTGCTCCTCAAGATGTGTGGACATGTGTTTGGGGGGATAAGAAGTGTACAGTTCCTCCTTCAGGTGTCCCCCCTGCATGAAGTTTTAAAAACTCTGAAATATTTTTATCTTGCAGTTGTGCAAATCCTTCATCCCCTGCTTGGTGAGGCTGGAATTGAAGTAGAATGAGAAGTTCCTGTCAAGGACTTGCATGTTCTAATATAGATCCTGGGGCTTCTAGGGAGGAGCCAGCTGTGCCCTCCACAGAAACAAGTGTAGTGACAAGTGATGGAGCATCTCTGCCAAACTACTAGATGGAGTAAGATCATCCTGCAGACTAAATCTGCAGATGGTTCTCTCAACCTTGGGAGCACAAGCTTTTGATTCTTATGTTGGAGTTGAGAGCATTTATCTGGAAGTTGACTGAGCAGAAACAAACCAAAAGCCTTTAAAACAGCTACATAAAAACTGCCTCACACTTGAAAGCTGATTTTTTTTCCCTTAGCAGCTTCTTCTGCACTGCTGCCTCACCTTGCTAAACTTTGCAGTGTGTTTAAAATCTTTTCTACACCATTGTGACAGTTGTCTTGGTTCCTTTTGATGAAGTCAGCCTTGCAGGCAAATACCTGCTGCCCTTCTGTATAATTTGTTGGTAATCTCTTTGGGAAAAGCAATCAGGGAGGCCTCAGATAAGGGAGGTAGAAATCTGGCCAGATATGTTTGATAGTTGCTGGATTTCAGCAGGTGTCCATCCAAGTGATGTAGGTCACAAGGTGGATGACAGGGAATGGGAAGAGGCTGATTTGGCCTCTTCAGAGAACTGGAAGGTCACAACCAGAATTACCTGCAGCACAGTTGAATGCCAAAACATCCCTTGAATTGAGGTTTTCCAGAGCTGGGCAGGCAGCACCTTTGGTGATGGGAACATTTGAAGCTCCCCAGAGCCAAGGTGCAGGACAGCAAGTGACACTTCTCAGCTGGACACGTTTGTCCCCAGTGTAGGCTCAGCCTATTTCTGACCTCATGAAATCCCAACAGTGCTGGAAGATGGAAACCTTCAGAAACAAGAGGGAAAGAATGCAGCAGTTGGTCTTCTGCACAGCAGAGGACCAACAGAAGTAGTTTTGTGGGGACAAATACTTTGGATCAATAATACAACTCTTCATTTACAAAGAGAAGTAATAAGGCACGACTTAAAGCTCCCAGTCTGAGGTCCTCAGTACTCTGTCACTGCAGCTTTCTTTGCACAGAGTTTTGGAGTATAAAATGTGTTGAGAAATGTCACACAAAGAGAGCAGGGCTTTGCTCAGGACAGGGAGCCTTCTCAGCACTCAGAACTCCCTGTTCTGTACTCTTCCAAAGTGAAGTGTCTTTCCAAGGGGGAATGCAACTGCCTTGTCTGCCTCTTCTGCTGGCTTACATACATCTCTGCAGCCATTGTTTTGCTCCTTCAGGCATCTGGCTTTGAGAGAATAGAAGAGCCAATTCTGGCTCTCATGAAACTCCAGAATACAAATCAGCATCCAAGACTGTTTCAAAAATGAGACAGAAAAAAAATGGCATTTGATATATCAAGAGTTAATAGAACTCTTTCAAGATCAAACCTTGTTATTTTTCTGGCTTGGTTGATCTGAAGTGCAAATACATGGCACAGGTATTGATTTTTTTTTTTTTTTTATTAGTATTATTAGTATTATTCCAGCTAGCAATTACAGGAAATCAGTACATAAATATATGGGTTGAGAGCCAGAAGAGACATTTCTCACTGAATTAGTTTTTAACAGTTTTATCTTGCATAGCCTGGAGACATTGATCACCAGCACAAATAGCAGATCTTGTGTCTGCTTTTCTGCCTTCTTCTCCACCCAAAAATGCAGAAGATAGCCTGCTGTCAGCATCACTATTTCAGCCCATTGTCTTAGGCTGTCAATTCAAAAACATTTATAAACTATTGCCAAAAATGCAGCAACCCTTCAGCAAGACATAAACAAATAGCCCTGCACATCTTCTGGACAGGATTTAGTGCTCTAGCACTCAGGATCCTTCCTCAAGAAAGAAGGACAAGGTTGGCTGGTTCAGTAAGATGCTCTAAAACTAAAAGCAGTTTGTGTTTGTCCTCTGGTGTGTCATGTGGCTCAAAGCCTGTGGATAAATGTGAGTCCAGGTGAAGAGGCCAAAGTGAAACCTGAAGCTTGGAGTCTGTAATCTCCTTAGCTCAGGAGTGGGCCCCCGTCCCCACCCCCAGCTACTGGAGGGAAGGGTGATTATAATCATCTTTTCATTATCCTGATCTTCTTCAAAGACACGACTCATCATCTCTTGCTAAAATCCTGACCTTTGTGTGCAGCAGAAGGATGTGTTTTGAATGAGTATCCAGTGCTCCATAACCCCCAGCTGAGGAGGTCAGAGGAAGAATTTGCCATCAGTTATTTAAAGATAAATGGAAAAAATTAGGAAACACTGCCTTCCTTTGAGGTTTACATCTGTGGCTGCTTGCAAAGGGCACATGTTGGGGCAGAGGACAGACTGGAGTTTTTATAAGGTTGTTTGGCTGCTGGGTTCAGAGGGGCTGGGAAACTCCATGAGTGGCTGGAGCTGCTCTGAGGTCCCTGCCCTGCACTTCCCAGCAGCCATTGATAACAAACAGGTGAAGTTGTTGTCAGAAGCAGTGGGTGGGAACCTGCTTAATGAAGGTGACTGTAGTATCCAGATGCCAAGAAGAATGTCCTGGATAGTGCAGGGAAGAGAGGCATCAGGTGGTGATGTGTGTCAGGTGTAAGACAGTGGTGGAACTGCCACATCAGATCATCTCTGCTGTGTTGGGGAGTTCTGTCAGGCTGCAGTCTGGGTGCTGGGGGAGCTTGTGGTGGTATTTTCTGTTGGGGAAATGCTTCTTGCCCTGCTGTGAAATGCTCCCCTGCACGGGGAAAGCTCAGGCTTCCTTTCCAGGAGTTTTGGGCTGCTGACAGACAGCTTCATCCTCAAGGAAATTCTGATTTGAACCTCTGAAGCAGTCTGCCATGTGCCACCAGGGGCCAGAGCTGCAAAGGCATTTGAGTGGCAGATGAAAACTTGAGCACATTTTATTCAGAGCAGGTGAAGCCCAGCTCTGCACACCCAGAGCTGTTAGCATTCTGCTGACAACCAGCCCTCTCTTACAGCGTCCTGCTCACGGATTCCAAGTTAATATGAAGTTAGAGGCTGTGGACAAAAGAAATCCCATCTTGATAAGAGTGGCAACAATTGTTGACAAAGACGACCATCGCGTTAAGGTATGACCTTGCTTCAAAGTGCAGAGCCCTTGTGGGGAGGAGTGAAGTTGATTGGCAGCACAGAAAAAACATCCATTTGGTATGAGGAGCAGCAAACAAACAGGGTGCAGATGATCAGACCTGCACAACTGGAAAGTGTTTGTTTTGTCCTGTTCAAATCCCATACAATTGGCTGGTATTGCTAGCTCCTGTTTTAATGTAAGTATTTTGAAATACCTTTTGACAGCATGATTTTCCATCTCCTAGCAGTTGCTGTGTGATGGGTTTGAGTGCAGGCAGCACTAAATGTTCTGCTGCTGGGAAGCTGCCTGAAAATACTGTTTTCCTGCCATACTTAAAGGAAAACCCAAAGCAAGTTAAACTCTGGCACATGTAGGAAGCAGCTTCATTCTCCAGTACAGATTTGTTACATCAGTGCATTTTAACTAATTCTTTTCAATTGTCAGAACAAATCTGGTGTGCTTTGGCTTCTGAGAGACTGAGTATCAGGCAGGTAAAGCAGAGGCTGCAGTGGTGGAGGCTCCTCAGCCACAGGTCTCCTTCCCAAAGGATGGTTTTGTGGGCAGGAGTAAACTTCACTTCCCATCAGCCATTTGGTTCTCAGCCTCATCACTGTGATTGCAAACAAAGTCAATATTCAGTAGCATGATACTCAGCTCATACATTTGGTTGCAACTTTGCAGCACAGACAACCCAGTAGCCTTTAAGCTGCAGTGACCCTTCCTCTCTGTTTACCTGACCTGGATCTCAGCTAGCTATTACTTGTCTCCTCACCCAGCAATTCTAGCCCTTTCACTGCAAAACTCAGGAAAATTGCTGGTGTTTGAGATCTTCAGAAAGCCAAATAATTAAATAAGCAATTGTGTTGGCATAGATTTAATCTTTCAGTATAGAGTGTGCTGGAGCACCCCATCTCCTTCCTTGCAGACCCTGTGATTTGAACATGCCACTAAAATCTGGTTGTTTTGTAAACCAGAGGTGCAGGGTTCAGGGAGACAAACATTTACTCTGAGCTCAGAGGACAATTGCACTTGAATGAAAGATGGAATGAATCAGCTCCAAGCTGAGCAAGGTGAAACAAAGGGGCAAGTTAAAATAAAAGCTGAGTCATGTCCTGAACTGCATCTCTCATTGAGACTCTTTGCTTCTTTTAGATCCATTTTGATGGCTGGGACCAGAATTATGATTTCTGGGTCGATGCAGACAGCCCTGATGTGCATCCAGTGGGCTGGTGTGCCAAAACTGGACATGCTTTGCAAGTCCCTCTAGGTACAGTACCTGACATTGGAATCTTGAATAATTTTGCTAAGTGCAGCCTGCTCTGCTGAAACAAATCCATTTAACTTTAAAAAAATCTTACTCCTACTCCCAGGTGCAGGTGATGGAGTGGGAGCAGTGGGCCAAGCCTGCCCTACTCCTGGCTGCCATGGAATTGGTCACGTCAGGGGCCCACGATATGGAACACACCATACGTATGTATCTGTGACCTTCTGAGAAGGGGTTCTGCCTGGGAGAGTCAGATTGCTGTCCAGAATCTCCCAGTCCATAATCACCGTGCAGCAACGAGCACCTGCACTGCTCTGCTCGGTTATAGCTGCAGCTGCAGCTCCCTCTTGTGTCTGGACGTGCCTTTCACCCTGAGTCCCGGTCAGACCGGTGCAGTCCTTACAGCTGCGGTGCAATCCAACGTGGATGAATTCACTCCAAGTTCTACATTCCAGCATTAAGGAAGGATTTTAAAAAATAAAACAATATACCCAAGCAAAGCGTGCAAGGAGGCAGTTAAAGAGGGAGAGAGTGGGAGCAGTTCAGTAAAGCATGAGTGAGAAAAGCTTGCTCAGGTTTTGTGCTCTGCCTTTTGATTTCTTATGTGTTCTTGATTAAACTATTTTAAACAGCAAGAAAACAAGCTCAGGTGGGAGGTCTGAGGATCCAGCAGTATACAGTGTGCTAAGGGTTTTGAATTTTTCAGAGTGAAAGTTGTAGGACTCTCCTGTTTCATTACACATTGTTCAGACAGGTGGGTTACAGAGGAAGAGCTGTCTTGTTCTCTAAGGTGACTACAAACATGATTTTGGTTTCTAATTCTGCCTTGTAGTCCTCTGCTTTCCTGCACCTCAAGTGGGTAATGACATCTTCCTGTGGGTCTTTTGCCTCACTTTTTCTGGGTTTGTGAGGGATATGTCTGCCTGAGGCATGGTTAAAAACATGCATCACCATCTCTCTCTCTTTTTTCTTTTTCTCTTTGACACAGGTTAGTTGGCTGCCCATACTCTGATGTGAACCTTAACAGAGAAAACTTGTTACAGGACCGTCTGAGTGGGGAGAGACCTTCCCCAGGCAACAACATCCAGAAAGCCAAGAGGCTGGAGGCTCCTGCCCCATTTCTGTTGGGAGCAGGAGAGTCTTCTCAGGAGGACTCTCCACAATCCAGGTGAGCTGGACCTTTTTTCTTGAGCAGGTACTGGGCAGCCAAACCATTTTACAAGGCTGAAAAACAGAGGAATTGGCAGAGAAGTAGCAGAGCATTGAGTTTCTCTGTCTGTAATATTGACCCATGCCCCAGACACTCTTAACACAGAACAGTGCACTTTTATACCCTCATGTACTTTAATAGGTTTCTTGATTCCTTAATCCTGCTGCACTGGTCACATTCCAACAAAGGAAATTGCATTCTGTCTCCATAAATTTTTTTCCTTGCTGTTTCAATTTAGTATGTATTCTTCTCCTTTGTTTCCTGTCCTAAAACTGTCAAGCAAGGTTATTTTGCACTATTAAACTGTAACTGCAACCCACCCCAGAGCTGGCTGCATTACACTGGTAATGACTCTGTGTGCACCACTTGGCAAACAAGTTGAGTTCCTCCAGGTATTTTATTTTCTTACATGAAGACCTTGGAATTGAGTATCATTGAAGCAAACTGTGCATTAGTTCTTGGACTGCGGGAGGTGGTTAAAATATGTCCTGGGTCAGACCTGGACAGGCTGGTGAAGGCTTTTACTGCTGTCACCCTTACTAATCCAGTCTCACTGGGGCAAACTCCAGCAATACTTTTGGTCTTTGTTGTATGTGAAGGCTTATGTACATTTTAAAGTTAATTTATTTCCTTAGATTTATAACTCGTTCAAGATACATTTGGTTGGAAAAAAAAGGAATACTTCTCTCTCCTCCCTGGCATAGATAGACAATTTTTTTCCTCCTCCCATCCCAGAAATGCACAGGTGTCTCCATTTCCTAAGTTTAACAATCAGAATTGATAGCATGTCAATGGCACTGTTACCATGAAGCTCTCTCAGGAGTCTTGGGATTTTCCCAGAATAAATGACATTCCCAAACTGTCATCTTTTCTATTCTTCTAAGCATTTAATTTCCTGATAGGGGGAGGTTTGAATTCAGTATGCAAATCCAATCCCTGGGTGACCATGTAGCTCAGTTTATGCATCAAACCCATTGATGGAGACTCTAAAATGTTACCCAGAGGTATCCAGAGAAAAAATCTGAAATCTCTTGATTTCACCATAACACATGCTTCAGTGGCTTCCTGGTAGCTGCTGGGATCAGAGCCTCAGTCCACAGGGACTGATTTATTTCTCATAATCTCTCTCAATCCGTGCAGAGGAGGAAAAAAACATTTTGTACTGTGCCAGGAATGATGGTGAGGGAGAGGAAAGCTGCTACCACTAGGTGGTAGTTGCTGCCCTCACTTGTAAGGAGCAGCCAGTTTTGCTCTCCTGCAGGAATAGGGAACAGGGGATGTTAGCTTAGCTGCTATCATTTATCTGTCTTTCCAGAAAATCTGCACAAGACAGTGAAAAGTCCTGCCAGAGCAGTGTTCACAGTCTGTCGGAACAGTCTGAAAACAACCAGGAGAGGGAATGGGCAGAAGAGGATTCCTCTGCAGACATCAAAGCCAAAAGGAAGAAGTAAATAAGAGCTCTGTGCTCTGGTTCTGTGAATTAACAGTTGTGTTTCTTGATGCTGCTGCTATATCTGAAAAAAAACCAGATGTAAATCCTAACTTAGAACAGCCCCACTTGATGGGAGAGTTGCAGCTCAGGGTTTTAGAATGACATGGTCCATCTCCTCCCTTCCTCCTGCTATTTTGGGCCCTCTCTTTCCTGCAGTAAACTCACATCTGAGTTCTAGCCATGAATTTAATAGCACAGCTCTTAGCTTGGAGATAGATCAGGGAGGGAGCAGTGCTGTTGCTTAAGAGGGAAAAGATTTTTGGTTCCTAAAAGTCCCATTAATCTCTGTACAGGGAAGGAATGATATCAGTTTGTGTCTCTTCTGAACAGATTTGTAATTGATGCTTTCAGGCTCGGGTGCTCTCGTGCCTACATAAAGTTCCAGATGGTGAAGCAAGAAAGCAATGGGAAAGGTTGGTTAAACTTTATTTCTTTTTCTCTGTGTGTGCATGGATGTGCAAGGTAACACAGCCACAAGGAGCATTTAAAACTTCACAGCTGTTTCTGCATTGTTCCACAAGAGAAAGCACATGCTGAGTGGGGTAGTAGTAGTCATCTTTCTTCTTTAAAGTGAGGAAGAGAGGTAAAATTACTTAGGAGTGAAGGATTTTATACTTTGTAGAGTAAAGTCTGGTGTTTATTAACTGAGAAGACAAGCTTGCACCATCTCTTGTACCACTGCCTACTCCTCTGAAGTTTGTTCCCCAGTCAGTGACCTTTCTCCTGACAGAGCCAGCTCAAAACCTGGCAGACAGTTTAAGTTCCATCAGCTTCTTTCTCTAGACCCCACTGGGTATTCAGAAACATAATGTGAATCATTTTCAGTGGTGACTTTAAGGTTCTCCTAAGAATGAAAAATTAAACAAACAAACAAACAAAAAAAGGAAAAGCAGAAAAGCAATTCCTTTTTTTTTTTTTCCTGGTACATGACAGGTTAAGTTTTAAGAGAAGCTTTCTGATATCACTTTAGCAAACCATATGCTTAACTTCCAGATTTACTATAAAAAGCTGTTTCAGAGAACTGAGCTGACCAGGCTTTTAGGAGGATTTAACATGGTAATAAGTCTCCAATCAAAAATAGCTAAGCAGGCACAAACTGGGACAGGTGCCTAGCTTTATTTTTTAATTTTTACCTAGTGCTGACTTCTGCAGTAAGAGCTGGAGGAGTCTGCCAGCTCTGAGCTGCAGTTGCAGCTGGCAGGGAGAGCTGTCTGCTCTGCTTTTGCATTCACCTTAAACAGAATGATGGAAATCCATGGAGGGAAATTCTGCAATAATCCATTGACCTGGAATTTCACTGTTATCCAGAGCTTCCATCCCATCTGTATTTCAACTGTTAGAACCTGCTTCCTTCTCAAAGGGAAAATAATTTGTTTAGGTGGTGGTTTGGACACATACCCCTGAGGATTTGGGCTTACTGAAGAAAAGGAAACTGTGACAGAGGCAGAGCCCACCCAGCAGGGATGTGGCAGTACATAAATCCTGGAGCATGAGTAGGATCTCCTGTGGCTGGGAGGTGGGGAGGAGGGGGAGGCAGGTGAGGAGGAGGTGACAGCCCTCCCAGGAGCAGTGTCCTCTGCCCTGGTGTCACCAGGAGCATCAGCTCCTGAGCTGAGCTGTTCTTACTCAGGCTTCATTTTTTTAAGTCCTCCCTCTTTGGTCTCATTATATGAAGTAGACACCTCTTGTAGGAAGGTGGAGAAGAGGTGAGGTGACAGAGCTGGGGACAGGGGAATGACCTTTCACTAGATCAGGCTTTACCTCCAGTGCTGCCTTCACTTTGGCGAGGAGCAGGCAAATCATGAAAATTTGCTTTTCTTTGTAGTACTGTTTCCCTTTGTGCTTTACATGGAGCCACTGGCACACCCCACAGATCCTCACACACCACCCTACTACCAGCCCTGACACTGAGCAGACCCAGCAGAGGCCAGCAGCATTCCCAACCTTCCCAAAGGCAGGAATAAGCCAGGAATTTTTTATGTGTGTCACAGGATGGCACCCTGCACACCCTGCACAGAGCCTGGCAGGCTTGGGGGTGAGGGGACAGCACAGGTTAACTGCTGTCAACCAGAGAAATGTTTCCCATCTTGTTTCCATCCTCTGCTTTGCTTCCTGTTGTGTAACAGGCACATCCCTCTAGGACCATGACTCTGCACTGCTCGAGTGATCTCATTAGGGAGGGGTGATTTCTTCCTTCTCTGTTGTGGTTTGTTTTTTTTTTTTGCCTTGATTTTGAAAGCTTCTGTCACTTGACACATGAGGAGGGGGTTGATGTCTGGAGGTAACGTGCAGGGCTCCTGGCCTGGGAGTCACCTGGGCTGGCAGGCATGGTGCTCTGCTCCAGCTGTCTGCTGGAACCATGCCATCACTTCCCAGCTGAAGATGCTGTTACCAGAACTCCTCCACCTTGTCAATAAAATGCTGCAAACATCTTCTCTGTTAGCAGCATGACATCATTTTCCAAGGAGGAAGCTAATGATAAAGCCTCCAGCCTGGCAATCTTCTGTTTTCTTTCTCCTCCCTGGGAGGGTGGAATGAACACCCTGAAAGCTCAGGATGCCACGCGGGGCCCTCTGCTCACCCTGCTTTGCTTTTCCTGCCAGAGTGTGACCCTTCCTCCTGCTCTGTTGTAAGTGCTCCTACTTGAAGCTGACTTGTCTCATTTCCTTTTGCAGACCCTGATCTGGATCTCCAGCAAGCCCTCCACCAGTCCATCTTCATGCCTTCCCTGGCCTCCAACCCCAGCCACCGCCTCCACCTCTGCTGGGAGCAGCACTGCAAGCTCCTGCCTGAGGTCTCAGGCCTGACAGCCAAACACGTGGCCAAATGGAGTGTGGAAGAGGTGAGTTCCCTCTTCTGCTCTCTTAGGGGGCAGGAATGCCAGAGCCCTCCTCTTCTGGACTGCAAATTGGAGACATCTTTATTTTCTTGCCTTTCCTAGGCAAGGCTTTTCTCTTTGCTTTGCATATTCCACAGCTGACTCAGCTAGAAGTTATACCCAAGTCTCTATAACCCAGGGGAAGGATCCCTGTTAACCCTCTGATAGCCAAGGCTCATTTCTCTGAGCAGGATTCTCTCCCTTTTTATTTACCCCTTGATCTTGTAGTCCTCAGGCCTGAAACAGCAATCTGACAGCAGATTCCTTTTCTCTCTGATCTCCCTCCCCCTCTCCTGTGACTTCGCTGCTGATTCACTTTTACATTTCAGATAGTTCCAATCTGCACTGTGCATGCCCACTCCTCCTGCATCTCCCTGCCTGATTCCCCTGGAACAAAACTGCCCACAGCCTGACCTGATTTCTGACAGAGGGAGCTGTGCAGCTGGGGATGTGTCTCTGTAGTCCTGGCTCTTGAGATGTCTTCTGCAATTAGGTGGCATGTGAGAAAGCTGCTATCTTTTGGTGTGCTGACTAGTTAGTTTTTGCCTCAGTGCCTTGGGCATAAATAATATTTGTATCTCCACTTGGGAAGTGGTGACAATTTGGATCCTGACACTTAATGGCATGCCATTTAATTCAAGAGAAATGTGCTGTAATGTTGTGCTTGCAAAGACATAGGTCATCTGCAAAGCAGGAGAAAGGTGCCCTTCTTCATGATGCATTGAGGAGTTTCAGAGACTTTTAGAAAGTGCATTTTTCCTGAGTGCCTCTTAGATAAATCCAGTCTTGACTTTGCTCTTCATGCTGGAGGGAGACTGCTGGGATTGCAGTATCACAGGAGACAGGAACCACAGCAGTTGTGAAGGGAGTAGAGCAACTAGTGTGGCTGGTTTAAAAGTTGGTCCTTTCTCTCGGTGGTGTTTTGGGTTTGTTTTTGGTTTTCTGGGTTTTTTTGGTAATGAAATTGTGTTTGAATTAGTTTCATAGCAAGGAGGAAAAATATCTCTGAAAGATTTGCTGTTCATATATTTCTTTGGAGAGACCTTCCAATGATTTTTCCAGAAGGTCTTTTAGAAAATCAATAAAAGCAGAAGCAGATAATCCTCTGACATGAAAATCAAAATCTCTTTCTTTTGGATAAAACGTGGAGGCGGGTTCATAGAAAAACAGAGTCAGGATGCAAGCCAAATAAAATTTGTCCTTTGCAGTTGACCTTTAAAGCAACTGGTAGGTAAATTTAACTGGGATATTAGCCTGATAAGGGATAAAAGTAAGCAGGAACTGCAGGACTGGAATGCAGGACACTCTGGGTATATTCAAAACCTGGAGTACTCTCTCAACTCCTCTGTGCTGCAGCCTGAAACAACTGATGAAGTTCCAGCTGCCAGCAGGAGCATGAATGGCACGTTAGAAAGATCAGTTGCAGCCCCACAATGGACTGGCTACAGTCATTACAGGTTTTGTCTTGAATTTCAGTAAAGTGGATCTGGTTTTGCAAATTATGTTCATCACCAGTTCCCACAGGAATCAATTTGGCCTCTGCATGAGCTCTTGCAGGGTCAGCATGTGCAGGGAAATGTAGCTGCAGGTCTGGAAGATGAAAGCAGCAGAAGTTTCAGTGTTTTAGTGAGTCCAAGGTAGATTTAATCTGTTGGCATCGGGGCTCCTAATGTCTTCCTAGAGGGCAAACATTTGCCTTTGAGTTGTGCTTTGAACTCTGCAGCACAAAGGAGGCCATTCTGCTGTTGTGACACAAGAGCAATGGGGCTGTAAATTCTCCTTTGGTTTCAGACCAGGGAACTGGTTTTAATTTATAAAACCCACATTAAGGAAAAAAAATGTTGCTTTAATTCTCAGTTGGTTGAGAACAGCTGAAATGGCAGAGCAGCAGCAGTGTTTAGGGAAGCTAAAAACTCTTGCTAGCACTGAGCAGTCAACAAGGCAAGTTACTTGAATGCAGCTTTGTTAATTTATTGAAAGCATCTTGCCATGTTTTCAGAGCACAGAACATCAATATGTGCTCAAGTTGGATTCTTCATTAGTTAATCCTGCATCAGATGCTAATACCTTGTGGGGTGGCTGTGCTAATTGCTTGTGGGTTACTAACTCCTGGCCAAACCCAGCTCCTCCTGCAGAGTCTCACCAGGGTTTGTCTGTTCTGATATGCTCTTCCCAACTCTGCCAGCAAGGTGTGCCAGCACTGTGCTCACTTCAGGGTGTCACACACAGCTGGGGTGGCATCAGCACCTTCCACGTGGGTTGTGTGGAGTTTGAGGAGTTCTCAGAATTACATAAAGTTCTTTTTTCAACCCCCTTCCTTTCATTGGTGTGCAGTCATAGCATAAAACACTTCCAGCAGATCTGTGAGCACTGAGGTGGTGACTTGCTGGTCACCAGGAAGGGCAGGCAGGAATTCACCTCCTCAAAGGAGGAGCCCAGAGCTGCCTGATCCCACTGTGCTCCTCACCTCTCCAGCAGCTTTTCCAACCTTACCTTGCACCCTCTGGTCTCCCCCTTTCCCTTGATTCAGGACTTCACTGCCACTGTTTGGGGCTGTCTTAGCTTCTTCTGTCCCATGGGGTTACTGGATTTTTGGCTTTGTGCACCCAAGCCTCCTTTGTCCCTCAGCTGCCACATCTTGGTTTGGGGACATTTCCTGGGGACCTTCCCTGCTGTATTCTCCCCATGTATCCTCCTTCCCTCCCTTCTCTCCATTCCTGGTAAACCCCAGGGCTCCTCTTTGTATAAAAGCCACTCCTGTGGTGCAGTGTGCTTCCAGTGTCCCTGCAAGTGACTTCTGGGGCAGATCAAGGGCCTGTCACTCAGTGTCTGTGACAACAACCAGCAGGAGTTGTGCAGGGCAGGACACAGGAGCAAGGCAAGCTCAGATCATTCCCTGAAGATTTCTGCCAGCCTCTCAGTACCATGGACACTAAAGGGCACTTAGGTCTTGTCCCCAGGGCTCCAACTGTCTCCTGAATTCTGGACAGTGCCAGACCTTGCAGAAGGATTTTCATTAGTGTTTTTAATTGTGAGGAGGGGGGATTAAAAGGGGAAGTATTTTGGTTCTTGTTTATAAGAGGAGTTTGCTCTTGGACAGAAGGAAATCTGAAGTGACTGCCTGATGGAGTTGGGGATCTTAGGGGTTCCCCTTTAAAATGGAGCTGTCCCTGCTGGCAGAAGATGAGGGTGAAAGAGGAGGGGGGTGCTCTACTTTCAGATTGCATAACAGAAACAACAGAAATCAGGGCTGTTCACCCAAAATGGGCTTCTGACAGCTCCCTGCCTGCCTGGTCAGAGGAACTGGGGGAAGGGAATGAATCCTTGTCAAGTGGTGGCATCAGCTGGAGATGCAGTGACACGATTTGGGGGAGAATCTGACAACCCTGAGTTAAAGGGGAGCTCATGTTTGACAGTGACCCCCCCTAGCTGGTTGTCTGTTTATGGAAGAAATGTCACATCTGTAGTGTCTCCAATGCATACACCTCATGAAACTGAGCTGTTCCTGCAAGGGAGCAGCCAATTAGCATGAGATGTTCAATCTGATTATGCCTTGATATACAAATCTTCTGTGAAGCAGTGAAGCTACAGCTGGAGAAGACAATACACATTAAGTCATCCTCTGCTGCCTTCAGGACTGCTCCTCCTGCTATTTGCTATTACATAAAGGGCTGCTTGCATGTCTCTGGGAAGATTATACCAAATGGTAACAGATTTCCTGCTCATAAAGGTTTTCCCTAATGTGAAATGTTAAATGAACTCCTGCTCGTTTAATCCTGCTGGTTCCATGGATCCTGTGCACCCACCTCACATTAAATAAAACCCAAACTCCTCTCCATCCCAGCTCTTCTCCCCTCTGTTTGTTGGTAAACCAGCAGTACTCACCCGGGTGGTTTATTCTGGATGTCATCATGGCAAACTCTAAATCCTTTTTTCCTTTTTGATTTTACTTTCCAGCAATACCATGGAGCAAGTGAAGTTGTGGGTGGATTTAAAATAGTCTAGCCATGTGGGGCTGTTAATTTCTAAACATATTGTTGCTATTTTATAAAGAGCCTTTTATACAATGGAGAAAGTGGACTTTCACAGAGAGACAAATGGTCAAAGGCAATACAGAAGGTAACCAGAACACACCTTGTAGGGGTGTTGCATCAGCAGTCCAGTAATGCTTTTCATATAAACCCTTCATTCTCAGGAGAGTTGTAAGCATTAAAGTTTTACAAATTCTTGCATATGGAACTCTCATACAGAAATGAGACTGTCTGGCTTGGTGAAATCCCACTTGAATTGTCCATGTTTCTCTTTTTCTCCTTCCAGGTGGTGAGCTTTATCCAGCGTTTACCTGGTTGCAAAGAACAAGCTTCTGTTTTCAGGGATGAGGTAAGTTGAGTCTGCCCAAATCCTGTGCTGTGCTGGAGTGGGTCTGATGGCAGCAAAGTGGTTTTGTACCCCCTTACTCTGGAGTTACAGTGCAGAGATCCCAGGCTGTGCTCAGCCTTTGTCAGCACACAGCCTGTGGCATTTAGGAGGCAGCTCCAGCATGGAGCTGAATTCCTGCATGGCTAATTGCATTCTGCTTTAGATTTCCCCTGCAGTTCCAATCACTGAGCTTATGTTTAACATCCTGTCCTGGACTATTGTGCAGTGGGTTTGGCATCCTTAGGAAGATGTCCTGTTGGAATGGTGCAGTGAGGATCTCATCTGCTCCCTCTAACAGGCACAGATGCCTGCTGCTCTTGGGGAGGCTGCAAGTTGTAGGGTTTCCCAGGAATTGCTGCTTTCCCCTATGGCTGTGGGGAGAGCAGGAAGGGAACCTATTCCTGGAAGAAGCAGTGGCTGGGGAAATCAGAGCATCTCCTGCCTGCAGTGTCCTGGGAGTGCTGCCTGTGCTGGGCTGGACTCAGTGCCCTGGCTGTTCAGCACAGTCCTGAGAGCCCAGAGGCAGCATGGGCCATGGCCCCCCTGGTTCTGAGCACATGGACCCCAGGCACCTGGGTTCTGTCGAGTGCTTCAGCTCCCAGTTTCATTGCAGGTTGGACTTGGAGGTTGCTCAGGAGCCCCTGATAAATGTCCCCAGAGGTTCCTCCCCTTCTGTCATCCCAGCTTTACTGCTGGGGTTGTGAGATGGTGAGGGAAGGGGCTGTACCTTTTCTGAGCAAGGAGAAACCTTCCAGGTTGTAGCAGCTGTAAAGGACAGGTTTTTAATAGATGACAGCTCCCCAGAGCTGCTTTCCTCTCAGGATGGAGCAGGCTGCAGTGTATTTGGGGGGATTTCTGGCTGTATTTTGTAGCCCCTTGTTTTAAAAGCCATGCACAAATGGAAAATAAAAAAGCAAAGAAATGGAGGTCCTGTTCACAATGCAACAAGCTAGTGGAATACTGTTTAACTGAATATAGTGGAAATAATGAAAATATAAATAATAATAAAATAATAATAATAGTCATTAATTTCAGTATAGCTGAGTGCAAAAGGTTCATCCCAAATTCTGGTGCAGATTTAGTCAGTGGTGAGAGTTTGTTAGGTGAGCTGTTACAAAGAAATCTTCTCATGAATCCAACCATTCACAATGTGGTTTATTTTTCCTGTGCATAATTGAAACAAGTCCTGAACACAGTGACTGCTTCCTGGGCCAGAGAGCAGATAGCCAGGTTTCTATTTTAATACCTTGCCATCTGCAGCCTCAGAAATATGGTTGCCTATGCCAGATGAGAGGGGCTGGGGTGGTTTTTCAGCCTTGGGCTGAAATCAGTTTGAAATTAAAACCCTTTCAGCAAGTTTGGCTTTGGCCAGAATTCAGGTGTGAGTGAGGGGACTGCTGAGCTCCACCACCCTGTCCATTAGCTGGAATCAAGCCTTGGAGTGCTCACCCTTTAGGATAAATAAATCCCTTGCAGACTTCTCTTGGCTTGGGGGGGGGGGGGAGAGGGAGAAGTTGCTGCTTACATTAGGAACAAAGAGAACAAATTGTGCATGGAATTCTAAAAACCATCTGAATAAGATGGAACAAAGAAAATCATAATAAAGCACTGATATTGTGCTTGATTCTGGGTCCAGTTCAGGGAAGGTCTGTTTAAAATAAGCATCTTGGAGGCAATGCAGTGAAAATGGAGTGTGGTAATAATACTGGACTCAAAAGCATTTTGAAACATAGGACTGTTTTCTAGCAGTTTTCTGCTACTCTTGACTCTGTATTATTTAATTTAATCAGCACTCCATTTGTTTCAAGCTATTTTTACCATGTTCATTGCAGTAGTGTAGACTCTAGGCAGCTTGCAAATAAGATTTGGGGACATTGTGTGGCCATCTGGGGGCTGGAGCACTGCTGTCTTCTCCAGTGTGCTCACTGGGAGGTTGAGTAACTTCCTAACAGTCTCTTCTGTGGTTAGAGAAGGGGAAACCAAATCTCCTGTCTCCCAGTCCTTTGCTGGTATGTATGTTTATTCACTGTGTCCTCTTCCACCAGTCATTGACATCCAAAAAAAGTTGTAGTTAGGCAGACTACAGAAACAGAAGAATTGTTGTTTTGGATGAGTTGAGTGTCCTGAGCTGTCTGCTGCACTGGTGAGCATCAAGTGAGAGGAGGAGATGCTGTCAGTCCCTGTGAATGGACTTTAATGGAATAACTGAGGGAGACACATACTGGTTGTCTGTGTCCATTAATCTTTGGCTTCCTTCCTGATGCTTTTGGGATTTCTTTTAATTATATCC
Source organism: Florisuga fusca (assembly GCA_038090715.1). NCBI lineage: Eukaryota > Metazoa > Chordata > Aves > Apodiformes > Trochilidae > Florisuga > Florisuga fusca. The sequence continues at coordinate 1,114,677 of JAAWXA010000055.1, forward strand.
ATATATATATATATATAAATTCTATTTTAGTTTTATATATTTACAAGAACACTGTGGGTGTTCTTGTAAACCCAAGTAAACATTTAACCTCTTCTTAAAATAATCTGTTACAACTTCACTCACTGCTACCTAGAGCATCCTGTACTTTCACAAGGTGGTGTGGTTTTCACTTGCTTACTTTGAATCCAATCAAATATCTCCTTGCTGATGGATTAGGGAGTGTGTCTCTAAGTCCAGACAGATTACATGTCTTTACTCTGCCTTGCTTTATACATGATCTCTTTTACCATGTGCTAAGCAAGCCCATTTAGTGGCTCTGAAAATGATTTCCCAGCAGCCCACTGTCTGCTTTAAACTGAGACTGGGGTCTGTGGGTGTAGCACATACTTGGGGGAGCAGCCAGATACTCACCTCCCAGGAAATTTTCTCATCTATAGGGTTTTAGCAGAGCAGAGCAGACCAGACAAAAATAAAATTTAAAAAAGGGGGTAAAAGGGTATTTGGGTTTAAATTTTACCCTGAACAGCTTAACAGGAGTCAAAGAGTCTGTGGAGTGGCAGACTGTGATGAATGCACCAGGAAATGGTGATTTTGTGTTTCTAATTGTGTCAGATCAGTGTAATATATTAATTCTTGGATAGCTGCCTCCTGAAGAGTCACAGTTACTGGATTTCCTGATCTAATTCTTGACTATGGATTGTGAATAGGCCATAGCATTTTTGACTGTTTTTGGCTTTTCAGAACAATTGAAGTTTCAGTCTTCAGAGCTTTGGTTGCACTTTCATTCCTCAGGCCTTAATATTTTGTTTCATTGAATGAGCAGGAGTGAGAAACCTGCCTCTCTATTGATGTTAATCTTTATTTTATGTTGTTTTTCCAACTTCCAGCAGATAGATGGTGAGGCCTTCCTGCTCCTGAACCAGAGTGACATTGTTAAAATCCTCAGTATCAAGCTGGGTCCTGCCCTGAAGATCTACAATGCCATTCTCATGTTAAAGTCTGCAGAAGACAACTAAGAGGAGCCCTTCAGCAGAGCCCGTGAGGACCTGATGGGGAATGAATCTTCACTTGTGAGCATTACCAACATGCCACACAGTTAGGCTGGGACTCAGATGTATTTTAAGTAGGACTGGGTAAAAATATTTTGTGGACATAAAAATCCTGCCACAGTCTGGAATATGGGGCAGCTTCACTTCCAAGAAGAGGATATTATTATATTTTGTAATTGAATTTGGTTTTGATATATCAATCTCTTTTTGAGATAGAGAAGAAACCTCCAGTTCTAAGGGGAATCCAGGGTAACATTGGTGGAGCTGCAAGAACAAGAAGAAAGCAATGAGTAAAATGCCTGTGTCCAGGGATGGTGCCTGAGAGAGAGACTGAGTTAACACCAGCATGTTTAATATGTTCTGTATGTAGAAAAACTGAGCAACTTGCCTCTGTCCTTCAGTGCTGTGACTCGAGCTGAACTTTACAGGAGTGCTGCTTAAAATCCAGTGTCTTTTCCTGATGCTACTTGTGCTAATACCCTTGGTTAGCAGGATGCTCACACCACAGCAGAAAGGTGCATGGGCAAAGGGTTTCCATCAGTGATGATTTGCATGGTTTCTGGTAAAGACCAAAATGTTCTTGGTGTCACCAGAGAGCAAGCAGCAAGCCCTGTGTAGAGAGGCTCTGGGTAGGCAGAGATCCCCTCATAAAGATATCTCCCACAGGAGACAAATATTCCAGCTGGAATTCTCCTGTCAGTGCTTTTGTGCAACTGCTCCTCTGGCCCAGGAACATCTTACAGCATGATGACACAATCAGGAGCACTTGGGAGTTTGTTTGGTGGATTCCTTCTTGTCCTCTCCACTGTCAGTGCAGGACTTGGGACCCCAGCAGTGGCCAGCATGTGTGTCCAGATGCAACCAGGTTGCCTAGAAACAATTTGGTTTTACTTTTGAACAGCTGAAACTCACAAGTGCTCAGTGCTTAAGCCTCTCCAGCCTCCAGGTGGGTTTGGTCAGTGTGCTGTAGCCCCAGGGCTGGCAGGCAGAGAGGGCACAGCCCTATGGACATGGACATGGACATGGGACTGTGCTGCCTGGGTGGGGGTTTCCCATGGAAACCTTGGGAGAACCCTGCTCAGTTTCCCTTTGTGCCTGGTATCCTGCCAGCTCCTGACCCATCCTCTGGCCACTCTCCCTGTCAGGTATTTGGCTGTTCTGGAGTTGAGCTCTGACCATCTTAGTTGGGGAGATGTTTTCATCCCAAGTGTCCAGGCTGAGTCCTGTGTGCATGAACCCCTCTGAGCACTGTGAGTCTGAGACCATGATGTTGCTGAGGGCAGGATGGGCATCAGCCTCAGCCCAGGGTTGCATGAATTTCTCAGGGCATTGCATGATGAGGTGTGACCCATCTGGTGACACCTCCTGTACTTGGTATCCTTGTCACCAGGGTTGTTTCCATACTCCCAGCCCTGCAGCTTCTCCAGGAGCCATCAGGAACTGAGACTGAACGTGCTCTCCTTGACTGTGGCACAAGAACACACTTGGGTCTCTTCCTTCCCTAATCACTCTGTGTCCTTTGCCCCACCTTTCAGCTGCTGAGAAAGTCCTTGTCACTTGCCTGAAGTAGTAAGTTTCTTAAAATTGTAAATAGCAGATTCCACACTGCTGAAGGCATTCAGTCCTGGACTAATATATAGAGCAATTTCTATCCATACTTTCTATTTTTGTATAAGATGTTAAGGAGCTGAAGCCTTCCACAGAGAAGACACAGGGGTGGTGGGATATTTCCTAGCTGAAATATTAAGTATCAGCCAGGAATTCAATGCAGTGTTAAGGACTAGACAGGTTAGAAATTTAATTTATTAAAATACACTCTTGGTATGATTACTAGGATATTCACCCAAGAGTCACATTCCTTTATATCCCCCTCTGTGCATCTAACATCAGTGTGAAGACTTGAATTGTAAGTGGCATGTCCTGAACTCTGACACAACTTGCCTTCCAGGCAAAGCAAAATTGTTTCCTGACAACTGGAGCAGAGGATCTGTAGCTGGACTGTATTTTCTTTCTGCCTCTCCAACGACTTGCTAAATAACCCTGAGCCCTTCTTTGCTCCAGTTTCCCCCTCTGTGACATCCAGCCAGGTGAGGTGAGTGCAGTTTCACCTTCCTCTTGTTTCTAGCAAGCAGTTCCTGCCTGGTTTTCTGGCTTTTACCTCCTTCCTCTGGGAAACTGAGTTTGGGGACAGCAGATTGCCTCCAGCAATAAAACAAAATATAACATTATTTCATCTTTTTACTATATATAGAGAGAGGATGAAGAGAATTGGTGAAACAAGCAGTGAGATTCTAGTCACTGAAATTATTCAAACAGAAGAGAAATCTTTAATCCTAGGGGCTTCCAAGCCAGCTGGATCAAAGAAGAAAATGTGTACTTGGAGTTGATTCAGTGACAGTAAGAGCAGTGCTTGCAGCAAGGAGGAAGGAGGAACCCTTTTAGGGGTAGAAAAGGGAGGAATGTGCTTCTTGTGCCTTTTTTTGTAACCCAATAATTGTCTCTGCAGAGCAAGCAAGAACGTGCACACATCTCTTAGTGACTCCTTTGCCAAAGAGCTGGATTCTAAAAAAATCAAGCAACACCACAGTAACACAAGGGCCAAAAGATTTCCAGTGCTCTTCACTGGACACAGTCAAAATATTTACAAGACAGAAAACCAACTAAACCAGCTCATCTCTTAGCCCCATAACTTAGGGATTCATTCATTGCTGATGCCATTTTGCTCCAGGAATTGTTTCTGCTGCCAGACTCTGCTTGTGCAAACTCAGCTCTGCCTTGTCCCAGTCCAGATCAAGGCCTGTGGCAAGGTGAGGGGTCTGCAGATGCCTTTGATTGTCTAATGCCTTGTTTAATTTGAAACATGCACTTTGAAGCAGAAAGCCAAAACTTGTAGCTCTGTGGTGAGCAAAGCTGAAAGTGGTTGATGCCACCTAGTCTGGGGAGGCTTTTGTTGGCTGCTCAGTGTCAGCAGAAACCAGCTGGTGGCCCAACTAAACCCAGAAGTCATTTAGAAATATAAATATATTACTCAGAAGCTCTGTGACAGCTTCCCATGGGCTGGCAGTGCGATTGGGAAGTTTCACTTCTCAAGCAGAATGGATTTTACTCCTGGATGTTTTTGTGCCTGCATCCCTGTTTCTGAAATCCAAAGCAATCGATTTTTTTTCTCCTTGGTAGAGAGTCCTGTTAGAATTTTTCTCTGCTGTCACCAACAATCATCCCTGTAATCCAGTAGCAGGAAATTTCTGCTCTGGGGAACAAATTGCATCAAAGTTTGGGAGAAGCAGTGGGCAGCCCTGATAGTGAAACTACAACCAAAGCAAAAAAAAAACCAAACAACAAAAACCAAACCAAGCCAACAGCATTCAGCCCCGGGGATAAGCTAGTTCAGCTGTAGAAGATTTCCTGCCTGCTACTTTCATTCCCTGCTTAGGGATTTATAGCACAGAAAGCTTTAGAGTTTCTGACATCCTCTCCATGATGGGATGAGCCAGCTTAGTTTGGAAATTCCTCCGACTTGAGCTGGAAACACGTGCAGGGGGAGGGAGCGTGCCGGTTCAGCCTCTGAAATGTTTGCCTCTTTTAAACCAAATACTTGAGCTTTTTGACACTAGCCATGATGTTGCACTCCACTGATGCTTTCTTCTGGAAATGTGAATAAAATTAATATAAGTTCAAACCTGACTTCTTCTTTCTGGGTTTGGGGCCGACCCCGGCGGGTGCTCACTGGGATGCTGGGCTGGCCCCGTGCCCTCAAGGGCTGTCACCAGGGGGGTTGGGCATGGCAGAGCTTTGTCACCTTGTTTTCCCCCTCCTAAACCTGACAATCAAAATGCAGGCAGCATTCTCATTTTTCATCTCCTTTGTCAGACTGAGCAAAGCTGGGATTTGAGCTCTTTTTGCTGTGGACATAAGGACAGGGTCAGCCTTGGCTGCTGGGGCTCTCCCTGACCCCCCAGTTCCCTCCTGTCCTAAGACTCTCCTCTTCCTAAAGCACCTTCCAGATTGGAGTGTTTAGTTAGAACACGGATTTGTTATCAGGGTGAATCAATGTTCAAACTCAGCATTTTGGGGGCTTTGTGTGAGTTTTACCTCCCTTAATGCCTCATGGGGCTGCTGCCCTGTGTCCCCGTCAGGATGTCAATCAGCTCACCCGGGTGTTTGTTACTTCTCTAATTGGAATTAGCTGATAAATTGCAAATCCCTGGGCAGACTGCCTGCAGCTGGTTTCCCCCCACAATCAGCTGGGGGAACTTTTCTTCCTGCTCTTCCCAGAGGTGTTTCAGAGGGAGTCCAGGGGCTGAAGCCAAACCTCATCGAGCCAAGGGCAGGAGGGGATGGATTCACTTCAGCAGCTGAGATTACCAGACCTTTGGAAACTAAAAATATTGAAGGCTTGGAGCCCAGCCATGATTTCTAAACTCTCCCATCATCAGGGTAAACATTTGCTCCTATTGGTTTTTTTCCCTTTCAGGGGTTGGTTTTTGGGGTTTTTTTGCTGCTATTTAAACCCCTGGCTTGTGTGGCTTTGTTACTGGGATTGGATTCCCAGTCCTGGTCAGCTGGGAGGTTCTTGCATGCTCAGTAACATCACATTTTGCTTTTACTTGCTCTGTTGATTCCCTCAGGGTTGTGCTGGGACATGTGCTTGTCTGTGGCATTGCACTTGTGACATCTGAATTTCTCTGTGGAAGGGGTTTTTTTTTTGCTTTTTGCTTTTTTGCTTTTTTTTTTTGTCTGATGGAGTAACCCTCCCAGAGCAGGGTACATTAATCACCCAAATGGCTGATTAGATTTGCAGATTATTCTGCTCAGGCAGACATGGAATTTTTTGTCCCAAGTCATATTTCTCCTTGGCAGGCAAAACCTGTAGTTTATTTTTTGCCTGCTTGAATGCTCAAGTTGTTCTGTTGTCAGCCCTGACTGTCCTCCTTGGGATGCTTTTCTTTTTTTTTTTTTTTTTTTCCCCCTCACACTCAGGACCTTGCACGTGGGCTTTCCACACCCACTTGTGGGTTGACTTAAGGTGAAGACAGAGCAGAGTGGAAGGAGTGTGCCTCCCTCCTTGCTCCTTTGCATCACCCCCAGGAGCTGCTCAGCCCACGGGAGCCAAACTCCTTCAACTCCACGAGGTCCCAAAGCTCATCCAGCCCTTGGAGCTGCACAGAGCTGGGACTCTGCATTTACACACACCCCAGCAGAGCAGGTGGGCACTCAGCCTGCAGCTCCAGAAGAGACCTTCTCCTCCTCCTCTCCCTCCTCCTCCTCTCCAGCTGCTCTGCCCGGGGAGGACATCAGCTCCCAGCTCTGTCCTGAGGTATGTGCACCAACCTTTCCTTCTTCCTGCTCTTTGCTGGGACTGAGTTGGTTTTCCCAGCAGGGAGGGGGGACTACTGGTGCTTGGGGGGGAGATTGTGTGATTTTTCTGGTTTGCACAGAGCTCTGAGCTCCCCTTTGAGCAGTTCCTTAGTTCTTGGTAGCCCTGGTGTGGAAACTGGCTGAAGGGAGGAATGGGGTTGATGGGGGTAGAGCCAGTGATGGGGAAAAGGAGCTTCCTGCCACCTCCTGCATGAGGAAACAAGTGACCCACCACCCTCTGCCCCTTCGTATCCTCACGTGAAAGGTTGAGCAGAGCCACAGGGCTGTATTCATGCCCCCAGCATGACACCCTTGGCCTTTACAACCTGGGATGCTGCAGCCCTGGAAGTGTTGAGGGGGGTGGGAGTTGTTGGCCTTGGCTGCTTGGTTCTGGAGTTTAAAAACTGGTGTTTGCTGGGCTGAGATGGTGGAACAGCAGAGCCATGAGGAGGGATGATGGCAGCTGGGCAGGGGGTGGTGGTTGGGCTGGTGGGAGTTGGTTGCTTTCCAAGATGAGTCAATGCTTCAATGTTAATGCTTTGGGTTGGGGGAACCTCAAAGTTCCCCCAGTGCCCCCCCTGCCATGGTCAGGGACACCTCCCACAGCCCAGGGTGCTCCCAGCCCCATCCAACCTTCAACACTGCCAGGGATGGGGCAGCCACAGCTTCTGGGGGCAACCTGGGGCTCAGCACCCTCACAACAAAGGATTTCTTCCTCGTTTCCAACCTCAATCTCCCCTCTGCCAGTTTGAGATCATCCCCCCTTGTTCTATCCCTCCATACCTCTCTCAAAAATCCCTCCCCAGCTTTCCTGTAAATGTTGAGGGAATTAATGTGGAGGGAGAAGCTTGTGCTGGGTTGTGCTGATCCTTTCAGGGTTGGCTGCAGTTTCTGTTCCCTGCATCTGCCCCTTGCCCAGGGGGGTCCTTGGGGTCTGTGTGGGGTTCCTCTGGTGAATCCCACCCAGGGGAGGGAGCAGCCCAGGAGCTGTGCAGAACTTCCTCTGCTGAGCATCTCGTCACATGCAGTAGAAGCCAAGCCCATTCTTTCACCTTTGAAGAGCTTTTAAACCCTGATTTTTTTCCCTGGGTTTTTGCAGCAGGCTTGAGGTGTTAATCTGCATTTTACCAGGGCTCAGTTAGCTCAGTTGCTCTTGTGTAAAAGGAGTGTGTACCCAGCACCAGCACCAGTATTGCCTCCTTGTACGTGTCCACAGGGCCAGCTGGATCCTGCTCCTCCAGGCACCCCTGGCAGGGTCTCTGCCTCAGTTCCCCCCCTCCCCAGTCACTTCAACATCTCAAGCCCAGCAGCAGGGATTGTCAAGAGAAAAATCACTGCTGCCCCCTGGCAGCCCAGCCCTGCTGGGGAGGAAGGAGGTGGGGATGGAGGTGGGGACCTTGCCCTCTCCATCCTGCTCATCAGAACCTGGCAGGGAGATTCCAGCTTCAGGAGACAGAAGAACTGGGACAGGAGAGAAAAAAAAAGTGTTTGGAGGGGTTCAAGGTTGAGTCTGCTCTGCCCTGGGGGGACTTTAGATGTTTGCTGTGCCCCAGCTCTCAGTGGGACTGCTGGTCCTGCCCCCCAAATGCACTTGCTCCTCTATTTATGGGCTCTGCATGTCACTTCCCCCAATATTTTCTTACATCCTTGCCACCAAGTTCAGCCTCAGCTTATTAACTGCCCCACGACGCTCTCTCCTCTCTACATTATTCACCCTCCAGACACTGTTAATGTAAGCAAGATTTATTTTTTTCTTTTTCCCTTTTGGAGACCGATGCATTTGCTGCTGGAATTTTTCCAGCTGTTTCTCTGAGAAATGGGCTGCAGGCTTGTGAGTGAGCAGTGCCCATGCCATGGCCCCCAGCAACCCCCTCCCCACCTCAGAGCTCTGCCTTTCATCACAGGGGGTTGTGTTTGGCCTCAAAACCAAGGTCATGGTTTCACCAGGGTCCCCCTGCATGGTGGGTTCTTTTTTGGGCTAGAAAGTGGGTTTTGCAGTGTTTCCACCCACAGAGCATTGTCCAGGCTCCTTTTCAGCACTGTGCTGGAGTTGTCTCACATTACCCAAGTGACAAAAAACTCAAAAAAAAACCCCCAAGGTTGTTCTGACCTTGGGTGGTTCCATGGGGTGGCTCAGTGGCTTGGGGTGGCCCCAACTCCTCCCTTCAGTGTCTCAGAACTGGGATGAAGTTTCCAGCTCTGGGCTCAGGTGCCCGGGATGCCTGGCTCTGGGGTTTGTTATCCCTGGCAGAAACAAAGTGCAGGGAAGCTGTGGTGTGTCTGTGTTACAGAGTGGGACCACACAACTCTTCAATGAGGCTCTCTTAGATGGTTTTCACATCGTCTTGAATTCATCTCTCATGGCTGGAACTGAAAGAGGCTTGAAAATAAATTTTCCTTTTCCCAAGGGTGTCTCTGCTGCTGGTCAATGACTGGGGAAGGTTTTGCTCTTTGGTTTCAGTGAAAAACTTTTCAAGCATCTTTCATTTCCGAAGAAACACAACAGCTGAAATGGTGATTTTTTTTTTATTTTTTTTTTTAAAATTTTTTTTTTTCTATCTTTCTTTCTTTCTTTCTCCCTCTTGTGCTGTGCCAGAGCACCACATGCTGAAAGAATTAACCTAAGTAATCTTCAGAGCTCAGTAGCACCTTCTCAGTTTTTCTCTCTGGATTGTTTTTCCTCTCCCTGGTCCTGCCTGTGGGATTTTCCCAGCTCTGCTGTCCCATGAAACTCCTTCCCCATCAACCACCTCTTCCTGCACTCCCTTCATTCTGCCACTCTCCCACAAGCAATTTTCTTCCCACCCATGAACCCAGGGGCTTCCCCTTCTCTTTACCCCCATCCTTCCTTTCTCCACCTTCCCACCAGCATCCCTGCTCCCCAAAGGTCCATCCTGACCCCGCATCCCTCCTGGGGTGCCTGGGGCATCACAGGCTGCAGGCAGACCCAGAGCTTTCCCACCAGCTCCTCCAAATCCTGCAGCAAAACAGCACAAAGATGCTCTTGGGCAGCAGCCCTCAGCCTCCCACCAGGATGGGCTCCAGACCCTTCCTGTGGCCAGAAAATCCAGAAAAAAAATGAGAATGAAGCAGCACTGAGTTCATCCAGGCTGCAGGCAGGGGCCAGGCCAGGGTGACCTCACACGAGTGGGAATGCCACAGCTCTCAAAGGAGAAGGATGATTCTGGGTGCTGCTGGGATCCTGGTGCTCCTGTGGGGCTCCCCAGCTGGAGATGCTCAGCAGGCAGAGGAGAAGTGAACATCAGAGAGGTGTGAGTGGGAGCAAGGGCTGGGTTGCTCATCTCAGCATCCTTGCAGCAAGTCTCCAGTGGAGGCAGCTTTGGGATGCTGTTCCAAGGGATGGGGAGGTCCCTTTCCCACCCTCCTCCCCATAAAGCAGCCAGGACAGTTTCCCTGTCCTCCTTGCCCCTTCCTCTGCTTCCCCAGGATTTTGCAAAGCTCTGTGCTGAGAAACTCTTCTGGAAGGAAACTGCCCTGAACAACCCTTGAACCAGGCAGTAGATGAAGGAATTATTTACATTTCCAATAAATAAAGCAGTTTTGGCTTTGGATCAAACCATGGTTTTGTTCAATGTTATCAGTTTCAGAGTGAGTAATTTTGGTGGATTTTTTTTTTTTATATCCAGGCAGTTTCTCTCATAAAATGTATATGAGGACTTGATGTAAGCAGGGCAGGAAGCAGACTCTATTTTTTTTTTTTTTTCTTTTAATGTTGCACAGAGTTGTCCCCACAATACTTTTCTCTTGCCCTGGAGCCAGTGCTTGTTCATGTCTATTTACAATCAAATTACATTAAACACCCCGTGTGATGCAGGGGATAATTCTTTCATGCTGCCACCACATCTGCAGCAAATAACTCCTACACCTACTGCAAGGGAAAACCTTGGTAAAGTGGGATTGGAACTTCTGACCATGGAGACAAGGAACCTTCTTTCAGGTGGGACAGAGAATTGTCCCTTTAACTGCCAAGAGCTGAGCTCAAAATTAACCCTGTCCACTGGTAGCCATGAGGGGCTCATGGTGGTAACCAGGGGCAGCATGAAGTGCTAATACCCCAAAAACCCCAATACTCACCCCAGCTGGGGACCCTGGGCATGGCAGAAGTCAAATCTTGTTCCAGGGGTTGTGTTTAGGTGACCCCGGGTGATGGGGGGATCCCAGCTCCAGAAATGATGGAGCTTCTGGCAGATGCTACTGGCCACCTCCTCCCTTGGAGCTTTCTGTTGCTCAGGTGAGACATGGATGTGATGTTTCCTGATGGGAGGAGCTGGGACTGTGTTTTAGTCCTTCTGGGCGGTGGAAATGGGGCACCATGGGAGGGATGTGATGTAGTAAGGGGAGTTCTTGCAGCACCATTTGATCTTCAGCCAGAGCAGTAGCAACTGCATCCCTTCCAGAGGCCACGTCTGGTTAAGATCATCTACTGCTTCCTCTGAAACAAGATGTAAAATAGGAGACCTTCTCTTCAACGTGGTGGATTTTTTCATCAGTAAAATTGATTAATTACTAGAAGGGCTAAAGGGAAAAAACTCTTCTGTTGATCCTGCAGGCCAAGACCTTCTGGGGCAGAAAGAGGCTGCAGATAGCAGAGGGTTTTGCCTTTGTTGCCTCTTCACACCCTCTGTGCTTGGCCAAAAGCCAAACAGCTTTAGACCTTGAGGGACTGTGATGCTGCTCTTGCCCAGTTCCAAGGAGAGGAGCATCCAGGTGGGTGCAGCCCCTTCTGTGGAGCCCAGAGCATCAACTGCATGGCTGGAGGGCAAGTGAGGACAAGAGCTCCAGGCTGAGCCAGCTCCTGAGCACTGCCTGCTTTCATCCCTTCTCCCTGGGCATGCCAGGGAGGGAGGGGAATAAGATAGGAGAGGATTTATGTGATCTGGAGGGGGCTGTCAGAAGTGTGATTTGTTTCAAGTGGCATCAGCTGAAGGTCTGGTCTGTGCTGGGCGAGGGAGAGGAAACCACCAGCTGTGGGAATGTGTTAATCCCCTTCCTCTGCACCAGGGTTTTGGGATGGGATGTGTGGAAAGGCTGCTTTTCCCCCAGGGCTCTTGGGAGAGCTGATTTTCTGACAGCTGAGCTCAGCCGAGGTGAATCCCCTCGGGATGCAGGGGATGCTCTCAGCAGTATTTATTGCTGGAGTTTATTATAATAACATGGGGAGATTTTTCTCCTCTTTCCTCCTGCCTGCCTGCACAGACTCTGAGGGTGCTTAACCTCAAAAAGCTCCTTGCAATGTTCAGCAAGTGCTGGTTAACTTCTGGAACCGCTCAGCTGGAGGGGCTGGTGACAGGGGCGGGTGGTGCTGGAGGGCAGGGGGTGTTGGAGCTTCTCCCTTGCAGGGCAGGAGGGGCAATAAGTTTGCTGCTGCTCAGGCAGCTCTGTGTAAAGTCATAGATGGAAAAAATCAATAGTTGCACATGAGATCATGAAGTAGTGCCAAAAGAATGGAAAAAACCCACCCTGGGGGAGCTCAGCTTCAGCAGGACTCATAAAATCCCACTTGAGCCCTTAGCAGAGTGTGAGTTATTTTCCTGCCTATTAGAGCCATGTGTGTGAGTGCTCCAGCACCCATTAGCAGGGTTAGTGAATTACTCTCCCAAATGGCTCCTTTTTTCCCTGGTTTTCACTGAGACATAGTCACTTGGAGACAGGATCCAAGTCTTCTACCCAAGGTGAGGTCAAAACCTTTTGCTCAGCAGATGATCCCTTTCCCCTGGCCCATTTTGTAGCACTGAGATCCCACAGGGGTCTGGGAGGACTCCAGGGTTTGTGACCTGATTCATTTCCCTTTTCTGGAGAAAATCAACCCAAATTTCATATAAATTCTGGGATGATTAAGAAGCATGTAGAGTAAAGCAGCACTCCAACAGCTGAGCTCCCTCTTGGTATGGAATTGTTTCTTCCCAGGAATTGTTTCTCTTTGGGCAAAAGCTGAGGCCAGGCTGTGCTTTGGTTGCTGTTTAATTAGTTCCTAAGTTCTAATGCATGTGTGGATCTGCATAAATTAACAATAATAATCTCCATAAGCACCTTTTAAGGCATGGAGCTCTGTAAGGTCCCTGCCTCATGGCACAGATTCCCAACCATCCCTTTGGAGCTGCACAGCTCCCTGGTTTTAGCTCCTTGCTGTCTGTGTCTGGCTTGGGCTCTCCAGCCAAATATCCTGTGGCAAGGGATGGAATAAAAGGGTTGGGTTCCTCAGACCTTCCATGGACCCCTCCTGGGTGGCTCTGCCACCTCCCAGCTCTGCTGAGCCTCATCCCCAGGGGAGGAAAGATTCTGCTTTTCTTTGTTGACTGCAGCCTCCTAACAGCTGAGCCTGACTCCTTCCAGGTTCCAGCTAATAATGTGCCTGCAAAACATAACCAGTGGTAAACACAGGGATGAAAATCACACCAGGGAAGAGAAGGAGGTGCCTTTTAGCAGCTCTAGAAAAGCCTGCAAAGAATCTGCTTTCTTCAGGCTGTCAGTCCTGGGGGAACAATAGCACATTCAATATTCAGGGGGACATGGAAAGCAACACTGGAAGAGCCATAAATATCTCCAGGAAAAATATCACTGATGGATTTATGAAGCTGGAGAGGCTCCTCCATCAGCTACAGCTCCTTGAGACCTTCACTGACTCCTCCTGCATATGGTGTGAGAATCCCACAGTGTTTCCCCACAGGGTGCTGGTGTTTTGGGCACCAGGGAGGTGAAATCTTGGTGGGGGGAGCAGGAGAGACCAGAGGGGAGCAGGCAGAGAGCAGCCCCATAGCAGCTGAGGAGCCCAGCACAGCCTGATCTCGCTGGGGTATTGACAACACTGCCAGAATTATTCCAGGATTTTCCATTACCCTAATTGAAAACTTGCAGTGAGAAACAGTGTCGTGTTCCCTGAATGAAAGTTATCCATTTTGCTCCCTCCATAAACCCTCTGGGTTCTGGCTCTCTCCATCCTTGGGTCCTTTTGCTGCTGTCTCCTCCCTTGCTCTGTCTTTCGGTGGTCATAAAACATCTTCAGTTCTGGAATCAGCCTGGCTTAATCCTCTCCAGAGGGATTACAGCCAGCGTTTCCCATGACTGTTGTTGCCTTTGTGCTGCTGGGCTGTGATGGTCCCGGGATGGTGCTGGGCTGCAGCCACCCTCCAGGCTCAGGGATATGGGATGGGATGTTATATGGGTGCACAGGGACTGGGATGGGTTGCTCAAAACTTGGTGTTTTCTAGGTAAAAACTGCCAGCAAAACATGGTCACTGGTGTTATTTCACCTCCTGAATTTCTCTCCAGGCATCTCAGCCTCCTCACCCCTGCTCTGACACAGCCAGGTCCTTCCCAGCTTTTTGGGAGGAGGGGGAAAACTCACCCCGTGCCAAAAAACCCCCAAACCCTCCAGCCCAGGGCTCTGGAGCTTCCCGAGGTGCAGCAGCTGAGCCTTGCCATGGGAAGGGCTGGGCTGTTCTCATTGCAAACACTGTTCCTGACTTTGCTTGTAAAACAACAGCACGGAGCAGCCCAGCCTGAACCCAGCCAGAGGGAGATGCTGGGGGCTGCTCCCTGGCTTTGGAGAAGCAATTTTGGGGTTTTCTGCACCAAGAACCAAAGCAGAGGATGGAGCAGGGAAAGGCTGAACCATCCTTTCATTGGGAGTGTTGTGTGGCAGAGGCTGCCAGGGTCCTTCTGGCTGGAAAAAACCTTTAAGGTCATCCAGCAGTGCCCAGGTCACCCCCAGCCCCTGTCCCTCAGCACCACATCTCCAGGTCTGAAACCCCTCCAGGGATGATGGGGACTCCAGCCCTGCCCTGGGCAGCCTGGGCCAGGCCCTGACAACCCTTTCCAGGCATTGAGAAATTGTTCCCCAGCTCCAACCTCAACCTCCCCTGGCACAACTTGAGGCCCTTCCTCTTGTCCCATCCCTTGTTCCTGGGGAGCAGAGCCCGACCCCCCCTGGCTCCAACCTCCTCTCAGGGGGTTGCAGAGAGCCAGAAGGTCTCCCCTCAGCCTCCTCTGCTCCAGGATCAACACCCCCAGCTCCTCCCTGGGCTCCAGACCCTTCCCCAGCTCCATTCCCCTTCTCAGGGCCTCTCTGGGGGGTTTTCCCCTTGCACTCTGCTCATTATCCTGGGGGGCTGGTGATGCAGAAGGAAGGGCAGGATGGGAGTGTGTGTGTGTGTGGTACCAACCATCCTGGGAATGGTTGCCATATGGAGCTGAGGGTGCTTGAGAATCCTGATGGATTTCAGCTGAAAAGGATTATTTCTGGGCAGCTTTCCCCTGGAGCCTGCCAGCCTGGGATGCCAGCAGGGTGGTGGGTTTGGGGTGGGATGTGTGTAGCTGATGCTGTGACATGAAACCCTCCTGACTCCTCTTTTTCTTGCCCTGTCTCCCAGCAGGGGACAGTGGGACATCTGCTTGGGCTGTGTTTAGGTGGCACCTTTGCACCCAACCTTGGCCTTGCAGGAGGCTGGGGTGGGGGGGATCCTGCTAAATTCCAGATTTCCTGTTTCACCAGATATGTGTGAGATAGATGGGTGTCTGGTGGCACATCTCTGCTGCCAGGAGCTCTGAGCATCTTCTGGCTTCTCCTTACAACCCCCTGTCCCATGCTGCAGCAGGGAACATGCTCAGAACTGACCTGACCTTGCACCCCAGGGGGATTTAAGCCATCTCCCCAGCAGGGACAAGGGGACAGGGTTTTTTTCTCCCAGCTGGGAGGTCTCACATCTGGGCTGTTACCAGGAGGGACCCTGCATCCCACAGACACATTGGGTGATTTGACTGAGCCTGGCAGGGGTGATGCTGCAGCCCTGTGACAAGTTAGGGTTTATTTTATTTTTTATTTTTATTTGACCCCCAGCCAGATGTTGCTGTTCCTTTCTGAGTGACCTGAGTCAGGGCTGAGCTTCGGGGTGGAGACTGCTAAGCTGGAGAGACAGCAGCTCCTGATGTATGGGGACACTGAGGAGGCTGGGAGAGGGGGAGCAGAGGGAACTTGTGATAAAAAAGAGGAAAGAGCAGAATTCATCCCTCACATTAGTGTCTGTGGTTTTTTCTTTTGGTGACAATGCATTTGCTGCAAAAACACTGACTTTAGTCTTGTTTTGTCTTTAGCTGGGAGATGGTCTGGGGTAGTGGGCTGTTTTGTTGTTTGTTTGCTATTCCAGTGGCCTAAAACGGAATTTCTGGGTCATTTGTCACCCCCATATCACTGGCACTGCCCTCCTAAGCCCTGAGAGGGGGCACAGCCTGGTCCCACCTGTCCTGAGGATGCTGCAGAGCATCAGCCCAGCAGGATTGCTCCCACCTTGCTTCACACCTTGTTTCCAAATCCCTAAAAACCTCTCTTTAAACCCTCACAGATTCAGGTCCCAAAGTGTCCTGCTTTGTCCCCAGAGCCCTCTTGCTCTGGCTGTTTAAGCTCCAGCTGTCAGTTCCATTATCTGGGTTGGGTGAAGTGGCTGTCAGGGTGTGTTATTCCTTCTCTGTGTGTAATTCTTCCAAAATTCATCTTCTCCCCAGCCATGCATGGGGCTGGCAGTAGGGAAATTCTGCAGTGTCCCAGACTCTGCTTCCCAGTGACCTTTTCCAGGGAGCAGTGGTCCCAGCTGAGGCTGCTGGAACTCCTGCATGGGGCTTTTTTTCCTGGTAAATACAGAAAAGCAGAATTACAGCTTCACTCTTTAGGGTTTTTTTGTGTCCCATCAGCTGTGGCTCCTCCTGGTTTTATCTAAAAACCAGTGTATTAACAGTCTGTACCTGTTGCTAACAGATGTGTCAGCTGAGGTTAAAGAACAGTCCCTTGTCACACGAGGGGATGGGGAAATGCAATCAAAAATTTGTCATTCTGCCAATAATAATTAAACAAGTGCAGTTCCCATGAGCATGGGCAGGACCCGGGGGGAACCAGGGAGGTGGCATCAGCTGTGCAGGATCCTGCCCTGGGGCTTCTGTGCTGGGGCAAAGACTGAGATGTGCAGAGGACGAGCAGCAGGCTGGGCAGAGGGAATGGGAATTGGGATTTTTTTATACCCCAGCACCCCCAGGGCATCAGCCAAATGGAGTTGGGACCTGCCCTGGGTACCACAGCTGAAACAGTGCTTGGAATGGGGATCCCTGAGCCCCATTTTATTGCTTCACATCCCCCCTGGCTCTGTCCCCAGTTTACCCACTGTCCCTTCCAGTCCTCAGCATCCATCCCCTCTCCCCAGCCTGGAGCAAAGGGAGATGCCTCCAGCTTTCCCACAAGACAGGAGAAGACACCAAAGGCACTAAACCCCTGAGCTGTCTGTGTCCCCCTTGTCCCCTCTCCCCCCCTGCAGTTTACATCATGGAAAAATAATGTCCCTGGGCCTCCAGCCCAGCCCCTGGCTCAGCTCCACCGAGCTGCTCAGCTCCCTCCCTCCTGACACTGAACTCAAGGTCCTCCCCTGCCCAAGGAGGGGGAATTTTTTCCCCTCCCACCCCTGCATCTCTTCCCCTCTCCAGGAATAATTCCAGCAGCTTGGCAAAGCCCGAGGAAAACCAACCAAAAAGAAACCACTGCCTTTTCCTCCTTCCCTCCTTCTGTATCCACCAGCCAGAACCAATCCAACCCAGGGAATCTCGGCTCTTCCCTCCTTCTCTTTTAATTTCAGACCCCTCGATAAGAGCAGACATGATAAAATGCCAGATTAAGTGCCTAATACCAAGGATTTGGGATTACCCAGGCCAGGCTGGCTGATGGTTGGAGGTAGAAGGATGTGTGTACTGGGAGGTTCAAACTGGTGTTACTGGGAGGTTCAAACTGGTGATGCCTCCTCACATCTTCTCTCCCATCTGCAGCATGGGAAGGGCAGGGAGGGTGTGAAACCCCCACACAGACCCAGCCTGGAGGCTTTCAGAAACTAAAAGCTTCACTTTTTGTTGTTCAGGGGTTGCCTTAGGATGGGATTTCTACACAGAGCTGGGGGGTGAGGCCCAAAATCCCACCCCAGGGCATTAGGGTGAGGGTCTGCAGGTCCAAGTCTCTCTGTCAGAAACCAAAAGTCCCTCATCTGGACATCCCCTCCACTTCTGCCTCCCTGCAGGAGGGTTTCAGGCTCTGATGGCTGAAAAGTTGCTGCTGATTTATTCATGGCCACTTCCCACCCATTAGCTCTAAGAGCTCTCCTTGCTCTCCTCCACCCAAGGAGCCCTGTCCCTGCCTGGGCTCTGCTGGGAAGGTCAAGCCCAGCAAGATGCTGGAGCCCAAATCAGAATCCCAGACTGGTTTGGGTGGGAAAGGACCTCACAAGGGTGCTCCCAGCCCCATCCAACCTTCAACACTGCCAGGGATGGGGCAGCCACAGCTTCTGGGGGCAACCTGAGAATTGTGCCAGGTTTCCATCCTCAGCAACCTTTAAACAGGAAAGTAGAAGCTGAACATCCCCCCCACACACTGAACCCCTTGGGGCTGTCCTGCCAGGGCCATCTCTGCAAGATCTGTGGGAGCATTTTGCACCCTCCCAAGCCCTGGGAAGTGAGTGATGCTCTTGGTCAGGATTTTTCGTGGTGGCAGTGATGTGGGGGGGGAATGCAAAGCTGTTGAGGAAACAGGAGATGAGCTTGTATCCAGGGATGAAGCTGAATATCCCAGATCCAAGGTGCAGCTCTCTGAGCTTGGGCTCGTCTCCTTTTCCAAGGGATCTTCCCCACCTCTTCCCTGCCTGTGCCCTGGGGTGTTATTGGAAGCAGGGATGTGGATAAATGTTGGGATATGGGGAGTGTTGGAGAGATGCTGAGGGGCTGAGGAGTAGGTGACAGATTGACAGCAAGTTAGGGGTTAGAAGGGACCTCAAAAGGTCCCAACCCAACCCCTGACAGATAAATCCAACCCCCCAGATAAATGTGTTGGTGCTGAGCTGCTGCTCCTGCTCCTGCTCCTGCCCAGTGTGTGGTAACTGACCTCAGTCTGCAAGAAGAGGCTGTGGCCATTACCTTGGGTAATTTTCAAAATTTAATTCTTTTTTTTTAATTTTATTACTAATCCTTTAGAGACTTGATAGCAGAACCAGAGGCTTGTGGACCAAGGGGACATTTTGCTCTGGTGGCTGCCCAAACACCTGAGCCCTGTGGCTCTCCTGGGGTGATGGGCAGGGGATGCTCAGCTCCAGCTGAAGGAACACGGAATTGTTTGGGAAGGGGATGTTTGGCACAGGGGGTCTGTGTCCCTCCAGGGGGAACAAGGGGCAGGGACATGGCCAGACCCTGTTGGTGTCACCTCCACTGAGAGGGTCAGACCAGGACAGACTCTCCTTCACCACAACAAGATGCTAATGAAGATCTGGTGCTAATGAGGGTGTGATTTGATGAGGGAGGGGGAACAGGAGGTACAGAGAGGGTGGGGACACAGAGCCCAGCAGGGCAGGACTGGGGTGAGAACCAGGGAGCAGGGGATGATGATTCCCCCATGAAGTTTTTCTCCACCAGCTCCAGTCCTCCCTTTAAGAGCTCATTCAGGAGCTCCTACAGTGAGGGGTTCAGCAATATCCCAGGATTTCTCCTGCAGGATGTCAGCAAGATCCCTCACCTCTGCCCATCCTGCCCTGAGCCCTGCTCTGCCCCTGCCAGCAAAGCAAAAGAGAGTTAAAAATCCAAATTAACCTCCCCCATGTGGAGCTGGAAATGTTATGGCTCATTTTGAAATGAAAAGGCAATCTCAGAATATTGAATTTCTGTGAAATATCCCATCCCAGCTCGAGCTGAAGCACTTCACTCTGGCTTTTATTTTTGTTACTGCAACATTAGCAAGCACTAATACTTAGTAATTTAGAATATAACTGAAATGATAAACCAAAACATTTCAAGGTGGGGACCTCTCTGAAATCCAGGAAAGAGCTAGAAGGACAAGACTTTTGTTGCATTTTGGGATAACCCTTCCTAGATGGTCCCCTCTTCCTACCAAGGGTTGGATCTTGGTTCCTGGGGTGACCAAGAAAATGAAAGGATGGTCAGATGCAGCTACTCCAGAGCAAAAAAAACAAAACTCCCCTAAACTCTTCTGGTGGCTTCAAATCAGGGCACTGCCCCCCAGCCTGAGCCATCCCCAGAGCTGGGGGGACGTGGGTGATGGGAGCAAGCACCTTGCTCACTCTGTCCATAACACCCAGTGTGTGTCTGGGGGGAGGCAGGACCAGCTGGGATGCAGATTTCCTCCCCCAGTTTGTGCTAATGCTGAGTGGGGGGAGCTGGAAATCAAATGGCCAAGCAGCTCCTGGCTCCTGCTGGTCCTGGTCCTGCAGCATCCCTCTCCTCCCGCTTCCCTCCCTGAGCAGCTGCTGGAGCATCAGGAGTGGAAATGCAGGAGGCAATGCTGCCTTCCCAAACATTTTCTGTCAGGGGTTGGGTCTCTTTCTGTGGACTTTCAGCTGCATAAAACTCCACAGAGCTGCGTTTTGGCCTGAAGTCATCAGCTTGATGTTCCCTTCAGCTGGAAAACGTTTCTTTTTGGGTTTTTTGGATGGAAGGAAGAATTCTTTACATAGAACTCTGTGACCCAGGAGCCTGCTCAGGCAAGGAGGAATTGCTTTACATGGCAGTGGAGGAGAGAGCCCATAAATCAGATCCCACCTTGTCTCCTGCACGAGTATTACCGGGTAGGGAATAAAATCCAGCATCCTGCAGTACAGTGTGAGATGTGCCCTGCAGGAAAAGTTTGCAAAAATGGGATTATAAACTGGAAAGAGAAGAGGCATTTCACTTAGAGCTTTGGAACTACGTTAAACTCACTTGTGTTGTAAATTGGGTTAACTTGTATTAATCTGTGAAAACCTGCAGGTTCTCTTCTGCATGGAGCAGGATGACATTTCCAGGTCTTGAGTCTTCAGGCTTTTCCAAGTTCTTACTGAAAAGCTGGAGATAATGACTTTTCCAGGGACATCAAGCTAATGACTCCACATTTACAGAACATGATTAATAAGGAGTCTGTTTGTATTTACAGTTGCTTCACTCACCACTGAAATGGGGCCACCTCCCTGGCAGCCCATGGAGCTTTGTACCCCATGGTACTGGGAGGCTGGTCCTGGGGTGCTTTCCAAGCATGGCACCAAAAATAAAAATCTCTCTGAAAGGGACTTTGGGAAGTTGCTGGTTTATTCCCCTGCTCCTTGTGCCTTGCCTGTATCTTCTTCCTTGCCTGCTCTGGCTTTGGTGGACTGGGGGAATGGGTTTTTTTTTTTCCCCTTCTGTCTGCATCAGCCTTGTGAGTATATGTTCTGAATACATGAACAAATGTTCTGCCTCTTCTGAGCACGGGGAGTCCATGTCCACAGACCCAGGGTGCAGCAGGGAGCATGAGGGTTGTTATTTTTTAACCTCCACAGCTGACTTGGTGGTGGGAACACATCCCATCCCAGCTCTGTGCCTCGGTTTCCCCATCACTAGAGGAGGGATGGCTGCTTGGTACCTCGTGCTTCCCCAGGGCTGAGCAGAGCCCTCCTGGCCCTGATGCTTTGATTCTCCCTTCCCCAGGGCAGCAGCACCCACCCCAGCCCCTGCAGGGCCCTCAGCCAGGAGGAACCCTCACTGCTGCGTCCTGCTGCTGCCCCAAACACCTCTCGGGGCTGTGACCTGTTTTGGCAAGCAGCCTCCCCCTCCCCATCACCTCCCAGCTGGGAGGGGTGCTGGAGGTTCCCCTCTCCCCTCTCTGCTGAGGGGAATGGCTCTGCAGCCTGGGGATGGAGTGCCAGAATCCCTCTCCAGCAGCTGTATGTTCTCCAGCATGAGTCATCCCCACCCCGAGCTCTCAGCCTCTCCATAACAACATTCCTTCTCCCTGATCTCAGATCCTGGCTGGGATCACTCCCTCTCTGGTTCTCCTTCCTCCAGCCACATGGTTTCTCCTGACCACACTCCAGGCAGCAGAGCAGAGGCTTTGCTGGGGTGGCCAAAGCTTGAAACCAGGTGGCTTCAGATCCCCTCCCTCCTCCCAAACCTCCAGGAGGTGCCCAGTTACCATGAAATCCATTTTGTCTCTCTGAGGACAGACAGTGACATCCATTCTTTCCCATATTGTCTTTTGTTGTTTCTCCCCATCCAAGATGTGTCTGTGAGAGCAACCACTGCCCACCCTAGCCCAGGGGTCCAAGTCTTTGGTCCTGCCATGAGCTCTGCTCCACAACCTCCTCCCTGGACCCCTTCCCTTCTCTCCTTGCTGTCACTTTTGTCCCCAATGTGTTTTTTTCTCCTATTTATCTCTTGGATTCTTGGAAGAGCTGCCCAGAGAGGTGGTGGAATGTCTGGAGACATTCAAACCCATCTGGACTCCGTCCTGTGCAGCCAGCTCTGGGTGAACCTGCCCTGGCAAGGGGGTTGGACTGGGTGATCTCCAGATCTCTCCCCTGACATTCTGAGATTCTGGGGGATTCTCCAGAGATGAGCCCACTGCCTTCAAGGACACAGGAATGGCAACATCCATGTCCCCCTCCATGAGCTGGGAAGGGTGGAAGGGCCAGGCTGAACCCTTCCTCCTCTGCAGAACCTTGTCTCCTGCATGGTCCAGCTTTTAACCCCAGGAGAACTGCAGGCAGCTGCCTCCAACACCTTTTATCATCTTACTGGTAGATCCATGGGATGACCAACCCATTTGGGGCATCACTGGCCAACCTGCAATTGGAAAACTGATTCTGAAGAGGTTTCTGCATCAAGATGGGCAGTGCTGGGGTGTGACAGCCCCCTGCCAGCTGCCAGCTCCCCTCCCCAGCTCTGTGCTGCCAGATCCCCCCTGCCCAGGCTGCAGGAAGTGCTGACCCCCCTATTCCCCTCTGCCTGCTTGGCCAACTCTACCTGGCACAGGTACAGCTTCTGAACAGAAATCCAGTTTTGCACAAATGCATTAATTTCTGAGGGTGGTGGAGTGCCCAGGTGGTCTCCAGTGGTAGCAAAGACCTTGAAGGTGTCATTTGAACAGCAGGAAAAGCCAAAAGCAAACAGGGTTCCTGTCACCCCAGCTGGATGGGGGGGTCTGGGCAGCATCTCTCTGCTCCAGTGGCTGCTGCTGCACCTTGAACCCTCCCCAGCTATAATCCCTCACCCTTCCCCAGCACCCAAGAAGCCCCAAAGTTTCCTGAAAACTTTAGTTGAGCCTGGCAGGGGGAGAGGACACCGTGCAGCACCTCCAAAACAAAACCCAGAACGGGGGATTGTACTTCTTTGCTCATCCCATCCCGCCTGGAGGGAGGTAGGAGAGGAATCTGGCATCCTGCATCCTGTTCCTGAGCTTTACCCCCCAGAATTTCTCCTGGGCACTGCTCTCTGCCACAGAGCTGGCAACTGGATTCTGCATTTGCTTGTGGACCATGGGGTGCTGGTGGCAAAGTCACACAGGGAACGGCAGAGTTGTGTTCTGTGGCTGCCTGGGAGGGCAGGGGTCTGGTTTGATGCTCTGAGAGTCACCGCGGCTCTGGGGAGGGGAGGGAAGGAAAACTCAGTACGTGTTTAATCAAAGGCTGATAAACAGCCTCTTGTCTAAAAGCCATCAGGGGCTGGGGGTCTAACGGGGCTGAATTGCTCCAGAACTTTTAGCAGTGTGTTGTGGAGGGGTGTTGGTGTGGGAATGTACTGGGGGGAAATCGGTACCACTTGGTTCAGCCCGTCGGGATGTGCCACCGGTGGGACATTGCTCCCTCTCCTGTGGGACTGGGGTGTGGGGCTCAGCACGCAGGGATGGGGATGGGGATGGAGGAGTGGGGTGCAGGGATGGGGATGGAGGAGTGGGGTGCAGGGATGGGGATATAGAGGAGCAGTGCCACGATCTTTGGGTCTCTCTGTGTCTTTTTGGCCAGTTGAGAGGAAGCAAAGCGAAGTGCTGTGCTGTGCTCCAGACCGGCTCCTCGCAGGGGTTCTCTCCTGCCTGGAGAAAGTGCCTCTGGAACCTGCTTTAAGCCCCCTCTGCAGGGGATGGGGGGATGGCCGGGGGTGGGGGTGGCATCAAACGCCTCCGGTGCCGGAGTGACCCGGGGTTGATGCCGTGATCCCAGTTCCCGACTCCCCCGTGCTGGANGACACGGACACGGCACCGGCTGCACACACCCGCACCAACCCGGGCAGCCCCCAGCCCGTGCGGGATGCACAGCAGGAACCCACGGGCACCCACGGGCACCCACGGACACGGGGTACTCAGCGACATAGGGCACCCGCGGCCACGGAGCTGCTACAGACACCGGACACCCACGGACACGGAGCTCCCCCGGTCAGCAGACACCCACGGACACGGAGCTTCCGCGGGCTCCGGGTAACTGTGGCCACGGGGCTCCCACAGACACGAGGCTCGCAGGGCCATGGGCAGCCATCAACACACATTCATGGAAATGAAACACCCGCTGCCACGGGACGCCCCTGGACACGGGGCTCCCACGGACATGGGAGTCCCGTGGACACGGGACACCCCACAGCCACTGGGCACCCACGAACATAGGGCTCCCACAGGTGTGCACCCACGGACACGGGGCTCTCACAGCCACCGGGCACCCATGGCCAATGCACCCACGGTGATGGAGCACCCAGGCACACGCGTGCTGACACGCAGGCAGGCACCGATGTCCACGCACACGCGTGTGCAACCCACACACCCTGGCACGGCCATAAAGGGGGATCTGGGAAGCACCCAGCTGGAGTATCCAAATCCCGGCACTTTCAGCAGTTCCCGGAGTCTCCTTGCTGGGGGTTGAAGTGAGGGGCGATCACGCAGCAAGTCCCCACGCAGGATTTGATGTAGACACTCGAGAGAGGAGGACTGGGTGGAAATTACCCTGGTAGATCCAGGACTTGGGGAGCGAGGAGGGGTTTGGCTTTTGGCACAAGGGGCTCAAAGCTTTGTGGCTCCAAGAGGGAAGTGGGGGGGGTTGAAACCAGAACCAGACCCACGGCTCTTGTCTCGCTGCCAGGTGGGGTTTGATTCGTGGGCATAAAACGGGGGTGACGAGGTTTTGGCAAGGTACAGAGCAAGAGAGATGCGTCGAAAAACGGTGGAGGGGAAAAGGAATCCCAGCTGGGAATGCGGCCGGGAACTTCCCTGCGTGCAGGCAGAGAGGGATGGGGGTCCCTGGGCTGCGAGGAGATGGGTTTGTGAGTGTTTGTACCCACTCGGGCCGTGCCTGGGAGCAGGGAGGACTTGGCAGTCCCTCCAGAGTCCTCTCCTTCCACCCTGGCAGGGATTTTTCAAAGGAGCAGCGGAGAAGGTGCCAAATTCAGCAAG
The DNA here is from genome assembly GCA_038090715.1 of Florisuga fusca. NCBI lineage: Eukaryota > Metazoa > Chordata > Aves > Apodiformes > Trochilidae > Florisuga > Florisuga fusca. Next base: position 1,139,295 of record JAAWXA010000055.1, read on the forward strand.
AGTTTGGTCCTAATTCCCTGGAAATCCCAGCCTACGGATTTTTCTTTTTTTCCCCCTCCCCCTTCTTCTTTTTCTCTCGGCCGTGAGGATTTGCAAGGTGCTTGGCTGCAACCCCATCCCTGAGTACCCTACCACCCCGCTCCGCTTCCCGGAGGCAGGAATTCTCCAAGGAAATCCCCCCTGAGCTCCTTCTTCCTCCTCCAAGCAAGCAGAAAGCTGCCATCCACTCTCAGTTTAAATTTAGATTGCCTGCATTAGCTTGAATTCGGATTTATTAATTATTTGCATCTGGTTCATATTATTAAAAAAAAAAAAAAAAAAAAAAAAAAACCTGATTTCGGCTTGGAGGAGAAACACAAAATTCGGCAGCGTTTCTATTGTCTCGTTAAACAATGGCCCCACCAGCAGCCGCCGGGAATCACTGTCCCCTCCGCCGGGCTCTGACAGGAGTTCAGCATCCATCCAAGTTGTGATCCCCTGGCTCCGGGTGACTGCGGCTCATTTCCCAGCCGCAGATTAGTCTAATTAGCAGAGCAAATCTGGGGAAGGCAAGCTCGGGTAATTAGTAATCAGTTGGATGTTTCCACGCACTTTTCTTTTTGCCTGAGGGGGTGGAAAGGAGTTTAGTGGATGGCCCCATTTTGGGAGCAGTGAAGGTGAATAGGACTGGTGGCACTGGTGGCTTTCCCCATTCCTGGACGTTGCTGTGTCCTATTTGCCCATCACGACCTTTTCACTCCATCCCTGGTGGGGTGGAAACCAAAGGGACAGACCTGCCCGTGTCCCCAGACCACCCTCTTTGCCTGTAGCTGTCTGTCCTGGATCATGTTCCAAGTGACATCGGTGGCCCTGGTGGCTCCTGGCTGGGGTGTGTGACCTGGAGATGGGAAGCTGATAAGCTGCTTCTCCAGGTGTGGAGGTGGTGTCTCCATCAGTGGGTGCTTGGTGGAGGTGGTGGTGTGTTAACATCTCATCCATCCCATGCTCTGCAGGTAACTGAGGCCCCTGCTGCTGCCTGGGCTGTTTCAGACTGGTGAGACATCAGCTTTGGGCCACAGAGGGTACATTGTCACCCCCGGGGTCTCCTGTGCTGCAGCAAAAGTGAAAATTTAAAAGGAGTGAGATCTTCCAGTCCAGGGCCAGAAGGTGTTTCCTGCTGGGAAGGGGAAAAAAATCCTCCCTGCCCCACCATAATTAGCATCACTGTGCAAGCTCTGAGGGGACTTAATTAATTATGGTTGATTAACGGGTATGCCCAGCTCAAGCTGGAGAGTCAGATTTTGTCCCCGTGTTGGGAACACTCTTGTGCTGGGGTCAGAGCAGGGAGATTCACCCCTGGGAACCAAAGCCTGGAGGAGGCTCTGCGGCTGCGGGCTGGGGTGGTGCCAGGCTGTCCTGCTGGGAGGGACCCAGGAAGGTGCCTGCTGGGTTTTTAGCTTGGTTCTTTTCTCTGGACACCTTTAGCGTGTAAGCAGTGAGGGGTGGGAGTGTGGAAATTTAAAGCAAACTGAGAAAAATAGGAAAGGAGAAGGCACCACGCAGGGGAAGCTGTGGGGTCTCGAACCTCCCGCAGCATCCAGGATGCTCCCGGATCGCTGCTGCCGCTTCCCTGCGCTTCAGCCGGGATGGGAGGGGAGGTGGGAGGTGGGAGGTGGGAGGTGGACTTTTACTCAAAGAAACCCTGACTCTTTCTCTCTGCTCCAGGAAAGTCAGTGATTACAAGCAGGAAAAGGCCTGATACATTCTAGTACAGCATTGTATGCCAATATAGCCTCCTGCAATCTAATATAGAATACATTTCTGTAGTTAGTGGCAGGAGCACAAAACAGTCCTTAGAAGGGTCTGTGGGACATGCTGGGAGTCAGTTCCTCTGTGGTTGTTAGAGCCAAAGCCAGGCAGTGAGTGGCTCCATCTCTATCAGCACCTCCTGTGCTGCCACAGGAACAAGAGCAGGAGAGAAACTGAGGGCCCAAAGGACAGAAGAGCTGCCCCATGCACCCTGAGACTTGGGCCTGGGCTTATTTCTTCAGCTGAACACCTAGCAGTAGGGAGAATGTCTTCCACCTGTTTCATCCACAGCAAACCTCTGCTTTTCAGGTGAAGCTTCACTCACTACAGGAAACCAATCCCCTCTTTGCTTCCAAGGTGCAGCTTATGCCCAGTTGTGAATTACACTCAAATGTTTTGTATTATAACTTCAAAAGTGAGACTGNGGTGGGTGTGTGCAGGGTGATTCTGGGGGCTGGGAGCCCTGGGGGTGTTCATACTTCCAGCTCCCACGGATGATATCAAGGGTAGTTTGCTCTCAGGTTAAGGAGTTTTTGCTTTTTTTAATCCCTAGGTAGCCAGCAAGGCATGGAGAGGGTTTGATATAAATTTAAGGGAAATTGAATCGAAGAAGGTAATTAGAGAAAGCAGGGGCATAACCTGAACCAAGGCACTTGGAGGTGAAAAAAAAACAACCCCACAGTCTTTGGGATGTGTTTGGTTGTTTCTCTCTATTTAAAATACATTATTCAAACATAGAGGAATATTTATTATAGTGAAATATTTCTCAATATTTAAAACCTCATTTTTCCATTCAGGTGACCAGTGTGGTTGGTTGGTTGTGTCCCCTCCCTTTTAGGTGCAGGATTCCCCCCCTGGTTTCCCAAAACCTCTGCCACCCCCTCAGCCACAGGCTTTGGCTTTGCCTGTTTGGTTGGGACTTTACTACATTTTTTTTTTCCTTTAAATCTCCCTTATTCAAATTTGTCACAGCTTGACAGCCTGGTGCCAGGAACATGCTGTCATCCTGAAACTCATGTCTTTAATTCCTTCCCTCTGATGCTAATAACACCTTAAGATGATTAAGACTGGGGGGCAAAAGAAACAAAACAATTTAGTGTTTTATTTTTCTGCTCTCGGGGATGCTGGTTGGTGCCTCTTGGTGCTTCCTTCATCTTAGGCAGGAAAATTAGAGTGATCACCATCTTTCTCCTTGAATTTCTTTTTTTTGTTTCTGTCTTTTAATTGCTGAATGTTGATGCCACTGGGTTGCTGTGCCACCCAAATGTGATTTTTTTTTTTTTTTGGCAATTGATGCAATGGTCCCTTCCTGAGCATCCCTGGGCTGGGGCCACCCTGCAGCAGAGCCTGGCTGGTACTGGTGGCACATCCCCAGCCCTGGTTTGGGGACATCCTGGGCAACATCCCTAGCCCTGGCAGTGCCAGGAGAAGCTTGGATGGGTGCTGCAGCCCGTGGTACCCACCACAGCATCCAGGCTCCAAGGACACAAATTCCTGTCAACTTGAGGTTATTAATTGAGTTTTAAAGATGTGTTGGGTCCAGGGCAGGCTCAGAACCAGCTTTGGTTTCCCCATATCGTGGGGCACCACTTGTGGTGGCAGCTGGGCTGGTGCTCCTCTGCCAGGGTCACCAGAGGGTTTTGGCAGCAGCTTTGACACCTTCCTCATCTAGGAAACAAGGTGCTGGATGAATTAAATACTCTGGAAATTAAATTAAAATGAATTAAATACGCTCTGTAGTTCTCTAGGTGAGAAACTTTATCTCAGTGGGTTCAGGGCGGGACCTCTGATGCACCAAGCAGGTTGGCTTCCAACCCCCCAGAGAAGGAGACGGCAGCAGATTGGGAAAATCTTTCCCTCTTTCAGCCAAGGAAGTTCTGGCTGGTGGCTCTGGTGGGTGTCTGGCGGGTGATGGGCTGTTGGGTTTGGGCTTTTAGGTCACGGTTTGGCAAGCAGAGCAGCCTGGGGAGCTCCATCCAACCAAACCTTGAACATGTCTAGGGAGGTGACATCCACTGGGACCATCTTCTCACTCCCAGTGTCACAGAGTCATAGAAGATCAGGTGTCCTTGTGGTCCCCAAGGTCCCCCTCCCCCCATGGTCCTGTCCCGTCATCTGATGCCTCTTCCCCTTTTTTCTCCTCCCACTCCACAGGAGGAGCGGCCAAACCCGAGAGGATGACTGCTGAAGCCAAGGGACCCCCGGAGAGAGGGGGGGACCCCAAGGTGCCCCCCGCCCCATCGCGGCGCCGGGGCCGTCGGCTGAGGCTGCGGTCCCCTCCAGAGCCGCGGCTGAGGGGGAAGCTCCGCATGCGCTCTCCCTCGGGAGCCTTCGTCCTGGTGGGCATCTCGGTGGTCCTGGTGGGCATGACCATCGCCGTGGTGGGCTACTGGCCCCACCCCCGGGGGTCCGGAGGTGGGAACGGGGCGGGAAACAGCAGCGCTGGGGGGGACGTGAGGAGGGAGGTGGCAGTCAGGCGTCACCTGCCCCACGGGGAGAAGCTGAAGCTGATCGGCCCCGTGATCATGGGCGTCGGGCTCTTCATCTTCATCTGTGCCAACACCATGCTCTATGAGAACAGGGACATGGAGACCCGCAGGCTGATGGAGAAGGGGCTCGGCTCCGTGGCTGAGGGGACCCTCCCTGAGGGGACCGTCCCCGAGGATGGGGACAGCCACCCCCCCCTCCCCAGGGCCACCCCCGAGTGCCTGGAGGGTTGCTACCAGGTGGATCTCTCCTGCCAGCCCCACGGCGGCCCCGGCAGCAAATGGTCAGACATCTACGGCCCCAACAAGCTCCAGACCAGGGCTGAGCTCCTCCAGCAGCCACCAGCGTCTCCCGCCACCTCCCTCCTCAGCCTCCGCTCAGGAGCTTCCGCAGAGCTCAACCTCGGCCTCTCCTCAGCCGTGGGTGCCCTGACCCTGCCCGTCATCAAGCTCAACAACTGCTTGCTGGATGCGGCGGCACGAGGGGTGGGCAAGAGGGTGGAAGGGACCCACCCCCAGCCCCCCATCAAAGCCCCGTGGCTCCCCGCTGGCAGCAGCAGCATCGTGCCCTGTGGCCAGCCCCACGGGGGTGGTGGCCACGGTGGCCACGTCATCATCAACATGGACGGTGGCTGCCTGGGCACGGAGCCGGCGGCGGAGCTGAGCATGGATGGGCTGCTCCACACCCCAGGACACTCCAAATCCCTGGACCTGGGCCGTCCCGGGGTGCTGCTGGTGGCCCCCATCAAGGACCGTAAGAACCGGAGTTGGCCGCGACTGGACCACATCAGCCTGGTGGGTTACACCAAACTGGAGAGCACTGGGGAGTCCTCAGACCGCCTGCTGGAACCCAGTGAACCCCCGAGCCGGGCAGAGCCCCGACCCAGCTCCTGGGCAGTGGGGATGGAGCAGGGCACACAGGTCTGATGTCCCCGGCAGCCTTGGGGACCCTGACGTCGCAATCCTTCAGCCTGGCACCCAGAACCCAGTGGTGACCCCAAAACCCCACGTCCAGGAGGGGTCTGGGGACGACGTTTCTCAGCAGATGCTCCAGGAGAGGTGCCAACCTCCTGCTCCCTGGGGAGCACGGCCTGGGCTGGGCTGGCTGCTCCTGGCTGCCTCTTGGCAGCTTCCCCATGGATATTCCTGGCCTTACAAACCCTTCTCCTGGTGGCTTTGCTGGAGGAGCCCTCGCTCGGGGACCCACCAGGAACTGCAGGATGGGGGATGCAGGGTGGGAGATGCCCCACCAGCCCCTGCAGCACTTTATTTCAGCAGGGTTGGGGTGGGGGGATGNGTGGGGGGATGGTTTTGGGGGGGGATGGGGGTGATGTCCCCTTGGCCAATCTCAACCACCAGAGCACGTGAGCCCATCGGGGCTATTAAATGTTATCTCAATGCCACCTGGTCCCACCTCTCCTCCTCGTCTTGTCTGCAGGGTGCTCGGGGTGGGCAGCACCCAGGGGGGCTCTGAGGCCATGCTCCCCCCACCCCCCAAGGCTCAGCTGGAGAGAGCAGGGATGCTCTGCAGCACCTGAACATTTGCAGGAGAAGGTGAGAAGCTCAAGGGTCAGGGTTGGTTTTTGCAGAGCAGGGATGTGGAGGTGCCCAGGGTGGAATTCAAATGGAGACACTGGAGTGTGGTGGCTCCCAAAGCCTGGCTGTGGGTTGGGGTTTGGGGTGCTGGTGCTGGGTTGGGGTTCTGTTGAGTGCTGTTGGATTTTTTTTGGTTGTTTTTTTTTGTTTGGATGCAGAGCAGGGTGAGGCTGCAGAGCTGCCCTTGGTGCTGGGGTGGTGCAACCCCTGGGGAGAAACAAAACCCTCCAAAAAACCAAAAACCAAACCAAAACAAAAAACCACTATGGCAGGAAAATGCAGTAGGAAAAATGTGGATAAAATGAGAAATGGAGTTCAAGAAGAGGATTTGCCATGTTGGGTGAGGCTGCTCTGCAGGGTGCAGCTCTCCTCCCGTCTCAGGAGGTGGCTCCAGGCTCAGCAGCCCACAGGAGGGGAGCAGCCACCTCTTGTTTGCTTGCAAAGCAGAATTCTTCCTCCAGCTTTTCTTTCCAGAGCCTTTCCCAGGGCTTTTGCTGTGTTTGCCCTGTGGTCACTGCTCTGGTGCTCAGCCCCCATTCCTGCTGATTGTCCCCAGCACGTGGCTGTGGTGTCCCTTGGATGTCCCCAGGGGTCAAGGCCACCCAGGAGGGCTCACAGGGATGAGCACCCACCCATGGCACAGCCATGAGGTTAAATAAATAGAACTGGAGGAATATCCTTCACCTTGGTATTTTGGGGGGCGGGAGGGGCCTCTCTGAGGGGCAGGAGCCAGGGGGGTGCTGAGCTGAGGGCACTGAGGTGGGATCACCCATGGCTGGGTGCCAGGTGGTCACATCATTCCAAAGCATCTTCCTGCCCGTTTCTTTTCCCCCATATCTGAATGCCAAAAGGAGGAGAAGGAGGAGAAGGGTTTGTTTGAGGTTTTTTGGAGCACGAGCATCCAGCACCAGCATCTTGCCCAGGACCACCCTGATCCCCTCCTCCTCAGCAGGATGATGCCCATTGTGCCCTGATCCTCTTCTCCTGCCAGGAACACCCCATCCAGCAACAGGACTGTTCCTGGTGGTGCTGGGGGCTCATCCCAGCCCATCCCACTCTTCCCAGCAGTTCTCCTCCCGGGTGCCAAAGGTGACAGGGGATGGACAGGGACAGGGGCAGCTCTGCTCCCCAGCAACTTGGGATGCTTCAAAATGTGGCCTTGCTGCTTAGGTTGGATCTCTGCCCTCCACCTTCCCAAGTCCAGAGCCCACCGTGGTGCACAGAAATGGCTGAAATAAGTTTTCTCTGCATGAAAGGGGATTTTTTTTTTTTCTTTTAATTCCTGCCTCTGCGTCTCCATCTCTCCTGTCTGAAGTGAGCATGGAGCCTTGGTCCTTGCAGACCTCGGGGTCACCATCCTTCTCCAGACCAAACTATCCTTGCAGAAAAATTTGGAAACTGCCTTTTCCACCAAAACCCCAATCCCAGCACAAATATTCCCAGCAGCTCCGAGTTCCACATCCCTCTGCCCGGGGGTTGGGCAGAGAGGACCCGTCCCCCTCTGGGGACTCTTGTCACCGCTTTTTGTCACCGCAGGGGCTGTGGGCAGAGCTGGAGAGCCGGGGGGATGGTGCTGAGGATGCTGTTGTCTCTCACTCAGCTTCCATCCCCTCCCACAGCGTTTGGCACCCGAGCTGGAAACAGCAGATTAAAGCCTGCAAGAAACAAAACCTCTCCCTCTGCCTTTTGGAGGAGCCAGGCCTTGCCACAACTTTTATTTATTTATTTTTTTCCCCTCCCTTTGAAAGCTCAGCATGCTTTACTTCAATTTTTATTACTATTGCTCAATTTTCTTTCTTATTTTCCCTTTCAGGGTTGAGCTGCTCCATGCCCAACCTATCCCCCCTCCCCCCAGATGCAGGGCTGCCAAACCCCTTTATTTTTTTTTTTCCCCAAAAAAGCAACCCCTGAGTTCCCCCCTACACCCCTGCAATGTTACTTGGTTTTGGTTTTGGGTTTTTTTTATTTATTTTCCTACTTTACAAAGTCCATCTCTCTTTCAAATCCAAACTCTCCCAAAGAAGTTTGGGTGCCAGCACCCCTGTATGCGGGGATGGGAGCTGGGGGCATCCCCCAGGTTTGGCAGGGAGCAGGATCAGCCCTCGGCTCAGCTGCTTAATCCCCCAGTTTTTCAGGCACGGATTCAATGCATTTAAACAGCAAAAAGAGGAAATCACCGGCGGGCTCTGCCCCGGAGCAGCATCCCGGGGGCCGTGCCAGGACCTTGGTTTTTAGCTGAAAATAACTTTGCATTGGGGCTTTAAGCAGGCAGAGCAAAGGCTGAGCCCTGGGCCACCCTTTGGAAAGCAGCAGGAAGGATCTGGAGCCTCAAACACTGCCAGGACCTGCCCTTGGGGTTGGATTTCTCTTTTCCCCTTTGTTTCTGCCCACGGGGAGTGGCTGCAGCAAATGATGGAGAAACCTCCCTGTGGTGCCTCCTGCCCCATCCTCCTCCTGCCCCAGCATCTTCCTCCTACCCCATCCCTCTCCTCCTGCCCCAGCATCTTCCTCCTGCCCAGCTCAGCAGCATCCTCTGGGGGAGGGATTTCTGAGCCAGGCAGAGATCATTTCAAACTGCAAAGCAGATTTATTAATTAATCCCTCGGAGTGAGCAGCCCCTGTGCTCTCTCCAAGGAGAGCATCATCCCTCCCCCACCTGCAGCTCTGCCTGTGTATAGGGTTTTAGGAGCCTTTGTGGGATTTTTGACAGGCCCAGCTGGGTTAAAAAAAAAAAAAAAAAAAAAAAGTTAAAGAAATAGAGCCAAGAGCCCTGAAAATTAAACCACCTTAGAAGTGCTGGAGGTGCAGCTTATGCAGGGCCATGGGGGTGGTATCTCCTTATCCTGCCCAGGAAGTCACTTGATAAACTCCAGGTCAAGTACCAGCCCCATGGGGCAGCTGCTGCAGGAGGGGACCCCAAGAGAGGGGGATTTCACCCCAAACAACAGTGAGGTTGTCCCCAGGATGCACCATGGGGAGTCCCTTGGGCCACCACAGCAGAGGATGAAGTTGGGAGAGATGAGAGATCTGCCCCCCCCCAAGGGACACCCAGGCTGTGCCTGCCTGGGGGACAAGCTGCAGTTTGGGCTAAAAATGGACAAAATGTGGAAAAAGGGGTTGGGGAAATGACTTCTAGAGGGTGTGTGAGGGAGAGTTGCTGCCACCATTGGGGGTGTAATGGGATCCCCTGTGCCCAGGGCCACCCCAGGCAGTGCTGGTGGGTGCCAGGCTCAGGGGGGGACATCTCCAGCCCCCATGGGGGGTGGGGGGGTTAATAACAGCCCCCTGGTCACCTCTTTAACATGGAGCCAAGGACTTGTTCATTGGGGCAAGCTGGGAGCCAGCCCTCCCCCCCCCAAATACCCCCCTAAAAGTGCAAAAATGAGGAGGAGAAGGAGCTGGGGGAGTGGGGAGCCCCTTGGGGTGGGAGTGAGGAGATGCTGGGGTGATGCCCATGGACCTCCAGGTCTCCTGAAATGCTGTTTATCCCAGAGGGACAGGAATGAACCAGCAGCTGCAGGTTACTCCCTGCCTCCAGCTTTGCCTTTTCCCCTGTGCCTCAGTTTCCCCAACTAGGCCACTCAGGGCTGAGCCTGGTGTGTCCCTCCTGGCCTGTTCCTGGCCTGTTCCTGGCATTTCTTCCCTTCCAACCCTGTTTATTCCCTATCCTAAACCACCCTGGGCTCTGGAAGGGATGGAATCCACCCCACTGCTCCCCAGCTCCCACAGCAACTCCTCGGGGGGCCCTGAGAGCAGCCCTGACCCACCCCACCCCACTGATCCCCCGGGAGCAGAACTGCCTGCCTGAGCCCCCAAAATGAGAGGAATGACCCCAAAATAGCCCAGGCTGGAGCGAGCTGGTGTTTGGACAGGAATGTTCTCCTCTGGGAATGATGTCTGCTCCTGGGATGGGGACCCAGGGAGGAGCAGGGATGGGTGAACAAGGGTTTTGTAGCTCCTTCCCAAAGGATGGGGCCTCCAAGGCAGAGCTGTTGCCTTTGTGGGGGATCTGGGGGCTGAAGATGACTTGGAGCCACCCAAGAGCCCAGGGGCTGCTGCTGCTTCTGTTGTTGGGTCAAGGGGCTTGGGGTTTGGTTTTATTATTTATTTGCATCTCTCTGGGTTGCCATGGTGTTTGTTGACCTCATATTTTCCCTTGCTTGCAGCCAGGCAAAATGCCAGAGGGCTCCAGCTTGGCAAGCTTTGCTCTTCAGGGCGGGTGGGGAAACTGAGGCACGGGGGCTAAAGGGAAGTGATGGGGCTCCAGGCCCCCCTGCTGTGGGGGGGTAAAGGCAGCTTGGGACACCTGGCCTGGGGGTCTAAGGCTCTAAGGAAAAGCTTTTCCCGTTGTGGTGACCCCCTGGTCCTGTGTGACGGCCACGGTCCTGCCCAGGGCTGGGCTGATGGGCCACACGGGAGCAGGTCCCTGGGGTCACCCCTGTCCCTGGGGTCACCCCTGTCCCTGGGGTCACCCGTGTCCCTGCAGCAGGGCTGGGGGGGGGAATTGGTCACTTCAGGAGGTGCTGCTGGAGCCCAGCACAGCAGGGCTGGACCCACCTGGGTGCCACCAAAGAACCCAGAGAGGGGACAAGAGGTGCCATGGCCAGGGAGGTGCAGGGTGCAGCTGAGCAATCAGCATTGAACCCCAGACTGGTTTGGGTGGGAAGGGACCTCAAAGCTCCCCCAGTGCCCCCCCTGCCATGGTCAGGGACACCTCCCACCAGCCCAGGGTGCTCCCAGCCCCATCCAACCTTCAACACTGCCAGGGATGGGGCAGCCACAGCTTCTGGGGGCACCCTGGGGCTCAGCACCCTCACACCACAGGATTTCTTCCCCATCCAACCTCCATCTCCCCTCTGTCAGTTTAACTCCATCACCCATCCCTCATCCCATCCCTCCATTCCCACCTTTAAGCACTTTTTGGGCAGTCTGCCCCCCCCCCCCCCCCCC
>JAAWXA010000055.1:1150182-1224743 GCA_038090715.1 Florisuga fusca
GCTCCCCAGCTCCCACAGCAACTCCTCGGGGGGCCCTGAGAGCAGCCCTGACCCACCCCACCCCACTGATCCCCCGGGAGCAGAACTGCCTGCCTGAGCCCCCAAAATGAGAGGAATGACCCCAAAATAGCCCAGGCTGGAGCGAGCTGGTGTTTGAACAGGAATATTCTCCTCTGGGAATGATGTCTGCTCCTGGGATGGGGACCCAGGGAGGAGCAGGGATGGGTGAACAAGGGTTTTGTAGCTCCTTCCCAAAGGATGGGGCCTCCAAGGCAGACCTGTTGCCTTTGGGTCCATGGTTCCTCGGAAGGGGCTGAGCTCCCCTCAAGCCCCCCAGGAGGGGCTGTTTGCAGTGTGGGGTTTGGTGTCACCCTCCTGGGGCTGGACAGGGAGGAGCCCACGCCATGGTCAGCTCTGCCTCCTGGCTGGAAATCAGTCAAGTTGCTGGGATGTGTTCTGGAAAAGCAGCTCCAGCCCTGGCTGGCTCCCAACTCAACAGTTTCTGTGGCTCCTCTGTAATTTTTGCTCTACAGGACACTGAGATTTCAGACTTGGAGCAGCCAAAGGCAGGGAGGGTGGCAGGAGCTGCTCTTGCTCTCTGGATCAATCTGAATTAAGCTTTTGGGGGTTTTTTTGATTTTTTTTTTTTTTTTTTCATGTGAATCTAAATGTGTACAAGTGGCAATGGGGTCATGGAACTTCCCTTTCTGCTGGGGAAACTGAGGCACGGGGGGAGGAGAGGGGGTGGCTGCTCTTCCCACCCACTTCCCAGTCTCTGGTTGCCCTCTTGGGGCCAACTGGGTTGTGTTCCGCGTCAGGCTGGTGGCCAAGATGCCCCATCAGCTTTCTGCTTGGTGTTTCTGTCCCTCCTCAAGATGCTGTGGCCAGAAAAAATGAGATGGGACAAATAAAAAATAAATTATTTTTCCTGCTCCAGGTCAATCCCAGGCAGGGATCAGGCAGCAGAAACCCCCAACTGAGCTCACCTCAGAGGCAGGGTTTGCATCAAGTGCTGGTGCTTCAGGGGAAATAAAGAAATACAAAAAGGCTTCATAGCCAGGGAGAGTTTTGTTTGAAAATTTATTGAAAAAATGCAATACAAGAAGCAGTACTGAACACTTAGGTGTCTAAATGCTACAGCAACTTTCCCTTTGATTTACTATGAAAGTCCAAAAGAACAGCTCCCATCACTAAGCAATCTAGAAAGATTTGCCAATTTTCAAAGGTCCTATTTTTAGAAAGCAGAGTGGAAAGGGCTAGTCTAGACAATCCACAATTGCCTTAAAAATTTTTTACAAAGCTCCTTCATATTCTCAACTATTTAATTTAATTTTTTTTTTTTTACAAGTTTCATCTCTAAGGCAGGGACACTACCACCTCTTAAGGTAATTGTACAATTAGGAAAAAAAAAATCAGCAAACCACAGTTTATTTAACCAGAAATCAGTCAGTCCTTTGCTAACACATCTGTGCTGGTCAGAGATTGCTGTTTGGCAACCAGTGCTGCCATTCCAGTTTAATGGAGGAGAACATGAGCTCCTGGCCTTCCTTTCTATAAAAACATTCATTCATATATAAATAGCTTCCATATAATGTATATTATACAATCAAGACAGTCTCTGGGTGAATTTGTGGAGTGGGAAGAGCTGGGAACATTCATATAAATAGACCTTACTCAGCTGGTTTGTCCCTAGAAATAACACATCATGCCAAGAGCCAAGGAGTTTAAAAACCTTGCTGGAGGTGGAAGGGGTGCAGGCAGCCCCGGGCTGAGGTTGGAAGAAGTTTCTTCTGCTCTTTAATGTTTTGTCTTCTCAGGCTGCTCTTGCTCCTGGGCTCAGGACGTGGGTGGCCAGGGGGGTCAGCAGGGTTGGACATCCCTGACAGAGGGTGATGGCAAAGGGCAGAGGAAATGATGAATGTAAACACTCAAGGAGAATGAAGAACTTAAGAAAGGAAGTGTGAGAATGAACAACCTGACACCAGCCACCCAAAAATCCAGGAGGAAAAAAACCAACAAAATCAGGTTCTTCTTGTCTGCTGGGCCTTAAGAGGGACACATGCAGACACCTGAGCACAGCCTTTGGGAAAGAAATCCCCTGCTCGGGGTGGTTTTATCCCACTCACCATGCTCAGGGCACAGCACACCCCAAGCTTCAGCCTTGCCCCACATTGCCCTGAACCCTCCTGTCAGCCAAAACCCTCACTGACCAGGCTGGCTTTGGCTCATGAAGCTCAGAAATCCTCTTTGTGACCACTCAGCCTGCCCACTGCTCCAGGGTGAGAAGGAAGGAATGAGAGGCATAAAAGCTAAATTCTCCCCCCCCAAGAATCCCAAAGAGCCATGGCCAGAGGGATGCTCAGCATGATGGGTGCTTAAGGCAAGAGTTACCCAACTACACTGAGGACACAGACCTGTTACAGGATCTGTGTTGCAGAATCAAGAAGGAAAGGGCTGTTCAGACATAAATAGGAAGACTTCATCTCTACACTGACAGCTGTGGAGCTCACAAATCCCTGGAGCAGGATGCCTGGGACCCAGCAGAAGGCAGAGCAGCATCCCCAGAGGGGACCACGCACCCAGAGCAGCAGCTACCAGCATGGGAAGGTTGGAGGCTGCCAAGGACCCAGGGCCAAAAAAACTCCAAGAAAGGTAAAACCCAGCAGCTCCAGCTTCCTCAGCATCATCTCCAATCAATACTGACAGCTGGATTAAAAATTAAAAATTGCACCTGAATGGGAGATGCTACACTTGTCCCAGTGTAGCTGGAAGTCTGTTTGCAGCTGAGCAGCCTGAGCTAAATCCAGTGACTCCTGAAACACATGATTCAAATCTAAACTAGCAGTGAGCTTTTTTTTTTAAAATTATCATTATTATTATTATTGCCATTTTCTGCCCATCCTAAACTGAGGAGCAGCAGCAGAGCACTCCATGCCCACAACTACCAATGTGCCACACACACACTATATATATATATATAAATATATATATATACTTTTAAAAAAAATTTAAAAATCACAATCTCAAATTGTACTAAAGTGTTCACAAGTGTCTGGGCTGACTTTTTACAAAGCTTTTTTTTTTCTTTTTCTTTTTAAATTTAAGATTCACTGGCAGGTGAAACCAGGGCATGATTACAACATTTCCATGAAGCTCAGAAAGCAGCAGTGAGAGCTCAGCCCCGGTGCCATGGAGGGAAGTGCATCCAGCCCCAAAAAAGATGTTTTCTGGCCAGCTCCAGGAGGCTAGAGCTGGCCCCAGAGGTCTGTAAGCTCAGCCTAAAGGCGCACTCTAACCCTGGTATTTCATTCCAGCCAGGCAGTGACAAAGCCAAACAGAAAGAGGGTGGCAGCCCTTCCCACAGCCAGCAACACCCGACACCTAAGAGTCCTTGTTCAGCCTCTCCAAAGAGCTTACAGGCCTAGGAAGGATTGTCTACAGGATTTTTAAATTAAATGAGAGGAAAATATATGCCCTGGCATATGCTTTAAATAGCACTGGGAGGCAAAACCCAACGCATGACTTAACAAAAAACAAAACAAAACACAAAACAACAAACCACCCGAATTTAAAAATCATGAACACAAACAAGTGAAAAAACTCTGACACTGGGGGAAAAAGAATCAGTTACTGTGAATGCTGCATAAGCCTACCTTACTAGCATTCTGAGTCCAAACACCTTAAACACACACTTCTAAGGGCTTTTTAATTTAATGGCATCTAGAAAACACCCAACAGGCAGGTAGCACACGTGGGAGCAAGGCAAGGGGCTATCACAGTCCTCTTTAAGCTCTAAAATTCACAGTATAAGATACTCAAAGCAACTTCCCAGTATTCCTTAAACCTAGTCAAGCTATGAAGATGTGTGCATAGGCTACACCACAAATAATAATAATAAAAAAACAACAGAAAACCCAAACCACCCAACCCTACTGTGTTCACACACTGGGGGCTTGAAACCCAGAGCCAAGGCAGCAGCTCTGCTCCAGCACAGCCAGAGTCCCGAGCTCCCCAGAGCTACAAAAAAAAAAATTAAAATCATCATAAAAACCAAGAGGCAATCAGAAATGCTGCACAAAACTCAAGTCTGACTTTCTTTTTTTTTTTTTTGAAGCTGACTCTCCCAGCAGAAGGATCCATGGCTTTTCTGTGTGGCTTTGAAGGCGTTTTAAGGATCCTGTGTTGGGCATCTGCCTGGCTGTGGCTTTAGCTCCTTTATCCCTGACCAGGAGGAGGGAATAGGATTTAAAAACAAACAAACAACATAACAAAACAAACAAAAAAGTGACCCTTGGAGCCCTGCAGGTGTGTCAGGGTCTGTAGCTGAAGAGGCTCTGTGTGAGAGGGAATGCAAAATTGGAAACCTGTAAAAAATATTCAGTCCAGTTAGAAATATGGCAATACTTATTGTCACTATATATATATATGTATATATATATATATATAAAATTTAAAAAAAAAATATCTATATCCAATAGGATCCAGTGGAGTCTGGAAAAAAAATCCCAAGTAAAATGTCAAAGCACAACTCCTAAGAAGTGATGTGAATGTCTCTGAGTGTCAAGTCTTATCATCTGAGGTCTTTGTGCTCCAGGTAGTTTCTTGGTAGTTTTGCTGGGTTTCTTTTTTCTGGCATGCTGGCTGGCAGGAACACTTCCTAGGGAGAGAGGAGCACAGTAAGTTCTGGATACCAACACCTGGATTACTGGGAGAGGGAGGAACCTGCTTCCCTGAAGTGACTGGAGAATTGAGACCAGAAGGTGAGTTACCACCAGGCAGGTGAGAAATCAGGCTCAGAGCCACCTCCAGGCCCAAACACCACCCTCAAGGACAATAATTTAAGAGCTGCAAGACCAGGAAGCCTGAGGAAACCTGTCCCGTTTTTATTGAGCTTTGGAGAGCTAAAAAAGCTCAACCCCAACACTTGTTGAGCTGTGCTATCTCTTCTCTGACCTCTCATGTTCTTGTTCCACCTCTCAGATCTCTGCCAAGTCCCATCTTTGCAGGGATGGTGCAGGACACACACATGGCACCAACCTGGGCAACCCCAATGTCACTGGCACAGGGCAGGCAGAGCTCCTGCATCCCTCCAGCAGCTCCTTCCCAAACCCACCCAGACCAGACCAGGGATCTTTTCAGGCAAGTCAGGAGCTTGGGGTCCAGCTGAGGGGTTCCCTGGCACTGGTACAGGCAGGGGTTTAGGTGAACCCCATAGCTCAGGGGTGCATACACCAGGGGTGTGTGGTGAAGCACAACAGGAGGTCCTGGAGGTGGTCTCAGGTTGGATCAGGGGAGGTTTAGATTGGGTATTGGAAGAAATTTCTTCACTGGAATACCTTTAGAGAGTGGCCCAGGCTGCCCAGGGTGGTGGTTGGATCTCCATCCCTGGAGGGGTTTCAGAGCTGTGCAGAGGGTGCTGAGGGACAGGGGTCAGTGCTGGGCCAATGGTTGGACTCAATGGTCTTTAAAGGTCTCTTCCAACCAGAATGATTCTGTGATTCTTTTAGACAACTGTGGCTCACTTCCACTGGAGGATGAGTTTGTATTTGTGACTGCTTCACCAGCTTTAAATGATGTAATAGGAACAGCCTGAGGGGGACTCACCAGATGGCAAGAAGAATTTTACTTAAAATGTGACCATATTTAGCCAAACCTTGCACTGAGATGGAGTCCCCTGGGGGGAAGCAGCTCACTGGGACGTGGTCTCTCTACTTACATGGCCTCACTACTCCTCTGAAATCTCAGTCTCCTGGTGCACAACCACTTTGGTCACTGACATGTCTGGGTGCTGCTCCTTTGCTGCTTTTATTGCCTGTGCAAGAACCTGAAACAGAAACAATTTTCAGAGCACACCAGGGCGTGGGGGGGGAGGAAGAGGAGAGAGTGTTTCTAACTCTGGAGAGAGAACAAGGAAAAGATAATCCACTTCAGCCACACAGTTTGGTGACTTTTGGTGGTATCAGATTATTTCTGAACACCATGTCTGGAGCTGCTGGAGTGAGTCCAGAGGAGGACCAGGAAGAATGGTCCAGAAGGAGATCCAGAAGACCCAGATTCCAGCAAGGGCTGGAGCAGCTCTGGAGCCAGGCTGGGAGAGTTGGGGGTGTTCAGCCTGGAGAAGAGAAGGCTGCAATGGGGAGACCTTAGAGCACCTTCCAGTGCCTGAAGGGGCTCCAGGAAAGCTGGGGAGGGACTTGGGAAAGGGAAA
Source organism: Florisuga fusca (assembly GCA_038090715.1). NCBI lineage: Eukaryota > Metazoa > Chordata > Aves > Apodiformes > Trochilidae > Florisuga > Florisuga fusca. Next base: position 1,156,391 of record JAAWXA010000055.1, read on the forward strand.
TGGAGGGATGGGATGAGGGGTGATGGATTCAAACTAAGTAAACCCTGTTTATTCTTCCAGCAAGTATGATGAGCACATTTCAGACATCTTCCCCAACACTTCGGTAGAATTAATAAACTAGTTCTTGTCATATGAATATTCTCCAGCCCCATGACACTTGCAACTAAAATTAAATTTAAAGGATAATTCCCTGATGACAAAACCATCACTTCCAACACCCGCTCGAGGCCCATCAGGCTGACTCATCAGGAAGGTTTTTTGGAACTGGAATTTTGAAATCAAAACTTTGCTTCCAATACCAGCCTCAGAGCAGAGTTAAGCTCTGCTGGCCCAGCTGTACAGCTCCATGCTGTCACAAAAACCAGAAATCTATTACTGAAATCACTTTTGAAATTTTCTTTCTCCCCCAGTAAAATTTGCTTTCTGGTGAAGTTGTATTTGGAAATGTAGCCTGTCTAGCTCATGCCAACTCCAAGAAGCTCTCCTGGACTTCATCCAAGCTCCTACCTGGTCATGGTCTACATCAGCATCTCCTGTGATGACAATCCTCTTCTCAATCCGTGTCTCTGAAATGCCACCCTTTACAGTCTAGTACAAAAGGGGAAATAAAAAAAAAACCCCAAAACAAAAAATACTGTTAGTCTATAATTGCAAAGGCATTTGAGTGCTTGTCTAAAGAGAGGATCAGAAGATGTTACCAAACCCCACTCCAAGCATCACCTGCAGCATTCATTCAGCACAGGCAAACCTGGGAGGCTCATGTTTTGTTCCAGGCATTAATCACATTTTTTTTTCTTTGAAAGGAACTGGGCTCTAAGCTTTTTACCCCCATTATTCAGCTCTGCCCATCTCCCTGTCGTGGTGGTGGGTTGTGGTGTTCCCCAGCTGTTACCTTTGTGATCTGGGTGGTGGTGGTGCTGCTGGTGGTTTCTGAAGTGATGGTCTGAGCAGTCAGCAGGATGCCAGGGTCTAAATCCCCATTGCCACCATCTGTCTGTGGGACAGAAGGACAGGCTGTCAGGCTGGGGACAAGGTGGACAGACACAGGGTGCCCACAGCACCAGAGCAGGATGCAAGCAGAGGACAGATGCTCCTCTCCATCCTGGACCGTGGGACAGAGGGAGCTGATCTGCAGCTGGTGGACAAGCACAATCCCTGGGGACTTCAAGGCTGGAGATGCAAAGAATCCCCCAGGGAGGACCTCTGACACCCCCTGGACCAAGTGGACTGGGAGGGATACACCCAAACCTGGGCACACTGCAAGGCTGGTCAGGCCCCTCCATGCCAAGGGAGACCAAAGCCAACAACACCCACCCTGAATGACACCTGGATCCAGAAAGTTCTCAACTCTAAGAGCACAATGGGATGGGGAAGGTCCTTGTTATCCTTCCTCCTCCTGACACCACTTCCCACATCCTCCCTTCAAACCCTGGAGAAGCAATGGAGCCACCTGCTGAATCAGGAACAGCTTCTCTTACAGCTGCTCACTTGGTTCCCATCCTGTTTGACTTCACCTTCCAAGGTCTGACAAACCTAAACCATGTCAGGCTGCCAACCCACCCTGGCCATGTCCCCCTTGGGAGCCCCACAAGGCAGCATCCCCAGCATGGGCTGGGACAATGTCTGGAGTTACCACAAGGTGGGACCATGTTCCACAGACTGGAGAAATCTCACAGCATGTCCCAAGCCCATGATGCAGGAGCAGGAGGCTTCTGCCAGCCCCGGAGACAGGAGTTTCCTTCTTGGAAACACGATTTGCCTTCTCATTTCCCAGTTAGAAACTGTAATAGCAGAAACCAGAGCAAAATCCTCTATCCATCTACTCACTTGCTGACCACCACTGTCTGGCACAGGAATGTCTGAACCCCTCCTCTGCTCCTGCCATCAGGAAGGATGCTGAGCAGCCACAGGATTCCTCAGGAACCCCAAATTCTCAGTGTGGTCCATGGGCCATACATAACCAAAGCTACACCCCAGTTACTGCACTCAGCACTGAGCACAGGCTGCTTCTACCAACCACAGCCATGACAAAAGCTAATAAAGGCTCCAAATTCTCAAATACATAAATAAAACCAATCCTGAGGTTGAGGATCAATTTTTACCTCAGCACTGAAACCATACCCATGGATGATGGTATCACTCCACTAACGTTTCTAGCTTTCAGTCACCAAACACCCACTCTAGTTGCATTTTATACAATATTTTGGGCTTTCAACACCTGTTCCAGGGTTGAAACCTCTAGGAAAATCTACAAACATTTTCCAAATCATTGATAAACCAAGTTCTGAAGAGGCATGAACAGTAAGGAGAGCTGGGGGAAGCAAAACAAGGCATCTCCTGCAGAATAAAGGCCAACTCAGGTTAACTCCACACAGCCCAATCCACTAGTGGCTGAAGATAAATTCTGTTTGCAAGCTTGAAAAAAACAATTACTCTTCAGGGATAGTAAAACCACTGCTCCTCTATAAAATACCATCTGCACCAGGAAACGTGACCTGCAACGTTGTTCATGTCTGCACTGAGATTTTGATGCTTGGAGAAGGGCAGGTGCTGCTGTCATCCGGAGGCTTTGGAAACAAAATGCTCATTTGAGTTGAATTAAGCCCCTGGATGACTGATCAGAACACAGCTTACCTGTGCAGCTTCATAGGTGATGGTCTTGGTCTCTGTGTGGACGATGGGAACTTCCTTGGTGGGGATTTCGCTTTTGACGGCGCTGGAGACGTCGGAGATGGTGACAGTCTGGGTCTTCACTAGAGGTGGCTGTGAGACAGGTCAAAAACATCTCCATCAAGACCCAGTTAGCATTTCCACGTGGTGACCGTGCTGCTGGCAAATGTTCTGACACTGATCTGATAAAAGTACTGCGGGAAGCAAGGTCAGCCTGGAAATCTTTGGTTTGAAGCCTCTGGTCTGACCCGGGGCTCAGGGGACAGAGATGATGCACGAGGATTAAACAGAGAGAAAAATCCTCCAGCTCTTCCCCAGCACAGTGCCCTCAGGTCAGCCCAAGTGAGGCATTAAGGGTTTAATCAGTGTGTCAGAATATCACAAAGAAACTCTCCACTGATTATTAACTTTCTAATTACTAGAAGCTCATTGCCAGCTGCCAGTAAATGATGACCCTCATCTGCTGATGACAATGTCAAGATTAACACAAACCCTGGGCAAATAAAGCCTTGATGACAGCTGAGGAGCTTTATCCTGGCTTCATGTGAAACACTATTGCTTAGAACATCCTCATCAGATCCTACGTCTGTAACTTTTATTAAATCAATGTCAGACAAAACAGAAACACGAGATCTCGAAAAAGAAATGAGAAGAAAAATCAGTTGTTCCACCACCTGATAATTACCCAGGAGAAGACAAAGAGTTAGTTCAGACCCACACTGTTTTCCCAGAGAACTTGATTGCTGCTCACCATCCCCAAACCTGACAGATGCCACCGTGACTGTCAGCAGGGGAAGGGGGAACCTCTTTAACCATAAGCAATTGATACCAACACTGAAGCAGGCAAAAATATCTCCCTTGGTGGGGAGCAGAAGCCCATGTTCACCATGTCAAAAGCACAGTTTCAAATTGCTCTGCTGTGCTGAGGCTCAGCCTCTGGGACAGCAGGAGATGACAAAAACCTTAAGGAACAGAAATTACGTGCCTTTGGAGCCTAAAATGTGTCCCTCATGGAGGATGCTCTGAGCAAAGGGCGATGCCCTTGGTATTTAATGAGAACACAAATTGAGAGGGGCTGGAATTTAGAGCCAAGACAAATGGAGAGGGGCTTGGGTGCACTGACTGAGGGAGATTAACCAGCTCATTAGCTCCCAGCATGGGTCCAAGCCAAATAATTTCTCACTGGCTCCGTGGCATCTGCTTGCTGCAGTGTTTGGGTTCCCACTCCCAGGCCAGGTGGGGTGGGGGAGCAGGAGCTGGGACTCACTACCTGGAAGCAGCGAATGACTGTGGGCAGCCCCTTAGGGACATCAGAGTCAGGGCACTGGCCATTTAACACTCTAAAAGTCAATTTGTCTTCACCATCCTCTGCCAGCTCCTCCTCCTCTCCTCCCCAGGGTTGCTGGGGGGGTGCAGCAGGGCTGGTGTGGGGCTCCCACAGCTCCGAGTCCTCATCGGCACAAAGCCCCTTTTCACAGCTCAGGTCCTCCTTGCTGGTGGGGAGGCTGGGAGCTGCCTCCTCCTGCTCCTCCTCCTCCTCCTCCTCCTCCTCGCTGCTTAGGGAGGAAGCAGCAAAGTGCTGGCTGGGAGGTGGCTGGGGGGTGGGTGGCACTGGGGTCCCACTAAAAGCTACCGCCTGCTTTGAGCCCTCCCACGCCACGCCAGTGTCAACACTGCTCCTCTCTGGCACTGCTGCCACAGCCTCTCTGCAGGGAAAGTCACTCATTTTCTAAAAAGAAACAAATACACACAGAAAAATAAAAATATAATAATAACAATTAAAAAAAAAACGCCAGAGAGAGAAAGAGAGCGTTAGGGAGAGCAGGAGGTCATGAAGCATAAAGCCAAACATCAGTTTCTTGTAATACATCACATCTCCAGTCAGGCATGCAGCACCAGGGGGTTTGGGCACTGGGAAGCTTGAAAATTTTTATGATATGTGATGTGTCCAGTGCATTTACTGCCACAGCCTTCTGTGTACATGGATAATCCACTCAGCTAAAGTTTAAGCAATTACTATTAAAACAATTCTCTGCAGCTAAAGGAAAAGCCACCACGAAGCACTTTTTGCCCAGGTTGGAAGCAGGAATAACTTCAGTGTAGCAAGTGGGGACATCCCAAAATCACATGTGCAACAAAACCCACCATCTGCACCAAAACCAAACCCCATTCTGCTTTAACTCCTTGAAATGTTTCACAGTGTTTTCATTTGCACCTGGAGAGAATAAGCCCAGAATTCCTGTGCACAACCATCCACAGAGCCCATCCTTGCTCTTCTGCTGTTGCTGTTTCCAGGAAAACCAACAGAGAACTGACATCATGGCCTTGATAAAATTACTGTGAGAAAATGTCCAAATTAGTCTTGAAATCAACCACTCCAGTTACCAAGAGGGTCCTGAACTGATGATGCAGCCTGGTCACCTGAAAGAATTTAAATTATTTCTTCTAGACAAATGGATTCAATCAGCTGAGTACACAACTTTTCAGCTGAGGAAGAAAGAAACGTGGCTTTAAACTGGGAAGCCAGATGTTCATGTGTGCTGACCCCACTGCCACCAAGCACAAGGTGCAGTCAGACTGCTCAACAAGCTGCACTCAACCATTTAGTCAGGACTACCAAAATATCTGTAAAATACTTTAAAAAGCAGACAGTGCACAGAAACCTATGCTAAACCTCCAAAACACAACTTCATTGGCATTTTTGGTGGTGCCTGGGAAAGAAGACACTGAAGAAGCAATTCAGGCCTCCAAGAAGATGATGCCAAGGCAGAGGGTTTAACCAAGGCTGGTGCTACCCTGCTCTCTGTTCAGCTCCTTAGCAAGGTCTCAGCTGGGTCTTCTCACATCTCAGGAGGGAAGGCAGCAACTCTGACAGAGGAGTTCAAACATGACCAAGCCAGAAAGCTTTAGCAAAAATCAGGTCTTTGCCCAAATTTTCTTCTCACAGGCACAGAGAAGAGGCACTTCGGTCACCAGGGGTGAAGGGTGGCTGCAGTCCTGCCCTGGGCTAGAAATTGGGCTTCTCCTTACTGATGTTCTTCAAGAAAGAGAAGAAGCAGTTACAGGCACCTACAGTCTTACACACAAAGCTGTCACACCACAGGGAACAAGGAGGGAAAACCCAGGGGGTTCTGCTTCATCGATACCATTACTATTTCTCCTCAGTAATTAACCTCACCCCTGACTCCTAGGAACTTTGTGTAACAATAGCCACATATCTCTACATCCAAAAGCAGCAATTATATTTTGATAAACATAAGCAAGTACATGGCTGTCAACTGTTACCCTCATTTTGGTGCTGTATGAAGATGAACAGAAACCACTGCCTCATTTTCAATTAAGATCTTCAAGGCAATCAAAAATGGCAATTTTTGCTTTAAATGTGAGGTTTGAAGCCTGTGGGTTATCCAGTACAATGCATTTTCTGTAGACCAGAGGCTTGCACCCTGACTGACCTCACCTAATGGCAGAGTTCAATAGAATGTTAAGAGTAGGAGCTGCTTTCTGCAGGAACAAACAGATGCTTATTTTAGTATCATTTCAAGACATGACTCTTCCACCATTGCTCCCGGGTATTTTTCAGTTCCCTGCTTCTTTATGTTGCAGATAAGATCACCTGTAGATTTCCATCCATTAAGATTTCCAGCCTCTTAGGACTTAAGTTCTTGGGATATTGCTGAGGAAAATACATTTAATGGTAGTGATGGGATCAGCACTGCGATGGGCAGGTCAGACCACACACACAGGGAAGTGTTCTTCCTGATGGAAAACCACTTCCAGATGTGTCCCCTCCAAAGGGATACCCAGATCCCACCTTTCTTTTGCCTGGCACAAGGTTATGACACTGCAAGAGTTCATAGAACAGGAACAGAGTTACCAGCTTTGAACACTCCCATCTTCATCTTGCTTTCCAACCTGGATTTAGCCACTGCCAATACACTGATCTCTCCTTCATTATATATGCTAAATCTTGTAAATTAATCACAGGGCTTCAAAAAAGATGGCAGTACATCTTCTGGAGTTGAATGGAAAATGCCTTAGGAGTGAGATTTCCCTAAATACCAGCTGGGGCATTATTCTGACCGAGAGGAAGAATGAAACCCAGAGATAAACCAAAGCAGATTAAGCAGCTACCCTAAAGTAGACCTGTTCAAGAGACAAACGTTTGTACCCAGTCCAAACAGCTCCCCTTCCTACACAGAAAAAAATAATTTGCATTTTGGAATTATCTTACATGGGACAAGCATAAAGGAAGGGGGAGGCTGATCCAGAGCCTACGGTTGGCAATAAACACACAGGCTGGAAAGGCTGAAATCCTGATAAGATCAACTGAGCAAAAGCACTTTTCTTTCTTGCCTTTCTGTTCCAAAGGTAAGAAAACAAACTGCTGGAAAGGTATTTGTTTACTACATAAAATTGTCTTATTTACACACATTTGTGTTTTTTTTTTTAATACAACCTTGTTTGTTCCTGTATTTAAAATGCACTCTGATGCAGGCTAAAAAAGATTCTCCTTTTATATAAAAAAACCCCAAACACTCCCTAGGGATTTAAGATACTACAAATTCTGATCTTATCAAGATTTATTTTCATTTGCAAAATGCAAAAGCTTCTCCTATTTTTAGGGCTGAGCTTTGCAGAGTTTCAAGCTTCTCCTTGGCACCCAAGAAACTTGGGAGCATCTGGGCTGCCAGCTCCTCATTTCCAGGGACAGAACCAGAGCAGGGATGCCCCCACCAGACATGAAGCAGACTATTTGCACAAGCCAGACGTGGTGTAAAGAAAATGCAGGGCAGGATGCAGTGCCCCAGAAGAAGCAAATCCAACCAGACATGAAAGCAACTAAAACATCACCCTGCTAAATGCAAATCTTTGTGCACCTGATGTTGACAAATAACTGGTGATAAAGCTCAACTGAAGCATTACAGTGGAAAAAGTGACACACAGATCAATCAGGCTGGGGATAAATTAATAACAGGCTTAATTGCATGGCTGGTACCAGAAATCAAAAGGGTTTATTTCACTTTCCAAAGTGTTTCTCTATAAATTTGTCTTTTTTTCAAGAAGTGACTGATTTGGATAAGGATGCATTTGTAGGGACCAGCTGCCCATTTTCTGCAGCCTGTGCAGGCATGCTGCTGCCTCTCTCCCCAAAATCATCATCCTCATCCCAAACCAGACCTGCAGGAAACTTAAGGAGTGCTAAAATGAAGTCAGCCTGCCAATTACCAAAGACATTTGCTAAAAATTGATCAGAACATGAAATGCCAGTGCACACTAACTTCCTGCAACCACCAGATTAAATGTCCTAACTTGGCTGGTTAGTAGGTCCCAGCCCTGTTTGTGTTCACATGTTATTAGGTTATCCCCAAACAAGTATCCACAGAAGCTGACAGGTCACTGTGACTGTCTACAGATGCAGGAGATGATGTTGCTTTGGCAGCAAACCACACTCACCAGTGAGAGCTCCCAGCTCACATGATGCTCAATCTCACAGCTGTCAAAGTGCTCAGGTAAAGAAGGATTATAAAGCAGAAAACATCAGATCCTTATTTTACAACACCTCCTGTGCCTTACAGAACTGCTTTGCCTTAGATACAGAAGTTCAAAAAAGTTGAGAAGCCCCTGAACAAACCCTGGCATTGGGAATTGATGGCCACTACCTATGGATTTGCACTTTGGGGCTGAGTTTTTTGATTGCCATTGATCTGATGACAATATTCTGACAAGGATAATCAGACAGAAGTTAAAAGTCAAGTTAAAAGCAAGGCTCGAAAATACACAGCATGCTACAAGATTAACTCCCAGACAGGAATCCCAAGACATTACAGGATACACAGCAGTCACCTGCAATCCATGGCAGCAGCCACTTGGCAGTATGAAACAACCTCAAGATATATATATTAAGTAATTAAAATCAGGTTGCTGAACAACATGATTCCAGGAATATTTCCTCTCCCCAACCACCCTGATCCCCTTCCCATCCCCTTTCAAGGACAGATACCCTTGGATGGGGTTGTCCCAAATTCCCTCTGAAGCAGCAGCTGCTGGTGCCACTGCCTTTGGTTTACCATAGGAGCAGCAAGTGAGAAGAATGGGGATGTCACCAGGGTCCAGAGCAGGGTTCAGGGCTGGTGCTGCTGCATTTCTCTTGCTGTATTTCACATACCAAGTTCCAGCTCTGCTTTGGTGCCAGACTCACCCAGGAGCAGCCTCAGATTTGCTTTCCTGGGATTGCCCGTGACTGCACAGAATGAGCCCAACAGTTTCTCCAGGGCAGTTACCATCTCCCAGAAGGAAAGCTGGGAGTTAAAACTCCCCAGCTGGGAGCCTGACCCTTGATAGAGCATCTGGGAAAACCTCAGGCAGCTTCAAGCAGCTAAAACCCAACCAGGGGCTTGCATTGTATCACCAAGCAGAGACATGGTGGCTAATTAGGAATATGGTTTTCACTCACAAAAATAGAAAAGAGCATTTTTGTCCTCAGATTAATACAACAATGCAGGGCAAAGGCTCCTCCAGTTGCATAGCACAGGACCTCTGATACTTCTGCTCTCAGGACAACTTTCTGCCAATGTTTTTTCCTACCCTTCAGCAAAGGAGAATGTGTTAGTCTTACATGAAGTATCTGGTCGAGAGCTGAACCTCTGCAAACAAAACCTTTCTTATACCAAGGCAGATTTAATCCTCAATCAAATTACTCTGCACAGCTGGAGAGGGTACAGGGACACAAACCCCAACCCCAGCAGCTCCAACACCCTGAACACAACCAGCAATGACCTGGGGGCTGAGGGTTTCCTGTTTGGGAAAGCAATGCTGAGAGTTAGTCCAAGGAAGTCATTCACCCAGGTGATTAATGCTTTTTGTTGTTAATAAGCAGTGGAAAGAAGAATCTGATTTGCAATAACATTTATTAATGATAAATGTACATATTTACAAAGAAAAATCTGAGAAAAAATACAAAACCAAAAAAAGTGTTCCAAAAGAGAGCATTTTAGGTAAAAAAGAAAGAGTTCTTAGTCCCCACCAACTGATCCAACATGCCTGTGTACCACTGCTAGATCCCAAACCAAAGCTAGTCCTTCCCTCCAGCTTCACAGACCAAGAGAGATGCAACAGGGACACAAGAGAAACCAACACTGTTGGAATCTCCCATGTCAAGCTCTAGCAAAGGAAAAGCCCAAAGAGTTTCTGAATTAATCTGTAACCCTTCATTGGGCTAAATTTTTCCAGAAAGCACCCTACAGGTCAGTCTGCAGGTCAGAACAGATGCCATCAACTCATGACCAGGAAAAAAGAAAAAATCAGTGGAATAATTCAGAGTGACAAATTACTGACCCTTAACATGAAGTCAGACACTTGGCTCAGAACCTTCAACCAAGGCCACACCAACCACATTCTTGCAAACACCAACTACTCCTTGGTGCCACGGTGAGGCTGTGCACCTCTCCTTATTTCAGGCTAGGAGGAAAATATCAAATACCCACTCTTTAGGGTCATCACCAGTGACTACACAAACTGCAAGGGAGGAGACCTGGGCTTAGCTGAACCCCACACCCAAATGTCACCCACCCACAGCAAGTCCTCAGGTCACCTTCTGCTGACCACAGAGCAAAGCAGCACAGGGCAGGAGATGCAGACAATGCCTTCATTTATCTGTCCACTTTTAATAATGGAAAAGAGAAAAAGGATGTTGTTTACCAGCAACCCACACCTCGAGTATCACCAGTGATGATCACACAGAGAGCCCAATAACTAAAGCAGCCTCAGAGCTGAATCTGAGTTTGAAGCACTTGGCTCTGGCACAGCTGCTGCTTCAAAACACTGATCATCAAATCACAGAATCCCAGACTGGTTTGGGTTGGATGGCTCCTTAGAGCCCATCCACTGCCCCCCCTGCCATGGTCAGGGACACCTCCCCCATCCCAGGGTGCCCCAAGCCCCATCCAACCTTCAACACTGCCAGGGATGGGGCAGCCACAACTCCTCAGACAACCATGCAAGCACAAGAAACTATTCTGTGTTTGATCTGGTTTCCAGAGGAGCTGGCATCAGGGTAAGAAGATTCAGAAAGTGAGTGTGGAGCCCACCACCAGCTTTGTGATAGAAAACCTGAAGGGACTGAGCCTTGACAGCTGCTAACTGGATCCCACTGTGAGCACCAAAGAGACAAGTGATGAGACAACAAAACACTGGGGAAGTCAAACGAACATCAGAAACTGCTGGCAGGCTTCTTGTAGTCCAATCACCAGCATGGTGGAGTCACCCAAATGTCATTTTCTGCAGCAGGGAACACTGAAAAAAATCTGTATTTCTCATGCCAGCCTGGATGAGGTTACGTGCTGTGGGTATTTCCCTCTTCCCCGTGGAAGGGATAATTCAGCTCTCCACCACTCAGCCCAGCACCCCACCAGCCCCACAGAACAGGGGTTGTTGATCCCAGCACCACTCGTGGCAGTGATGGAGTTGGGGCAGGCAGGGGCTTTGCAGCAGATTTGTTCCTGAGGAATAAAGGGAGTGAAGTCCAAGTGTTGGTTCCTTTATGAAAACCCTGAGACCTCTGTTCTTAAAACAAAGCCAGGAGGAATCAACTCTCCCTGGGTAAGGAGATGAGAGCAGGCATCCCAAAATCCCTTCTTTCAGTGCTGCATCCCGTGTGGACATCAAGGGAAAGGGAATCAACCCAGGAACCAACCAGCACAGCACCAACGTGTAGGAGATGGGCAGGAACAGGATAAAAAACGTGCAGGAAGGAGACCTTGCATGGATTGCCACGGGGCACATCTGGAACTGCCTTGGCCTTGTGAGTAAGTGAAAAGAAAAGCAAAAAAAAAAAAAAGCAGAAGACTGGCAAAGGGGTTGGAGCACATCACTGTGGTGTGGAACTGACGAGGCTTCTGTTCCTGATAAGCTTTCTCTGTCAGAAGAGATCATATCCACTTGGCTGACCATAGATAACTGGTCTCTAAATTGCCAGAGAAATATAAAGCATTTGTTCAGTTTTCTTCATGCTCTGCAGTGATAATCATTATATAAATCCCAAAAAAGTGTTCGTGAGCATTCTCAAAATGCCAAGTTCAAAAGGTTTTTTGGCTCAAGATAACCAGCCTTAAGATAAGAAAAAAGAAAAAAAATCAAGAAAAAGACCATTTTAATTAAGAGGATTGAGTTGAAGTGACCAACCCAGTGCATCTCTCATCACTCTGGGTTAAGACACTACGTTCAACTGTTGCTCTGGGCTTTTAAGACTTTTAAGACTTCAGGTCCTTTGGGAATGGTAGAGCTACAGAAACCTTGGTGTGGCTTCAGAGGACTGGTCATGGGTGCAGAAGGACAGCAGGCAGGGACCTCAGCTGTGCTAAAGGCAGCATCACGGCAGCAACCCCATGCAGTGGCTTCTGACAGGAAGCAGATGTGTGTTTAAGCTGCTCTTCTCCAGGAAATCTGGGTGGAAAATGGGCAGGGATAGATCCAAACAATTCCTGAGCCTTCCCTCTCCACACCACTCTCAGAAGAACAAAACAGTCTCTGGTTTTCATTGTGTCTGTTGCAGAAGGTTCAGGCAGGGCTCAGCCAGGAGCTTCCCCCTGGCTTCTTCCATCCTCCAGCATCTGCAGAGCATCCTCCAGCATCCTTCCCCACCTCTCCTCTTCAGGGCCCACCATCTCCAGACAGTCTTCCTAAACTTCAGCTCACCAGGGTTTAGGTGCACCTCAAGGTGTGCTCCAAGGATGCAGCAGGCAGCCCACCACTGCATGAACCCAAGGACAGCCCAGGGACTCCTACACCTCCAACCACTTGGCAAAAGGAAGACTGTGTGTTAAAGGCAGTGTAGGACAGAGGGGGAGAAGACTTTCTGATGAAAAAAACCAAGAAATCAGCATCCTCACAAAACAAAGTCCTAAAGGCACAAACTGGTGAACTCGTTGGAGCAGGTTACAAGAGTAATCAAGATTTAAAACAAAGTTTTCACTAGCAACCTAGGTTTCTGAGACAGTGTTTGGAGAGCTTTCATCTTTACACTGACAAGAGAGAGGTGGCTTGAGTGGTCCCTGATACACCACAGCCTTCACCATGTTTGCCTTATCCTGAAGCTTATCTGCCAGCTTCCTAAAGACACTGTTCACATAGACACAGACCTATCAAGGGTACAAACACATGTATTTATATATATTCACAAATTTTAGTCCCTCTACTAAAGAAAGGTTTGCTCCTTTTTCTTCTGTGCTGCTGGAGCAGCTGCCAATGCTGATGGCTGTTCCCAGAAGTAATTGTGTCTACACCAACCTTCCAGAGAAAGCATCAGAAAGCAGATTACTACCAACAGGAGTTGGCTCAGCTCAGTCCCATAATTACTATATACAGAAAAGAAGCCCCTTAGACACAAAGTTCTACCTTTCCTCCAGCTTGCAAACCAGTTCTGCTCAGCCCAGCTGGGCAACTGGGTTTGGAGCCTACACAGCTCAAGCAGGTTAACTCAGACACATGGGAGCATCATCCAGACATTTACATTTGTAGGCAATAAACAAGGAGAGGCATGCAACGTTTTTTTGTTAGAAGTCAAAACAATTGATGGCTTTAACATTAGAAGCAGGTCCTGATGTGGTCAAGTCAACATGCTAACAGGAGACATCCCCAGCAGCAGGTTCCTCCATCCCCACAACCTCAGCAAACATGTGGCTGTTAGTTCAACACAAATTAAACACATCTGAAGTGCACCAAGACCACCAGATTCAGAAAAAAAAAATTAATCTTATGTTCACAACAAATATTTCCTTGCAATGGGTTTTCTCCTACAGCACGATGTATTTTCTTGGGAATAAGGGGTGAGAGGGAAGCTGTGATGCTTTGCAAAAGGCTTCTCCCACCAGGAAAATGGGAAGTTGCCTGTCCCTGTCTCTACATTAACACTAACAGCAGCACTGATAACCAACACCTTTTATTTAAATGCCAACCTTAGTTGCCTAGAAAAGGAGTGGTTATGGATTAGATTCAGCAGGTTGCTGCAAAGCCTCTTTTTGGACCAGTATCAAACATTCTCCAGCTTGGGAATAATCTTACATTTCAAAGAGCAAGCTCAAAAGCAAATCTTCAGCAATTGCTACTGAAGTCTACAAGGGCTCAATATGCCAATGTCTCCTCCCATGGATCTACATCCCCTGCCTGCCCTCTGCCAGCAGACAGGAACACAGTTCAGAGGATTGGTTTTTCCACAGTAGGAAACTTCAGAATGGACCTGGGAATCCATGACCACTCCCTGCCAGGTCCCAGGTCCCAGCTACACAAGACACACAGCAGGGTCAGCACGATGGTGGGGGGAATGTCCCTTCCCCAGGACAGCAAACTACGGAGATCAAAGACCAGGACAAGGAAGATGCAGCAGAGGCTACGGCCAAGAAATTCAGGAGCTTTGGTCTTGAGGTTTCAACATGACCCTGTTGCCACTCAGAGAAAGAGCAGCCACCAAACAGTCAGTGCTACCACCAGGAGAAAGGACATCACAAAGGGAATACGTGGAGAAGGAAAAATGCTAGAGTACAGCTGACACTTTTTGAGTGATTTCTGCTCTTCAGGAATTGCAATAGAAACGTTTGGAAGAGTTTCTTCACTTGCTTGCCGGGGAAAGGCTGTCTCAGCAGATATCTCCTGTTTTTTAAGTTTGTCTTCATCCTGTACTAACAGAGGACGTTCCTGTGTCTGCTTTCGTGGTAGAAGATCAAGAAAGACAGAGAGAGATGAACAAAAATGACAGATGGGAAGTGCCCAAAATGATACTTGGAGGTGTGCAAAGCGTTAGGACAGCTTTCCTCTCCATGTCAAAATAAACCAGCCCTGGAGAGCAGAGCCACTGGTGGCTTGGTCACCAGCTGGGAGATCTAATCCCCTCTGACCAGCATCTGGATCAGGATCACGAGTGTTTTGTCACAAAGCCCTGGATCATGATCATGCATGTTTTGCACCTGCCCTCCCAGAAAAGCACACACTCAAAACTGCTTCGGAATTGGAATGGTTGAGAAAAAAGTTAGGAGGCCTTAGAAATAGAAATAGTGTCGTACAAAAGATGGTCTCTGACAGTTCCCCCATTCTACAGTGCCCTTTAAAAAATAGCATTTGTTAAGTACTGGTTGAACAGCCAGGCTGCAGTGCAGATACAAAATGCTTTTCCAAAGTTCTCACAACAGTATCAAAATTTCAATCGTTTTGAAAATTCTACTGGCACAAGTGAAAAATTGTCACATCTTAGAAATCCCACGTGTGGAACAAGCAGGATGGCAGTAGGAGTATTGCAAACCCCTTAACATTTTGCTCCTTGTTTTAACCCTCTTGTTTCTGGCATCTAAAGAATCTAAACCAGCCAGAAGGAGCAAATCATCAGGTTGAGGCTCATGCAGGGGCTGTAGCGCTTTTGCTGAAGAAAAAAAAGATTGTGGCAATGTTGGTGCTCTTAACTTTCCATCCTTTTAGAGTGCCAGACCTGGTTGTGTCTAGGAGAGGAAAAACTTGGCTCTGAGCTCTCTGAGCTGAGCTAACCTCCTTTGGTCAGAGCGGTGCTTTGGGAGTGGATCTTTGCACACCCCTAAGTGAGGAGTATTGGGGAGAAAGTAGCTGGGAGACTGGGCAGCAAAAGAAAACATAAAATGCAAGAGTAACATGATCATTAAAACAAACAAACAAACAAAAAAAAAACGGAAAGAAAGACAACATAGAAAGAACAGGGTAGAGTTAAACTTTCATAATTGTTTTTCTCTCCAAGTACATGGTTTTATCTTTCATGCAGCTTTTTTGGGGTTTGTTGTTTTTTTTTTTTTCGAACCAGCCATGCACCAAAATAAGCAAAATCCAAAGCTGCAAAAGCTGCAGCAGTGCAAAAGTCCTCTGGGTGTGAGTTATGAAAACTACTTCATGTAGCCAAAAGAAAACATGTTACCCAGCAGCTGCTGTGGAGTTTTTGCTTGGTGCCATTGCAATAGCAAAAGTCTGGTTCAGAAGCACATATCACAACAGCAGCTTTACCTCAAGCCCACCAACCTGTCTCTCAGAAGATAGGACAGTGACTTTCTTGACCTGGACACACAAAGCGTGTTAAGGGTCAGTTCTCTTGCAATAGAACACAGAGGAACAGCAGAAAAGCAGCCCCTGGCAGAACACCCTCTGGCCCCTGCAGCAGGGTTCAGGTACCACCACCAACAGGAGAAACCCATTTGCTTTGCACAGTGATTTACCACCCTCAACATCTGCAGGAAAACACCTTCCCCTGCAGGCCCCTCTCAAAGATGCCTTTCTGGAAGTTCACACCTTCACCTCAGAGCAAGACCACTTCAGAGAGGATCAGATTCAAAGGGAATTTCCAGAAATGCAAACCCAGGGCTGACACCAACCCCCAGGCTGCTGTGGCCCCACTCCAGCCTTAGATGGGGAAAGCCCCCAGGACCCACTTACTGTAAACTCCAGCTCCCCAAGATCCCACAACATGGTCACTGTGCAAGAAATTCTTCAGCATAACCAAGAATATCATTCCTGAACTGCAGCTGTGGAGCTTGAGGGCCCCTTTAGCTTGTCCAAACATCCATAAACCCCATGGCAGTGTGGGCAGAGCTCCACATGGCTCTGCTACCCAAATTCCTGCAGAACTTACACTGAGAATCAGCAACCTAAGAGGAAAGATCATCCAACAATGGGTTCAAGAATGTAACTCGAAGGTGTAAGGATCAACCTTGTTAGCTGATTTGAGGGGGGTTGATTTTGTATCAAGGAAAAAAAAAGCCCTACATTTGTCATGGCTTTTCTCTGTCGTTTGAGGAGTCTGTAGCAAACCTGGCCCTTAAACCCCTTGTACCTGTTACAATAACCCTCCCCCCCTTGCCACATGATTGCTGTTTAAAAGGTATCTCCCTCACAATGGTCTGCAGATGAAATACAAACTTCTCTGCAGGGCTATGGGCAGGAAGGGGAGAAGCCAGGCTTAAACCAGGAGAAAGCCTAGGACTGCTGCCACGGCAGCCAGGATGCACATTTTCATTTAATACTTATTATTTTTTGCATTGCTTGTTTAACAGACTGACTACCACGGGCTCTAACTACAGCTTTACTCACAAGCTCCAAATCTGAGCTAGGTGACACAAGTATTAACCAGCAAACCTCTTACCCAAGAAACCAGCTGGCAGACAGATCTCTGCTGCTCCACCTTGGTTTCTTTGAAAAATTACCTTTTTTAAGGACATTAGCAGGGAGGCTGTGAATGTGTATGTCTACTAACACACAGACTGTTTCTGGAAGGAGGAAGATTTCCATCATGTCTCAACAGCCCTGCTGTAGCCACCTGAGGAGTCTCCTTGAAGCCTCCACAGCAGATCAGCACCTGCAGACCCTAATGCAAGACTAAACCCAATGACAATGGATTAACTGGGGAACAAAGGAACTCTGCAAAACTGGTATCATCCTGGTGATTCTCCAGTGAGTCACCTGCAGGATTATCTCTGAGGTTGTTCTCTTCTATTTACATGTTTGGTTTGTTGGGTTTTTTCCTATATTTTAGGGCACCAGGAGTAAGCCAGTCCCAGAACTGCCATATGAAGTATATTCTAGGACCACAGATGAAAGTGACACTAGGAAAAGCAGAACTGAAGGCATGTGAAGAATTCCTACATTCTTTTCTACTAAAAAACCCCCTAAAAATCAAATGTTATGACACTGTGACTGAAGCACCAATTTCCTCACTGACGGTAGAGATACTAAAAGTCACTACCAAGTATTAAAATTCAAGAGAAGCAAAAAACCAAAGGGAGTTGCGGCTCAACCCTAAGGTTACAAAGCTACTCCTAGTTGTGGGGCAGCAGCACCCCAGAGGTACTCACTCCATCCGCTCCCGAGGGAATCTGCCCGTTGACGTTGAGGGTTCGGAAAGGAGAGTGAGTGGACAAACGTTTGTCCCATTCACTGGGCCGAGGTTCTGGGACAGACTCCATGAAATTCTTCTTCAGTTCACTGATGTTGGCATGATGCTTCTTGATTTCTTCTTGGGTCTTATCCAGATCCTAGCAGTAAAAGGGAAAGGGTAAATGAAGTGGCACCGGCACCGGCACCATTGCCTATGCTGCCCCATAGCAAAGCTGAGCTCAGCAGAGTTGTCGGAGGCTCCCATCAGTTGTGCTCACACTGCAAACACACAATGGGAAGATCCCTTTCCTCCCCTGATTCCTCTTGGATCAACTGGAGTAACTGGGATAAACTGGGCACGGAGCAGG
The DNA here is from genome assembly GCA_038090715.1 of Florisuga fusca. Classification (NCBI taxonomy): domain Eukaryota; kingdom Metazoa; phylum Chordata; class Aves; order Apodiformes; family Trochilidae; genus Florisuga; species Florisuga fusca. Next base: position 1,174,306 of record JAAWXA010000055.1, read on the forward strand.
GGCTCCTCCAGGAGCAGGAGGTGCCATCGGTTCAGCTCAAGCTACACCAGAACAGGTGACAGCTGAGGTGGAAGAGCTTGCCCCATATGGTTTGGGTTTAAAATTTAATAGTAGGTTTGATTAGGTTTGTTAATTTAATGCCTTTTAATTGGGTGAGTTTGCTTTCCTTCTCCTCTGCTAGCCTCAATAATTAAGGTTAAAACCACAGTTATATGTTTAAGAATAGATTTTCCCACTCTTATTTATTCTCTTCATACCTATTTCTCTTTCATCCTACCAGGAATTATCTTTGGCCCCTGAATACCCCATTACCTTGTCCCCCCACACCCAAACTCTCATCTCATCCCTCCAAGAGCCACAGGAGGTTTTAATTTCTGTATGAAAGATGAGATGCCAGCCCTCTAAAACCAAACTGAGAATTTACTTTCTGCTGGATCAATCAAGAAACTCCTGCTAAGATTCTCATCTGGACCCAGCCAGATTTCTGCTCTGTGAGGCCAGCTCACAGCAGAAATACAGACTTCAAGGCAAGCCAGCTCTTTTTCATTGGTTTCAAACCAGCTTTTCCTTGCAAGCAAAACAAGAGTTTGTTGAAAACAAAGCTTTTGCATTAAAAAAAAAAAAGGCTTAAGCCAAACAACAGCTTTTCTGGACAGTGCCAAAAAGCAGCAAGCCTCACCCGTCAGGAAGGGGAAATGAAGGTCAGTAAAAGCATCAGTGGGAAAAGTCACTATTTTTGTGTTTCTAGTTGGTACTTGGCCCATTGATTTTAGGAGATGGGGGAACAAACACATCCCTGAAGGAAGGTGCACCCCAGAATCTGTGCCCTGCACCCCCCCTCTCTCTGCAGGGCTACAGCCCCCAGTGCCTCAGGAACAACATTTGCTCTTTTTGGCACAGTTCTGGGGGGAGAAAAAAAAAGTTTTGGCAACCATCCTGGATGAAAACACAAGGCATGTATCTGCTAGGTAGGAAATGAAAAAAGAAGCATAAAAAAATAAAAGCACAAATAAGCCTGCTGTGGACTCCAGGGTAAAGCCCTGCTTGGGTCCAGGAGCCCTGCAGCTGCTCCTGGTTTGGAGAGGAGAGAAAAACCACCTTGGCTGTCCATCACTGCACAAGAGCTGGTCCTGGGAGGGTTTGCAGAGAAGCTAAAGCCACGAGGAGCTATGTGGAGCCACAATGGGTCTTGAAAGCATCTGGAGGAAGAAGCTGAATGAGCAATAATACTTTTCTCCTTCTGTTTTGCCCTTTTTGTAAGAACACGGAGCAGGGAGCTGTAAAAGGCTTCCAATAAACCAAATGGCAGCTTGAGGAGGTGAGTTCTGCTGGAAAAATATCTAATCTGCCAAATGTATGGATTACAAAATTACAAAAGGACTAAAGGGGGTGAACTGCTGGGGTCAACCCTTTTCTAGGAGGGGGCTGGAGCACCTGCAACAGAAGTGGGGAGGGCAGCACAAGGGGCTAGAGAAGGGATTGGGTGCCAGAGCCAAGTGTTGCACTAGCAAGAAAAAGGGGTTTAGAAGCAATGAAAAAGCTCTGCTTGGGGCTGGAGAGAGGGAAGGGCTCAAGTTGGGTGGAGGGAAGAGCCAGGCAGAGGCTTTGCAGGGCTCTGGAGGCAGCCAAACCTTGCCTGTCGTGCAGCAGCCCCATGGCTCATGGCTGAGAGCTTGAAGTTGTAGCAGTCAAAAATAAATTAAAAAAATAACCAAAAAAATCCCATCCAAAAGCTGCAAAAGTTTGACAGTTGAGATTAGAAGGCAGTTAAGTTCACTTCAATCGCAAGAGAGATCCCCAGAGGGAAACCCTACCAGCTGCTGGTGCTGCAAGTTTGAGTAGAAACACCCCAGGAACAGAGTACCAGAAGCCACAGGTTTTCTGTAACACAGTGTCTTAAAAACCAAAATATATGATTGGCATGGTCTGTTCTGAGACCGTGCTTGGGTGAAACCACGTGAAAAGGGTTCTCCAAGTCCAAGAGAAGAGCTGTGTGTGGAGGGATGCAATGGCTTCACACCTGCACACAAGGCACCCCTGTCACCTCTGAGGGGACCTGGTGGGGATGCAGGACGGGTCAGGGGAGCATTAACAATGCTGAGAGGCAAGAGAGCAGGGGGAGAGGACTGCAGGGCTGCAAGCTTGGCTGCAACCCAACAACAATGTCCAAAATGAGGACTTGCTTCTGTCTGAAGCAATGTGGACATTGTGGTGGCCTCAACCATTTTGCCATTTATCCTGGATTTGGCAGTTTCACAGGGTGTTTTTTTCCCCCCTCATTTATTTGAGCCAAGGAGAAACTCATAAAAGAACCCCTCACTGTGATTCCTGCTGCTGTGAGCACCCAGGGGGTCCAAGAGCAGACCTGAGCTCTGCCAATCATATATTTTTAGGTAAGAATGAGAGAATGAAAGTCAAAAGAGGCAGAAGGAAGAATGCCTGTACATTTTCATGTTTACTGTCACCATGCAAAAGCGGATTGAAAAGAAAAATAAGTAAACACAACCAAACCAAAAGGCCTTTCATGCAACAGCATGCAAAAACAAAGGCAGCAGCAGAAGAGGAAGAAAAAAGTTGAGCGCAGATGCAGAAGGTTTAGGCAAACGCAACTGAAAAAAGCTTCAAGTTCATACAAACCTCCAACATTAAATTGCTATGCCTGATATAAATGTTTTCACCATCTAGCCTCTTTGATCTCTTCTGTGAAAATGAAAGAAAAGGGGGAAACAAAAAAAAAAAAAAAAAACAAAACAAAACAAAACAAAAAAAAAAAAAAAAAAAAAAAAAAAAAAAAAAAAAGGGAGAGCAGTGCTGTGCCAGGGTGGGGACCCAGCCAGGGGGCCACCACCAGGACATGGGGGGATTCTTGCTCATGGAGAATGGGGAAATGCAATGAGACCTTTAAAGAGACAGCTCCCAGGGGGTCATTTGCTTTCTCCTCTGTTCACACCACTGGCCACAGGAACTGGTTTTCTGGGGAAGCCCTGAGCCAGGTCACAGTTTCCTACTCCTGCCCACCCCAGTGTGCAAAGCTGTGCTGCCTGCTGTGCCTTTTACAAGGTCCCAGTGTGCACAGCAACTCTGTCTAAGCCACCTTTGCCATCTTGGATATGTCCCCTATTACTTAAATGAATTAACTGGAATGCACGTTCCACAGTTTTCTCTGGTTTCTAACTTAATTTGGTACAGAGAAGATAAATTTTATAAATCAAACCAAGTGTGTTTCTCTCAAACATGCCACATGCAGAATTTTTGCAATCAAGACTGCCTACGGGACAAAAAAACTATTGATTGGAAAATCACATATCCGACAGTTGCAGCTTAAAAAAACAAAAAACTGACCCAAAGCCCATCAGGAAACTGGAGCACTGTCTTTTTAAACAGGTTATGGATGCATGAGTGATATGGCAAATTTGTTTGGTGAAAGTGTAAAATGGCTAACCTTCCTCATTCTTATCAGCTCTTCCTCTTTCTCTGCAGGCTGCTGCTGTTGGGCAGTGATAAAAACAAACAAACAAAAAAAGTTGTTGGTTCATTTAACTATGTTGAACCTCTCCATATAAAATTATTTTTTTTAAAAGTGAGCAACCTAACTGTATTATTAGCACAAACCTGGGGCTGGTCACCATTCGTGGTGGGTACTGTGACCTCAGTGTGCGCTTTCCTCACCTACATTTAAGAAATAAATTGGTAAAAACATTTCTTGTTAGTAGACTTGTTTCAAGAGACCATTTAGTTTTCAAAACACGGCTGCATCAAGTTGGTTTTGAAATGCTTGGGTGAACATGCAAAAACCAACATGCAGCCCTCTGGAAAGAGTTAATGACACGGCAGCTTTGGGCAGTCTGTTAGTGAACAGCACAGTTACAATAATTCCTTCAGCTTCAGAATTATTTGCATTTGAAACCAGTGCTCTCCAGTGCTTCTGAAGAAGGGCTTCCCCCTTGCATTTGCCAGGCAATGTTTTCAAATTTCACTTGCAGCTGGATCTCTCAGTGAAATCCACACCAAAAGCAACATGCTCAAATTAAGGTAGCGATCTCAAAAAATAAGAAATTATTTGTTATGAGAAGGTTTCATGTTCACAGAGTCAGTGAGAAGAGACAGACCTATAAAAATTTAAACCCAACATGGCAAATTAACTTCCTTACTGGCTGTAAGTAGAGAACCAAGACTGTCTAAACACTTTAAGGGAAGTATTTTAGGGAAACTGGATTGCCAAAATACTCTGAAGGTGAAAGCATCGGTGGGTGTTAAAAAAAGTGATGTAGCTACATTGGAGAAACAGGGTAAATTTGGCACACAATTTCCTCCCACATCTACATTTAAAGAAAAAAAAATCCAGTGTTTAAGCATTTAGGAAAAACCCTGCAATGAGGGAAATGGGATGAATAAAATGTTTAATTCTAGGGAGGGTGAGCAGCTGTGCAGGAACAGGGACTGTGTGCCATGATGCACGCTCCAAAGTGCCATCCTGAAGATCCCTTCAGCATTTTAATTTAAAAATGACTGCCATCAAACAGGCCACAATTTTTTTTAAAGCAACTAACTGCCTCTTCTTCACCTCCATCTCCCAACACTAATTCATAGTGATCTCCCCTGGAGAATGTCACACGAGACCCACTGCATGGTATGTGACTGCACAAATGTGACCCCAGTAGTGCTGAGAGCAGCTCAATATTCAAATAATGTGAAAATTTATCTTGAGACAAACACCTCAGCTGGAAGGTTTCTGTCCTTAACATTTGCAGAATTTTAAGGATTCTGTAGTATGAACAAGAGTGTTTCTCATTATTTCCACCTACAGGAACAATACACACAGATCAACACCAGCAGACATTTGTAAAAAGCTCAAATACTATTTAAGCAAATTTCATTTCAATAATAAGACCCCCAAGGTCTCAACAGTGCCACTTAAAACTAACGTTTTCATCCAGTTTGCAGAAACATTAAAATAACAGCTCTCCCAGAGAAAGACTATCAATGTAAAAACATTTGCATCCAGACACTGGGCTGTGGAACAGATCCGTATCACTGATTTCACTGGAATTGCTCCTGCTGTCATTCCAGGAATCAGCAGAGACAGCTTAGCAATGGGTGAGATGGAAATTCAATTACCATGAAATGCTATGCAATTCTTGCCAGCTTTTTTAACTATCACCAAGTTGCATTTCAGTTGACTGCAACCACCAAAACCCAGCTGCCCTGCACCTCCTCTTTCCTTGCACCCAGGGAGTCAGGGCTGGGATTTCCTTGGGACCCAGACTGCAGTACCTCACTCCCACCTGATGCCTGGGTGAGGAATTGTCCTGGTTTGGACTCGGAGGGGTAGGTGCCCAGAGCTGCTGCTCTGAGGAAGCTTCTAGAGCTGATGCTCCAGCCTCCTCTGAAGAGCCTCTGCTCTGACATACCTTTGATGCATCTGCTGGCTCTGGCTTGGCTTTCTCTGGTGGGATTTCTTCACGCCTCACATCAGGTTTTGCTGGTGGTTTTTCTATTTTAGAAGTGGTGACCATGTCCTTCAGGGCAGGCTTAGCTGTGACTGGTTCTGCAGCATGGCTCTGGGCAATGGCTGGGGCAGAGGTGGGACGGGGACTCTTCTCAGGGGTTATCACGGCCACTGCTGAGGATGGGGGAAGAGACAGACAGGGAGAAGGTTCAGAGCAGGTAACGTTTCTAAAGCACCAGGTGAAGTCTTTCCAAATTACAGCAGTGTCATTTTAAAAGAAAAGGGGGAGGGAGGAAAAAAAAGGGAAAAGAAATAAAGATGTTGAGCAAAGCAGCTCGTGCGTTTAGTACGGGGAAGTTGAGATTATTTACCTTATGGTTGAAACAAAATAAAACCCCACACCAGATGGTTTACAAAAAGCAAGCTTGCACTCTGCAGAGAAGCCACACCAGAAAGGTAAATCAAGTTTTGACACTGTGCCATTAATTTCTGGGCCCTTCACACACAACAGACCCAGAAGTCCATCTGAACCCAGCTGCTAAAACAGTAACGCTCAAGAGCTGTGGAGAGTTCTTGAGCCACTGGCATCTCCTCAACCAGAAACAGGTGGTTTCTAGAAAGGTAACATGGGCTTTCCCCCACCTCCCCCATCTTTCTGGGGATTCAGACAAAAAAATAATAATTGACAAGCTCCGTAAAACTGTACAGCAACTTCCAGGTGGGTTTCAAAGCAGGCTGGGGCTGTCATCCCAGGTGGGTGTGTGTTGCTGGGATGATCCCCAGCACCTCCAGATCAGTGACAGTGCAGAAATGAACAGCATGCTGCCAAAAAATCATCTCTTTGGAGGATGACAGTCTTAAACACAAGCACTAGGTAAACATTAATCCACTGCTTGCTCTTCCCTTCAATTCCTGACTTCCCAGACAGTTCCAAATCCCTGAAAAACCTGACACCTCTGGAACAACCAAACCCATCTTGTGTGACAAAGCAAGCCGAAATTAATTCAGTGTGCACCCACAGATGCAGTAAGCTAATTAGTTCTCCTCGTGTTGGTTTTTATGGCTGTTCCACTAAAAATAGACCTAGTCACCTGAAATGATTCCTTTGACACAGTCTCATGTTCCTCACAGTTTCTGCAGCAAGGGTCACACTGTGTAACTTACCCCAGCCAACACTAGGTTACTAATGTCCATCCAGCTAGTCAAAGACATGAGAAAATTTGGTGTTAAAAAAAGAAATTGTAATTTCAAGCAACTCCTCAGTAAGAATTCCTTTTTCACAGAAAAGGTAACAGCATCTCATCTGCCTGAATAAAACGTGTACAGAATACAGTATCCATGTGTCCAAAAGCATAAGGTGGAGGGGCTAAAAAAGAACCTGATTTTTCAGAGACCAAAATCACACTTTCTAGACAAACTCCCAGGCACCAAAGCTTGCTGAAAATCCACACTGAGACCCCCAAAACCCACCATCTCCATTATCTCCCCCTCTCTTTGGCCTGGCAGTTCATTTCTCTGAGCCAGATGTTGTGACATCCTTTCAGGAGGAAAACCAGTGCTGTGTCCTGGTGTTATTTATGCCACAGAAGCAGTGACAGCCACTGGTGAGGTTGTACGGAGGGATGGTGAGGTGGCAGGGACAGTTGGGATAAGGAGGATGCCGGGTGTGCAAAGCCCTCGTGGTGGTACCTGGCTCCTGTGGGACCGGCTCTAGTTCTCTCCTCCTCACCATTTTTTCTTCCTCCTCCTCCTCTTCAATTGGGCTTATCTCAACATTGCCAAGAGCAGGTTTGGCTAAAAAAGTTATGCAGGTGTTAAAATGCCACCTCGAAGATCAAGGTGCAAAGGAAATACTGTAAATCATCAGGGTCACCCCTCTTCAGGGACTCCTGCTTCTCTCAGAGTATCAATACATGGGAAATATAACAACAGATGCCAGACTTGCCTTTGACAGACAGCAACAAGTTCTGTGCTGTCTGGAGATGCATTACTTTATTTCTATTCCCTTGATTTACTGCCTTCACTTATTTTGACACGAGGCTTTAAACTCAGTAAAAAGCACTGCTCCAAAATATGAGATTGAGAACACCAGCCATCATCACCCTAGCCAAGAAAACAGTCCCTACTGAAAAGAGAAGTGTCAAGAGGGAAAAAATGCAGGAGGTGAATGAGAAGAAGGGGCAACTGCAGCAGGAGGCCCTGGATGTGCCAGGTCTGACAGTGGCCACAACCCATCCTGCAGGAGTCCAAGTTCAGGAGCTGGCTTAGTGTTTTTCATAATATTCCAGAAAACAACTGGAGTTCCCATTTACCTCCCTCCACAGCTTCAGCCTCCTCTCCCTGCAGTGACCAACCACCTCTGCTTGTCACTATGATGAGGCTCTGTCTGCAGCAGGGAAGCTGTTCCAAAACCCCTCCCCGACCAGGGAGGAAGCTGGCTCATCAGCCAAGGAAAAAAGAAACGCCAAGTCACCTCCAACAGTCCTGGAGCATACAACCTGATTTCCAGGCATTCAGGGAACAAACCTTACAAGAAGGGCAGGCACAGAGAAAGGTTAAAAGGCCACTGCACACTCACTCCACACGCAGCCAAAGCCACCCCAGGGCACCTCCTCGTCTGCCCCCGGTGAAGCACTGCTGGCATATTACAGCACACTTTGCAGAGCCCACTGTGACCTGGATGGCAATAAACACCAAAGCACACGAGGCCACCTCTGTCCTACAGCACTGCATCACTTCAAGCCAGCAGGTGACAGCACAGGTGGCTGTGGGAACCACACTGGTGCTGAATGCTGCTGGGGCTGTACCTGACCGCGGCTGCAACGGCTCCAGGAACTTTGGCTCAGCAACAGGAACCTTAACCACCTCTACCTTCTCCTCCTCCTCTTCCTCCTCTGCAATGGGTTTCATTTCAAAAGTTTCAAGAATGTGTTTGGCTAGAAAGAGGTTTGCAGGTGTTAAGGGAGGGGCTGGAGAACCCCCTGGACACACGACAGTCGCTGGAGCAGAGGAAAGAGCAAGAGGAGATCCCTCTCCCAGGCAGCAGCTGGGGACAGCAAGAAGGTTTTTGAACCAGGCAGCTTAATGGTACTTTTTCAACACCCAACTGCCTATTAGTCTGTATAAGGCTGAAAGATCCAAGAGTTTGTTGAATGAGAGGGGAATAAACCAATATAAATAAGCTTTGCAGGCTCCTTGCTTGGGCGGGGATATGTGGGAACGTGAGAACAGCTCGAGTGCAGTACCAGGACAGGCTCTGCCTGCTAAGCCCAGGGAGATGCAGGTGTTGGCTGGAAAAATCCAGGAAAAACACATCTGGGCTCCTCTAGATAAAAACCTATATAAAATACTAGCAGCTTTGATTGGATGTACTTGAGTGAACAACTTCAAATCTAAAAAATTAAAAGCATACAGTCACCTAGAGTGCTGTCTTAGATGCTAATTCTCTATCCTGTGTTTTTAAAGCATCAGGTTTCCCCTGCCAGGTGATGCTGACAAGCAAGAATTCAAGGCCAGACCATGGTGGGGAGACAGTCTGCTACATTACTTTATGAAAGCTTGGTCTAGGTTTCACACCAGAAAAAGTGATGCACGCTGTAAAAAAAGAACAGGGTGGAAGAAGTACAGAATGCACTCACATACCAATTATCTCCATCCCTAATGCACCACAGGCATTTGCTGTTTAAATGATGAAAACTGCAAATATTTGACAACACTGCTGCTGTGATACATTTATTAGTATTCAAATATGCTGTTGTACCTACACACTTCTTAAGGGCATTAATATTTATTAACAGTATCTATCTGAAGAGAAATATAATCTCCATGTAGCAAAGCAGGTGGCATTTCTCATAACCTAGAATATTTCCTTTAAGGAAAAGACCCTGAATGAGCTTTAAGAAATGGCAAGGAGGACCCAGGATGAAGAATTTCAGAAGCTTTACAAGAAGTTTCAAAATAAAACTTCTAAATTTTCTCACCCATATATACAAAATCACTTGAAATTTATTAAGGAGACAGTTCTCAAGTGCCAGCACACCCTAAAGTATTGCCCACCACCCCACAGGAATCACTGTCTCATGAGGTGCAAAGTGGAAACCTTAAGTCTCCCAGAGCTGGGGTTCTGCCAGGCTGTCTGTCCTCTGACTGGGAAAGTCTTCTTGTAAAGAAACAAAAAAAGAGAGCTGCCAGATTTGGTGAAACTTGGGGAGTTGTCAGGAACAAGCACGTGAAGGATAGGAAAGGCACCACAGGAGAGTTGCAGCCACCACCACAGCTATACCTGGCTTCTCTCGGATCTGATCCACGGGTTTTGGTTCAGGAACCTCAACCACCACCACCTCCTCCTGCTTCTCTTCCTCTAGGGCTCTGAACTCAACTTTTTGAGTCGCACGTTTAGCTGAAGAAACGGGGCACATGTTAAGGACTGCCCACACAGCCAAGGGAAAAGGGCTGCAGGCTGCAAGGGGGACAGAAGCATCACATTCATGGGCTGCTTTTTTCCAAGCTCTGACATTCAGGTGTGGGATTGGAGAAATTTCTCTACTGACCTGGAGTCTGAACAGCCTAGAAGGCATGGCCAAGGGGCTCTGGTCCTCTTGCCTCCATGCATTGTGCCTGGGTAACTGGGCACACCTCGACACAGGCAAGCTGGTGTTGTGCTTTGCTGTGGTACAGAGCTCAAACCAAGCAGCCTTTCCACTCCCAACTCCCAGGAACAAAGCCCAAATCTGGGGTGTCACTGCCTGCTGTTGGCCACAGGGGCTGGGGCAGCCCTGCTCCCTCCTGGGTTGCAGCAAGACCTGGGGGCTCAAAGCAATGCTGTTCCTGATCCATCGGGTGCCCTGGGTGCAAAGGGATTCCCCTTGAACCTGGATCCTAGTTTTACAAGCACCCCATGATCCAGATCAAGGGGAGCAAACTGAGGCACTCCCCACTCCGTGCCTCGCCCCCCCCCCTGCTGCTATCAGCTCTTCCAAAAATGTCAGTGACAAACCCTCCTGACTGATCCACCACAAACACCAGCATTGCTTTAACAGATGCTGAAAAAGTTGCAAACACTTGTGGCAAAAAAAAATATATACATCTCCCCCTCTAGGAAAATATCAATTTAGAGGAGCTATGTGAAACAAAACAAACCCTAGAATAGCTCTGCTCCTGATCTGCTGAAAGGCAAATGCGTTGTGATTGAACAAGGGAACATCTTCACAAACAGAACTTTGCTACAAGCCTTCAGCACACACCTACATCCTTTTTCTCTCAGTCAGCTCTTGCCAGTGCTACTCTTCTGTTTGCATTTGCATTCCAGACTGGTATTAAAGCGAGAAGATAAAGAATCGTAGAATGATTTGGGTTGGAAAGGACCTTAAGGATCATCAGATCCAACCCCCTGCATGGGCAGGGACACCTCCCACCAGCCCAGGTTGCTTCAAGCCCCATCCAACCTGGCCTTGAACACTGCCAGGGATGGGGCAGCCACAGCTTCCTTGGGCAACCTGTTCCAGTGTCTCACCACCCTCAAATTAAAGGATTCTTTCCTAATGTCTAACCTAAATCTCCCCTATTCACGTTTCAAACTATTTCCCTTCGTCCTCTCAAGACAAATTACGCTATTGTTGTTTTTTTTTAAACAGCAGGGAGTTTAGGTGGTTATTTAAGCAGCATTTCCTGCACAATCCATCCCCAGAGAAGGAAGAGGCAGCAGACACTCACCTCCATCCAGGCTCCTGGAGGCTCTCTTACTTGCTGTGCGCTCAAACTGCGGGGCAGGGCGGTCGATCAGGGCACTCGCCTGCCGGGTCTGCGCCTGTGTCCGCCCGCTGTAGCGGAATTTGGAGCCCAGAGCCAGGAACCTGCTCTTTGGGATGGCCTCAGTGGAAGTCAGCCTGAAAAAAAACACAGGCAGGATTTAAAAGTTATACCTCCTGATCTAGGAAACAGGAGGTCAAGAGAAATTCAAACAGGAATTAAAGAAGCGTCTGCGTGTGCTGGGTGCACAGAACAAGGCGATGCAACGATAAACCACATTTCCCTGAGCCAGAAGACCTCTCTTTTATGGACCTTATGAAGCAGAAGCTGCCCAGAAATTTACTGGAACAGAAACACGTCATGTCTCTGCAACCATTTCACTCCAAATTTTGCCAAAGACCACAGAACCAGTGCTCGTTTTCAGCAGCTGATCCATTTCAGGCTGAGCTATTGGAGCCGGGCCTACCATTCAGAAAACCCACCTGAAAAATGTGTGATGTTCAACACATACTTTCCACAGTTTCTTGGCTGCCCGGTAACTTGGTAGCTTGAATCCAATTGTACTTTCATACTGTTCTTGCTGTGAAAATAGAAGTTATTAGGTATAGCAAGAATGTGGCAGGAGTCCAGTCCCCAGCCCATTGACCTGTTCTGCTCTGGCCCAAACTGCTGGTCAAGCCCGAGAGCAGCTGAACTCAGTCCATGTGCAGGAGGAGCTTGGATCCCAGAAAAGACAGGGCTTAATCCACAGCCTCCAGGCATCCCTCAGGATGCTCTGGCATTTTCAGAGGAGGCTGCTGTGGGGTCTGCAGCCATTCAGACTGTTGTATCCCCCCAGTCACTGCTCAGCTCTGCGACAGGGACAAAACTCAACTTTCCAGCACAGCTGAGTGATGGCAGCTGAAGCAAGAGGGAGAAGGAGAGGAGGTAAGAGGCAGACCCCCATTATAACCTCTCTGCTCACTGTGGTCCCAGCAGCAGGTTGCTCTGGGAGCTTTCCCTGCTCATGAGAGGCAGCACCAGGGTCAGCCACCCCCTGCCTGCAGCAGTCACAGTGGTAAGAAATGCCTCTTTTTTCTTCATTTATTTTAATATATGGATTTAGACTTTTTTAAGTGAGACATAAAGCCTTTGTCTTGTCCTGTTCCCCAAAAAGGAGTTAATCCTCTGTCAACCACAACTGCAAACTTCCCACAGGCTTCCTCTGGATGCTGGGAATACCGCGCGGTGCCAGGAGGTGGTGCTGGATGACACTTTGTGAAACGGACTGGAAAGGACCTTAAAGCTCTTCCAAAATTCCCCTTGAGAGAAATCCCCCCGTCCCTCCCTCCTCAGACTGTCTTTTGGGGACACACACCCCTCGGTGACCAGCACCCACCTCCCCGGGCCGGATCTTGATGAAGAAGCTGCTGCGTTTGTAGGAGATCTTGAGGACTTTGGGCCAAGGGAAGCGGTTGATTCTCAGTTTATCTTTGTAAACAAGAAGGCCACTGGAACAGACTCCCAGAGTGATATCCACCCCTTCCAAGTCCTGGGAAAGCAGATCAGGATTTAAGCAGTGCCAAGGCTACAAGTTTCAGGTCAATGTCTGTCCTCCAAATTACCCCAAATTCATCTCCCCACCACCCAGACCTCAGCTTGCAGCCAGGACCGGGTCTGCTTTTCCTTCCTGCTTCTCCTTACAACCTCCTCCCCCCTGCAGACCTCCCCTGTTTGCTCAAAGGGTGGTCAAGAGTCTCTCCTGAGTTTCCCTGAGGGGAACAACTCACCTTGCAGGGCCAGAGCCTTATTCTGAGTTCCTCAGAGCAAGGACCTGTCTACATCAGTAGTTTTGTAAAGCTTCTTGCAATCTATAAATAATAAGCAATTGGGAAGAGTTACTTCCCTTGCAACAGTGCCTGAGGCATTTCTGTTGTGTGCCTGTGCTGCTGTACCAGTAGCCAGTTTATTTCTTTCAAAAGAAGCTTCCTGAAATAGGTAAACTTGCTCATGGCAAGGGAAGGAAAATCAAATTACAAAATCCACAGGCAGGTGCCCACATGCTGCTTCTCACCTTGGCTTGGTGAAGGTCGACTCCATACATAGACAGCTTCTTTGCATTCTCAAGGAATTCCAGGTCTGCCTGAGCTGGAGTCATGGATCTGGGGAAAGAGAGAAAGGGATTGCCAGAACTGTTGCTTTTAGCAGGGGACAGATCAGATATCACAAAATCATCTACTCATTAGATTTCTTTTGCTTTCAATATAAATTCATGCCCAGATGAGGAATTATTAAACAGCTCTGAAGGCAGAAATCTGTGTTTTGGGAAAAAAAAATAAATCAAAAAACAACACAGGCACTTTTTTTCTATGGAGCTGCAAAGACAAGAAGAAGCAAGTTATCCAGTGAGGCATTGCAGGATGGTGTCCAAACCTTGATTCAGTGTAAGAACACCAACTCAGCTGAAAGCAGAGAGAGGATGACAGACCCCCCAGTCCCAGCTATTGTCCTCCAAACCAAACACAGGGACAGCTGAGACCACTCAGCAGTGATTCCTACTGAGGCAGAGCAGATGAACAAGACATTTTCTAGGAACAGATGGTACCAGGTCTGCAGGAGGGGCTGCACAGCACAACTGCAACAGAAACACTCTGAGAATGGAGGCTATTATTGCCCTTGTTAATAAGTTTCTGGTGCAGGAGGTAGAGCTAAGAGCTCTGCTGGGAGAGTATCCACCTGCATCCCCTTCGTTTTGCTCCCTGCTTTGATGTCCCTCTCACTGAACACCCACAAGCACCTTGTGTGCAATGGAAATAGAGGTTTTAGTGGTGGCAGACAAGGCAGACAAAGACAACTCTAAGAACAATTCTCAGGGAAAGGCCCATGAGAAGTCACCATCTCCAACAGGAGCTTTGTCCTTTGAAAATAAAGCAGTCAGACACAGAGCATGGCTGAGCAGAGTTTTCCCACTGAAAACCCTCTGCCAGTTTAATGTTCCCAGAATACAGACCAGAAATTAAATGTGTGCATATTGCTTCCTCCCTCCTGCCTGAGCAGATTAAATATAACCATGCCCTGTACCTTGCAGTATCCCTCTAATGAAGCCATGCATAATTCAGGGACGTGATCTGCCACTTCTAGCACAGCCAAGGGCCTTTGACTTCAAGTCATGAAGCTTGTCAGCAGCCCAGTACTTATTTTCCCTCATTTCCTCTCCTCTCCGTGCAAATGGAGGGGAATCAATTTAAGGTATTGATTTGCAGGGTTGAGCAAGGTGTTAATTGTAGCTTTGGTCATAGCCAGGGGCACACGTCCACCCCTCCCCACTGCACTCAGGTTATCAGCTCCCATCTGCCTGGGAGAAGGTCTCATCTTTGCTCTCTTTTTGTTCTTAGTGCATCAGTCAGCAGCTTTTCACAGGTCAAGGGGCTGATGGTTGAAGGTTTTGGTATCATGAAGTGGCTTGATGGGCTTTTCCCCCCTTTAAAACCCAAAGGTAACTCTGGGAGGGGGTGGGAGCTGCTGGTGGGCCAAGGTTTGGTTGTGGTGACCCTTTAATCTACTACCAGGGGGAGTTCCAGGAGTCCTCCAACCCTACCTGAACAGGACACATCTGGCCACACTGGGAAACACAAGGACAGACTAAAGGCAGGTTTGCACCTCCTGCATTATTATCTAGGATAGTTCCACATTTTAGTGTTACTCATTAAACCTGGCAGGAGAAAACCCCAAACGCATTGCAGGCTACAGCGCATCCACGGAGATGGGATCTGCTCCAACCAGACTGCAACCCAGAAGTGCCATAAATCCCAAAGCAAATATTATTAAAAAAAAAAAAAAAAAAAAAAAGCAAGGTTAAAATAAGCAAACTGCATTGCATTTTCACATGGAATAAAGCCCACTTTCATGGCTAGACTGTTGAAAAAGGCCACTTGTTCAAAAAGAACTGCCAGACTTGGCATTGCTTGCTAAAAACCTTAATTTTTTCTTCTCACAGGGAAAAATAATTTCAGCTTCTAGAAAGATTTTTGTTATGACTTTAAAATATTGTATCTTTTTAAAAGTAGCTGATATTCCCAGTAGCTGAAAATTCATGCCTTACTGCTGACTGGTGCAGCAGACAACGAAAAGCATACAACAGAAAAAAATGTTGTAACACCAGAAAGTACCAGAAAGCCCCATTACTGCAGGCTGCTCCAACCACCGCACCTTACCTGTATGTTTTATGAAGCTCTACCACCTTCTCTTCGAGCTCTTTTGACTGATTTGGGGCCAATTTAAATTCACTGATGTAATCTGGGCCGTGCAGATCGGGATCATAGTCCCCCAGCTCAGACTGGACTGTGTAGGAACCCAGCAGAGCCAAAGTTGCAAAGGAACAGGGCAGCCGCCCCGAAATGATGTCTTGTCTGAGCTGAAGACACAAGTAATACCTGGGGGTGGGAGAAATAGTGAAAATACCATTTACAGAGAGCCTAAAGCAACTTAAGAAACTTGAGGAACAAAGAGAATCTCTTTTTTTATGCCCCTGATGAATGCAGCACGATGTTAGTTTCTACCTTCTACCTGTATTTTTATTTATGGGTTATTATTCTCATAGACGAGGACTTTGGGTCACCTCCTCTCTAGGAAGGGAGGACACTTATGACCAGAAAACCTTGTTTTTAAATATAAATTAATTTTTCTGTACCAACACAAACATGCCAGGATTATAAATGACACTGGGGACTTTAGTGGAGAGCAGTTGCGTCCCACACATCTACTGAAAACAAACAAACAGCTCCTCCAAGACATCTGATCTCTTTGCTGAAGGATAGAATAACACCCAAGTATTAAAAAATTCTATTCAATCTTCCAGTTCTAGTGATTTCCTTTTGCTCAGTAAGCTCTCTGGATACCCAGACAATTCACCTGGTTATGTCTTCGGTCAGCTGTGCAGGATCCGGTGGGTAAAACTTGACATTGAAGGTGAAATCCCAGGGGCCTCCTGCAATTACAAGGAAGAGGTGGAGAAAAATAAGTAACACCAGACCAGCTTTCTTGAGAGCCAGTCAAAAAAGCTGGGGACACATCCAGTCTGATCTTCAAAATACAGCCTGTGGATCATAACACTGCTGTAAACACTCACACAGGTACCTGCTGCCTGTGAGGAGACAGAAGATGTGATTTCATTTGCAGGAGGTAAGATCCAAGCAGGAGAAAACAAAGCAGGGCAGGCAAACACACGTGAATAAAACCATTTGTGGCAAAAAATTAAATTCAGTGCTAAGAGCCTAAATTACTCACATATTTTTTCACTGATTGAAAAAAAGATTCATGAAGAGAGGTCAGGCGTGTGCTGCAAGTTAATGAATGAGCATTGCTTTATCACCCAACCCAATTTTCCAATGTCTTCTAAGGAGGAGGTGTGCTAATTCACTCAGCAGCCTAATGCACTGTGGTCAGACCACAGTTTAAATTCAGTGCAATATGAGCATCAATCTCTGGGAGAAATAGCAAGCCCCGAGACAGGCGCTTTACAAGTCCACACCTAAATGCTTTAACACAGCTTGTTGGAAACCTTGCAGAGCCTTGCAGGCATTAACTGGAGTGAGAACCCACATCATCACACCTAGCACTGGCATTATTTGTAGCATGGACAGTCCAAGTGACACAGCTGAAGGGGTTACTCTCTCTTTTTCTTAAAAATCATCACGTTTCCCCACACAAAACAGTCCTGCCTGACCCATTCAGCACTCAAAGGGATTTCCACAGCTCCAGCTCCTCCTTGCTGTGCCCTTTAACCAGTTCAAAACAATATTTATTTTAGAAAGAGAAGATACCCCTGCTTTTAACTTGCTCAGAGATTTATCCCAACCTCAGCCAGGGAGGATGGAGGGGGGGGGTGGAGTGTTCATGGATTTACCTCTTATGCAACACCAGAACTGGGATTAAACACAGGGCATGCTGTTTTCATTAGGCACCCTTCAAAACAAGTGATTCCAAGAAGACATTTTAGGCAGCAGAGCTTTCCTATGTATGGCAAGGAGGATGCAGAGATTGGCTCCCTGGATAACCTTCAACATCTATTCAAGTAAACTCCAATAATTTGCCATCTAACCCATCTCAGGGCAACGGATTCCAGAGCAAGCTGCTCATCACACTTCCAAGCTGCATTTTACCTGCATGGCAGGAGCAGCTCATGCCCTTTACACATATTCTACTATTGATTCAAAGTTGGAAGAGCAGGAGCTCTTCCCACTCCACAGCATTTCCACTCTAGTCTGTTCTTAATGACACACTTTGTTTGGCATCCTCCACCAAAAGCACACATAAAACAGTTTTACTTTCACCTAACAGTATTTTACTTCCCTGGAATGCTGTTTTACCTTCAAAGAAGTCAGACTTGCTCCTGAGAAAAAACAAGAGCCTCTAAAATTTATTTTACACTCCTCCTATCTTGAACTAGATCTTTAAATACAACTTTGGAGGATATCTGATACTACTCGAGCCATTTATAACTCCAGTACCCCTATCTGGACCCTGGAACAGCCTCAGAGTCCATAAGAGCCTTGCTACAGCATCCAATTTTGCTCCAGCTCTCTCAGTCTTTGAGATTTAAACGATTCTCACTGACAGGTCTTTTTCCATCCTCCAAGAGGGAGCACATCTCCCACTTCAGCATCACATGGCAGCAAGAACAGCGTGGGTTTGCACAGGGCAAACACACCCCAAGCTCTATTTTCCCAAGGAAATGACTTTTCCTAAATTGAGAGCATCTCTTAAGTACTTAAGAAGAAGAGAAACGATGCACAGGCTGCTTGAACTTGTGCTGATCCCTGCCAAACACCCTCACTTGAACTCTCACCCACCCTTGGGCCCCCTGGCCTGCCTGCCAAAGCCAAGCTTATTTAGGGAAGGGGGGAGAAACCACACACCCCTGTCTGATAAATTTGATCTACTTACCATGAACCTGCTTTTTGATTTCTTTGGCAGGATCCAGCCATGTCTGTAAGAGGATAAAAACATTCACAGTTTAACAGACGTTCCAGAAACACCACAGCAAACTGCAAACTGCTAAAAATAGGGCAAAAAAAAGACAACACTTGACGCAGCCATGGAAACTGGAGCAATGGTGTGTTTTTCACAACTTTTACTCCAGTCTGTGGTCTTGGTGGGTGGATTTCCAACCCTTCATCTACCAGGTACCCCTATTTGTAGGGGAGGCACAAGGAACAAGAGGGGAAAAACAAAATCAGTACATGAGGGCTGCAAGCACATAGCAGCAGGGGTGGTCACAGCACTCGTACAACACATTTTTTTTTTCTTCCAGAATTTTGAAGAACAGGCAAATAGGAAATCTGCATTCATTTTAGGCACCCTGTGGCCATACTACCCCTCGTCATAACACAGCTCACCAAGACTTTCTATTATTAGCAATGTTTTTTAACTGAAACACAAGTGAAAACATCCAATCACTGGGGGAGGCTGCAATATTTTTACTGAAGCGTGACATAAACTTTGTCTCTTTTAAGTATGACTCAAATTTCTAGTAATTATCTTAGCTACAAATTTAGAAGTATACCCTTTCCCCTCCCCCCCAATTGCTCTCAATAATTTAGGGTTTTGTGGGATGCTGGTGCAACATAAGCCTCAAAAAACAACTCCTGTTTTTGCCAGCATGGTCTGAGCAACTCCTGGCATGTCAAGCCTGTGCCTTTCCCTTCCCAGAGGTCAGGATCTGCTCCCTGAAAGGGATGATGTGGTGCTAACAGCCCTCCTGGAGAGGCTCCATTAAAACACCTTCTTCATTTTCATGAGCCCTAAGCAGGATTTGGACACCAGGTCTCCCGAGGTGAAGGAATTAACCCACTGAATCCCCCCCCAGCTGATGTGTCCTGACCAGAAGGACACAGACCTTCAGAGCAGGGACACAGCAATACTTCACATTGAATTTTATCTTTTTTGTATGCTCACCCCTCTAACCTAGACAACTGGGGATGCAAAATCCATTTGACAGGTAACACACACCACTTCTCATCCTTTTAAGGTCACCATTTTAAAAAGAGCATCTCTCCACCCACACCAGTGCCACAGGTGCTGGGTACCACGGCACTGAGGGGGGAGTTTGGGACAGCTCAGCCAGGGTGCACTCATGCATCCTCAGCTCTCACCCTGCCACAGCCAGCAGACAGTGATGGGTACAGCAACTAAGGGTGTTTTTATCCAATAATGCCATGAAGAAGTAGGAAACAATCCTCTCTTTCAGAACATCTTGAGCACCGAGCTCCTCCGGAGCTGACCAGCTGCTCCATCCACCATCACCACCTCCCATTCCCACTCCCACTGTTACATCTAATCCCACGTGGGCAAATGCTCATCCCCAAGAAGGTTTATTCCCTAGGTATCACGGTGGAAAATGCTGCACACAACCCTTCCCTGCCCAGGAATACACACGTGCACCTCCAGCTGCTCTGCAGAGCTGTGGGTGTCCTCGCCGTGGGTCCAGGACTGCAGCAGGAGGTACCCACAGTCAGATGTGAGCAGCTGAGCTGCCCCAGCTGAACTCTTAGTGCTCTTAACTGCATCTAACAGCACACCTACCCCTCCCTCTGCCAGGGCAACAGACTCCTAGAGTGAAAAAACCCAAGCTGTGTGTATACACAGAATCAAATTTCACACGAGACACCCAAAAGGGTCAAACAAACTCAAGACAGTGCCCTGCCTGCCTCAAACAGCAGTGGGGATTTCTTTTGTCTGTTTATTGAAAATTCAGACCTGCAATTAATAACTATCTAATGACAAATATGTCTGTCAGCCACTGGAACCTGGCCTGTGACTGCTGCAGGTGAAGCACAGGAATAATCAGAATGTGGATCAAAAAAGTTGGTCTAAAAGACAGAAAAGTGGGGCCTTGATTTCATTTTAGCACACTTCTGGGTAGTTTCATTAACCAGATCATGAGTAATTGCTTGAGTTAAAGTGTAACCAAGGGTTTAAAAGATAAGACACTGCTTAAGTCTATCCAAACAAAGACTTTAAACTGAAACCATGTGAGGAAGAGTTTTGGGATGAAGAATCACACGTTCTTTTGCAGGGTAAAGCCTCTCCTCCAGACTGCTCTGGCTGTCTCTGACTCAAGCTTGCAGAAAATGACACTGATGGCAGGGCCACCAGCTTCTGCTCCTGCTCAGTTCAGTGAACACAAGCTCCAGGAGTGTCAGGTCCTCCTGCAGTGTGTCAACATTCAGGCTCATCTTCTGCAGCCTACGGGTAGTTAACTGACTCTTCAAATGACAAGAAGAAAAAACAGAACTGGATGCTTTTCTAGAGTGAGAAAAACCTTATTTTCCTTTAACTTCTTGAGCTTTACAAAGGAATGGCAGTAAACTAATACAATGGAATTCTTCCAGGTGAAGATCCAAGTCCGCGTCGATTTTTTTTCTTCAAATTCCCACTCCTGCAGTCATTTAGTCCTAATTTCTGCTTCAAACCCTCCTAGTCCTTTCTTTTGGAGTACAGCAAAAGGAGTTTTAAGAAGAGCTCATGCACTGTCTCCTCCCCCAGGGGAGATGATCCTTCAGAAGAGCTGAACCCCCCTGGTTCAGCACATCTGCTTACCCTGGAGGTTGGTGTGTCCCATATGGCCAAACCAAAGTAGTCTTCTTCCAGGAGATTCAGGTGGTCGCAGACTTTTTTAAGTAGATCTTGCCCCTTGGCATGTTTCTGTAAAAAACCACAAAGGATATTCAGTGGGATGGGCATAAAATTCAAACTGGAGAGGAAATGGGAACTGCAGGGGGTCCCTCTGCTACCACCAGCCCCCCCTGCAAGCCATGGTTCTCCACACAACTCAGTAAAAAACAGGGATTTGTACAGTTTATTCTCTCCCAAAGTACATCTGCTCTGGTACCTCTCAGCTCCAAGCTGTCTGACAGTCAGGCACTGATCAAAAGATGATGAACACAGGGTAGGGAACCACTGCTAGAGTCCCCCAGTTTGAGGGGCAACCCGACTTAATAGTTTCACAGAAGAAACAGCAGCTCAGAACCAAAGACCATCATTCCCAGGGCTTCTTCATCAACCCAACCTGCTGCTGACACCCAGCTCCTCCAGCCCTGCCTTGCACCAGCAGCTGCTTAGCACCCAACTCCTTCCCTCCAGAAACACGCTTTGAGCCTTCCCATCTCTTTGTTTTTCCCTTTGCTTTTTACAAATCCTGCAGAAACGAACCGGCTCTAGGAACAGATACCCTTTTAGTCCAGAAGCATGAAGGAAAACACCCCTGAGGCACAAAACTATGGTAACCAGAAGGAGCTCATCCTATTGGAGGCTTTGCTAAGAAGAAAGCTCCGGTGACGCTGAAGCAGCTTTCCTGCTGCGTGGCTTCTGCCTGCATCTCTCCTTTTAGTCACA
The DNA here is from genome assembly GCA_038090715.1 of Florisuga fusca. Lineage (NCBI taxonomy): Eukaryota > Metazoa > Chordata > Aves > Apodiformes > Trochilidae > Florisuga > Florisuga fusca. Next base: position 1,195,877 of record JAAWXA010000055.1, read on the forward strand.
TTTGCATGGCAACTCGTCCAAGAGCCTTGTTTTATTCCAGCCCTGCAGCTGTAAGGTCCTTAGTGCATCTGTTGTGACTCCAGAGGTAACACAGTGCATGGTTATTTCCTGAGGAATTGAGGCACTGAAGACACACAGAATGAAAAACCTTCCCTGGCTGTCAGCTGGAAGGATGCCTGACAGCACTTATTCTTCTGGGATAAAGGCATTTGTGCTGGTCCTTGCCTACACCTTTGAAATTCTTTCACAATTAAGTCTTAATTGCTAGAGTAGGACTCCACCGGCATGAAACCAAGTGTATTTCTCATGTCTGGAGGCTCTCCCTGACACAGCAGCCCCTCCTAATCCTCCCCACACTTCCCACCACCACTCTGGAGCCCTCCAGAGAGCCATTTTCCCCATCCTGCCCAAGTCAGGACCAACCACCTCACCACCCCCTCCCCTCCACCAGCCTCCCAGTGGGGCAAAGGGATTGCTACAACCACCAGGCACAAAGTTGGTGGAGATGCTGTCACCAGCACTTGGGGGAATAATTTCCTTGCAGGGGCTGCCCAGGAAATCCCTGGCTGCAGGCAGGAAGGGATGGGGCAGGGATGGTCTGAGCTGATCCCAGGCAGGAACAGCAGCACTGGAGTTACACAAACAGCCAGTGCTGACCTACTTGCCCAGGATCACCCAAGGTTACTGCTTTCAGAAGCAGCCCTGTGCCCAGATACCCTCTCTCCTGGCCCATTTAGCCAGAGGGACCAGGGAAAAACAAGCTGATGGAACTATGCTCGAATGGTAAGTACCAGATTATTAATATTCTGGACAAGTGCCTCAACCCCGACGGGGATTTCTGTGAGTTTTTTATTGCCCTGACAGCAAGAGAGAAGGCACAAAATAAAGCAGAAGAAAAGCTCTCAGATGAAGGGGGTTTGCAGGGCTGTAAGTCAACATGATAATTTAAATTGTCTGCTGTAGCCTAAACATAGTGTGGTTTTCTTTACATCCAAGCTCCAGGAGTTCTGTTAGCCAGCAGCCTGAGAGGGGAAACACCTTGGGTGAATAAAAAAAAAGCACAAATCAACTTGACAGCCCATTTTGTTGAAAGGAAAGGGGGAGAAGATTTTTAGATAGTCTCAACCTAACACAAAACCCCCTGAACTCTAATCTGGGATACAAAAGAGAGAGAAGATGAACATCAAAACTAAGCCAATTTTTTTCTTTTTTTTTTTAAACTTCCCCTCAACTTCCTCTCACCTATACAAAGCAAAGCACCTTGGAAATTGTGGAACAATTAAAAAAAAATATTCCTAGGCACCCAGAGAATCATAGGATGGTTTAGATTGGAAGGGACCTTAAAGATTATCAAGATCCAAGCCCTCTGCATGGGCAGGGGCACCTTCTACTAGACCAGGTTGCACAAGGATTCATCCAACCTGGCCTTGAACAATCCCAGGGAGGGGGCATGAATTTTACAACACACTGAACAAGCTGGTACAGCTTACAGCAAGATAGCTCTGCAGCAAAGCCCGTCATGTAACTCCCTGGCAGCAAATGAGACCCCTATTAAATGGCATTTCTGGTGATTTTTCAAGGGGAGGAGAAGGGAGAGGGAAAAGAGGTGATACAGAAACAAACCCCAAAAGCACTTACATCCACAGCACACTCAAAAATGGTGTCATCCAGCAGGGCAACTTTGCAGTACATGTTTCTGTGTCTTTTTACTGCTCTCTGGGCAGCTTTCAAATCCTTCTCAGCTTTGGTCTCTGGAGTCTCTTGTTTGGTCTCTGGCTTGGCACGTTCTTCCTTTGCTTCCTCTCCTTCCTTGCCCTCAAGCTCTCTGCTGTCTGGCTCCTGGTCGTCCCTCCTCTCCTCCTGCGCAGGCTGAACCCCCCCCACATCACCCAAGTTACAATTTAGATGTGTCAACAACAACAAAACAAACAAAAAAAATCATCCCACAGAAACAAGGATTGCATAGGGCTGGGATCTCTCCCCCAGAATTAGGGATCTGTACTTAAAACGTGTACCCAGGACCTGGTGCAGCAGCTTGGGTGAGCATGGTCGTGATGTTAATTTTTAAAGCCCTTCAAGTCATCCTCAAGTATTCATTTAATAAAGGATGTAATAAAAAAGGAAAAGGGGTTGATTAGCTAAATCAGGGCACATAACATCATGCACATCCATCTGCCCTAACGACAGCACCTTTTGGGCTGGGATGTTTTCCCTCTTGTAGGTCAGACACCAGGGCACCAATGCTGCCATGGGCTCTGCTCCAGCCCTCAGCACAGCAGTGGTGGCATTAAAAAGGGGGGACTGCGGGTGTCACACCAAGATGTCACATGCCTTCAGCTGACCAAGCAGCTCTCAGCCACGAAAAAGGGAAGGCAGCCTTCATCCCACCCCTCCTCTGCCCACTGAAGCACTTTGTGAGCCTTTTAATTCACTAAAACAGCAGAAAGAGATGCAGCACGGGGATGGGAGGAGGAAGGAAACAGGGTGGTTTATTTTTTTCTCTGCCATTTCAGCAGGTTAAATGAGTTCACCACAGGCTCTGACAAGTGCTGGAAGGGGCTGGATGCAGCAGGAGCCTGCAGCTGGGGAGGAGGAAGAGCAAAACCCCATCTTTTCAGCCCATCGCGTCTCATGAAATCACACCCAGGCACAACTGCACGGAGGTATTTAAAAACTAAATAAATGTCCACAAGCTGCTGACTTCTGTTCCAGCAGGGCTGGGACAATCAGGAGCAGGGAATCAGTCAAAGCTGGTAATGCCCATCGGTCAGCATTTATCAAACAGGCAGCACTTTGCAAATGCTTTCACGGCAGAAATATCTGCCGAGTGTCACAGTTGAAAAAGCCAATGATGATCTAAAATAAGAACTTAAAAAAAAAAAAAAAAGGCTCAAATGCTTCATCTGAAACAAACAGCCCACAGTGAAGGAAGGCTGCAGGTGTACACACGCTCAGAAACAGCAAATTAAAGTGAAATAGAGAAAGAAATCACGTGTTTCCTCTTGAAGACACAATTCCTGGGATGAAATCTCATGAAAACTTCCAGTTTCCTCTCACTCTGCTAACTCCAGCCCTCAGAGATACAAACCCATGGTTTTTCATAAGCTCAGAAACTTGGGAAAATAAAGAAAACGGTGTACCTATCCACCTCCTCTACACCTTCCTCATTTTAATTTGGGTTTACAAGTACTGCCTACAGCTGGCAATGCTCTAACTTGTACTGTTGAAAATGAATGGGATAAAACCTGAAGTTTGCATACATGGAGCCTGTTCAAATCATTAAGGCAATAGGGGAGGTAATCCAGAGTTTACCATGAAGGGTGCTATGAAGCCAGCAATACACACAGCTTGGTTTAAAAAAAATCTGCATTTCAGCAGAAGGGACATGAGCCTTTCCCTAACTCTGAGAAGCTCCACTAATAGCAGCAGAGCTGCAATCACCCAGGGAGTAGAAGAGGGCATCCAGGACCCCTAAATCAATAACCAGCTGCAGCTCCTGAATGTCTCCTTCCGGGTGTCTCTGCCTCAGTGTTCTACCATGCTTTAAAACCTTTACATTTTGCATGAAAAATGACCCTGGCTATACAGACCAGACATCAGATGGTTACCAGGAGCTGGGCTCAGCCCACGTGCTGTGCAGAAATCCCTGTCTACATGATGCATAAGCAAAAAATATTTGTATTTGGCAGGCTCAGCACCAGCCTCGACTGAACAGATGACCAAGCTCTGAAATGCCACGCTTGTGCTCCTTGACCCTTTCCTCTTGCAACCCCCACCTCATGCCACTGACCTGCCTTCATTCTGCACAAACCAAGGACATCCCCATGAGCAACTGTTCTGCTGGGAATTATGAATTTGAACCCTAGTTCTGATGTGATTTCTCATGCCTCAACAGAGTGAAGAGTCTTCTGATCAAGCTTATCAAGGATAACACACCTAGCCTAACTAGGATAGTTACAGCTTTATCCTATAGATAATTATAGGTGGGGTTTTTATAGTTTTGGCTCAAAAGACACATTTTCAAGAACAGAAGACAGCACAACACATGGAGCAGGGTGCTTTACCTGTGTTTCTGCACTGCTTAAGGAATGGAGATCTAAGGATGGATCAGTTTTGAGCTCGGGCTCGGGAGCTGCAATTGGGGCTTTCACCAGGATGTCTTCATCAGGGCTGGCTCCTAATCCTGGGTCTTTCTGGTCACCTCCCACCTCTTTAGTAGCATCAATGTCTTTGTCCTCTTCGGACACCTGAGACTTGGGCCTCCTGAGAAAGGATGAGAAGAGGCGGGAGAGCCCCCGGCCCTCGGAGCTGCGGCGTTCCTTCTTGCTCTGCTCCTGGTGTGTGGGTGTGTCACCGTTGGAGGTCTTCTGCTTCTGCCCCACTGCTGGCTGTCCCTCCAACTGAGCCCCTTCCTCTAGGGAAGCCTCCTGCTTTGTCTGTGTTTCAGCAGCTCCTTCCTCCTCCTTGGCTTGCTGCTGCTCGGAGTTGTCGGCGTCCGCCGCTAAACTCTTCTCTGTGGTCATGATGATGCTGTAAAAAGAGGTTCCAAAGGTCTCAGTCAAGAGACTTTTCAATATTTCAGTCTGCATTAAGCTCTTCAAACCAAGCCAAAAGCACAGACACACCACGTTCCCCAGTCACACCACCCTGTCCTGCCAACTGCTGCCTGCAAAGTCATTAAGAGCCAACAAATCACTCATTTTGCTGAGGTTTGCTTTGATAGAAACATCTCTGGTGACATTGGCCCATAGTTCTTCCACCATTTGGATGAACTAAATACCCTTGCAAATACCCTTTTTTTTCTAAATACCCTTGCAACAGGTCTGCATCCTGGCAAGAGCAAATGATGAAAATATGGAAATAAGATTAGGGAAAGAGGAGGAGGTGGTGGGAGGTCTTGCTCCACAGGGCTGTTCTGAGGTCCCCTCTGCCTCCAGGTCCCTGGTCTCCTCTGGCAGGACTGGCTGAGGGAACAGAGCAGATGAGAATAACAGAATCATATAGGTTGGAAAAGACCTTTAAGATATCTGAATCCAAGTGTATGGGGACGAACACACAGCCAGGCAACCTTCTTCCTACCACGTTACACCAAAACCCCATCCAGCCTGCAGTGGCTTGCTGTGTCACAGCATCCTCCTCCCCAGCTGCTACTGAAGAGAAATCTGCTACTTGAATAAAAAATTGCATGGTCACAATGCATTTTAACAGCTGCTCCCTTCTAAATGTCCCTGAAAGAGGCCAGAGATCATCCCCATGAACTAGGAAGGGGGATATTTAAACATGATGAAGCACACTGATGCTCTGCTCCAGGTGGGACTTGGCAGTGTTGACCAACTACAGTGATCTGCAGAAGAAAGGTCCAGTGAAACACAGCAGGCTTCAAGATTCACAAGATCTTTGCACTGAACACTGGAAAAAGAGAAAACAAAAAGGTTCCAAACAATCCCCACAGCAGAGAGCAAATTTCTTCAGAGCCTGTGCTACCAAGCTGATGCAATGTTTATTTCAACTTTAGCCTGGGCTGTTGACACAAAAAGATGGAAATCACATGAGAAGAGTATCTATTTAAGGTATAAAGAGGACCCAAAATAATCATGGTTTAGAGAGGATAGAACTAATCTTTGCACGTTGCATCACATGTATCTGCAGCAATAAATTGCCACTGCTTACACAGAGCAAATAGCACATAATCCAATATGCCTTTCAATCCCCCCAGCCCAAGCCTTGGCATACAAACGTTTGCATTCAATAATTTGAATTTAACTCATCCTGATTGCCAGAATAAGCAGAAAAAGAAAAAGAAAAAGCCCTCCAAGCTTCCCAAAGTACTTTTCCCCTGTGGTTAATGCAAAAAGCTTAACACTATTCTTAAAGCAGAACTAGAGACCTTTGCTGAATTTGCTAACCCAGCAATGCAAATTTCAGGGGTTTACAAGGTTTGTTTTGTTTTCAGTTTCAGTTTTTTGGGTTTGTTTGGGGGTTTTTTGCAGACAGGTCTTTTATAACAGCAGGGATGGTAACCCACAAGGTCTGTGCTCCCATTGGAGTGATTCAGAGCTGTGTCAGGTTTAGGACAGGCTCTCTGACCTCTTCAAAACTCCTTCACTTGAACTGAGCCCCACCAGCCAGCTGCAGGGTCCATTTCAGCCTGATCCCTGGCAGAACCCAGGTTTACAGCCTCATGCCCTACACAGTCTCCTCTCAGTGAGCTGCTCCAGGCTTCTCCACACGCATGAGAGAGGTGGAGGCCACTGGCACAGCAAGTTTGTACCTGCACTGAGAAAACAGGGATCTGAGCAGAGAGCCTGGGTGCACCCCTGGGCACTGCAAGGCGGAGATGGTGCCAAAACCCAGATGTGGCCAAGCTCCAAGCTAGGTGGAGGTCCAGATGTGCAGCAAATCACACTGCATCTGTTCTCCTCCTCGGGGACTCTGCAGGGGAGAGGACAGGAGTCTGTCTGTCTGTCTGTCTGACTCCTACAGGAGTTTTGGTTTTGCAGGACTGTCACAGCACAGGCTCTGCACAGCAGCTGGAAAGTCCAAGTTAAACAAAAGGCTCCGGGGCATCCAGGCAGCAACCCAGCTGGCTCCCACCACCCTCGAGGAGAGGACAGCCCCACTGCAGGGGGGGACAGCAAAAAAATATCCACAACACTGAATTTCCTTCTGCCCTAAGCCAGAAAAAGCAGTGAGAGGGGAAAGTCAGTCAAACCCCATTGCACGAGAGTGGCTGCCCACAGAGTGCACTGTGACCACTCCAAAGCAGCAACAAGCAGCAACCAGGCCGGGGGTGGCTGGCTGCCAGCCTGCAGGGGCAGAATTGAGGTTACTGCTGGTTTAGTGGGACCAAAGCAGGATTATGGCCTGAGCAGGGGCTGCGGTTCAGTTCAGGAAAGGTTCTGAAGAGGCTGCGTGCTCCCCCAGGGTGGGTTAAGGGGCTGTGATGGGTGTGTAGATGGCAGTGTGCTGGTGACCTGTCCCTGCAGCTCTTGCCACAGTCTCCCTTCCTCCTGCCACCCCTTGCTGGGGATGCTGCTGGCCCCGTTAGCAACACAGGTCTGTAGAACCACCCCAGCCACCCTGCAGCCAACTCCTGCTCTTAACAGGTCTTCCAAAAAAACCCTGTGGATGCTGCAAGGTGGTGCCACAAATTCTGTTCATCCAGCTGCACATCACCCCGTGGCAGTGATGCAGGAGGGACTCGCTGTGGCCAGCCCCCAGGGTGAAGCTCCTGCTGCCCCAGGAGGCACAGAGCGGGATGGAGGTGTTGCAAACCATCCCACCATGAACACACCCCAAGGGCGAGCTCCCTTTTGCACCAGCTGCCAAAGCAGCCTGCTTTGTACTTGCTTCCCACTGTGTTTGTTTGGAATAAATACATTTGTGAGACTCCTTATGGAAACACACACTGGATGCACATCCCTCTCTTAAAAACATCAAGGCAGAACCCAATCCCAACTGCAGGGAGGGGACAGCCAAGAGCAGCTCTTATCAGCTGTGGTAAACAAGAGGGACAGGCCACAAACAACCATTTCCTTTGGACATAGTTTTCTCTCTTGAAATACCAACATTTCTGGAACAAGGAACATTTACTTGTTTGCATTTCAAAGCTGCAGTGCCAGCCCTTCCCCTGCGCAGGACGGTGGCTCAGCTTGGAGATGAGCAAACATCTCCCTGTCTTTCCTCCATCCCCTTGGGAACCACCCCAGAGCTCAGCCAGACCCCAGGGCTGGGGATGAGGAGATGGGCACGTAGCAGCCCTTCCCTTCTCAACAAACATTTCATAGCAGCAGTCAGCACCAGTAACTCCCTGGGTGCAGGCAAACATCTCACTGCAAGACCTGAGCGCGCGTCTCTGCTGCGGGGGCTCACGGCTGCTCCCCTCCCTTTGAAGTTGAACGTTCAGAAATGGTTTCCTGAGCTCTCAACCAAAAGCAAAGAGTAAGCAAGCAACAGAACTGAGAGGCCATGTTATTGAAGAAAAAAAAAAAGCTTCTTTGCTGCACTGAGGTGTGTGCCAGATAGCATTTTGTTTCCATATCGCACCAGCGCCAACACAAAGAGCAAGGTTCCTGCTCCACTGCTCTTCAGCTCATTATTTGGAAAAAGCACTGCCCACAGCCAAACCATCAGCAGTTGTTGGTTTGGGTTTTTTTTAAATTAAATTTTCTTTCCTCACTATTCCACAAAGCAATTCTGCAGTGCCTGCAGGTGCCTCGGGAGTTCCCTGGAGGCTGGAGGATGCTCTGCTCTTGCAGAAGCACCCAAGCAGAGCTGCTCACCTCCTGCTCTGAGCTGCCACGCTTGGAAACACCAGGTTTGGGGGTTTCCTTTGGGTAGAGGATGAGGGTTTGTTGCCAGACAGCCTGGAAAAGGCAAGCTCTTCACAAGTCTGGGGTAGAGAAGGCGTTTAACGTTACGGAAATAAGCAAATCACAGTGGAATTTAGATATGATCCCACATAGAGATTTCCAAGCAAAAAACTCATCAGAAAAAGAGTTCAAGTGGATATTTATATTTAAGCTTACGAACATCCTACTCCAGACAAGAAGACTTTAGCAACAGGAAGCAATCTGGAAAAAAGGTAATAAAACACACCCAGAGCAGCCTGTGGAGAGAAGACAAATAGGCTTCCACCTTCCAAGGAGATCAACAGCATCCCCCTTTGCCTGCACCCATCAGCCCCCAGAAGAAGATCTGGGGTGTCCCCCAGCCCCACCAGGAGTGTCAGTGCTTTGGTGATGGAGACTCCCCCCACACCTCTTCTTAAAAGGTATCAGCAACTCTGCACAGCAAACATCAAAGCAAACCACTACATGGGCACCTCGTGGACCTCCTGTCCCCTGCACAGCAGAGCCTCCAGCTTCCCCAAGGTCCTGAGACCCCCATCTGAGGGCTCACCCCTGTGTCTGCCCAAGGGCATGGCTGTAGGAAGCATCCCTGCAGGCTGTCACCCATACACTCACCCTGCTTCTCTGCATCAGGATTCTTTAAAGAACACAGATTTGAGGCTTAGAAGGAGTGCAAAGGCTCATTGCTCATACCATATCCCAACATTCACGGGTAGATCCAACACTACTTAATGTCTAGTGAGGACAGCAAAACTCATTTTCAACCCCAAAGTCCTCCACAGACTCCTGCAGACCTCAAAAGACAACCAGACTCCACATCAAACCATTCCCCTTTTCCAGCCAGCACACGCTCACAATGATTTATCTCAACTACAGATTTTGGAGCAGTAGCTCCAGAGATCCCACCAGCTCCCTGCTGAGAAAGCCTCTGAGCCTGGAGGCTGCTGAATTACCCTCTAACTGTGGCTGGGCTCCTGGGCAGGCTGTCAGCTGAGTGATGGTGTGTTATTTCTCTGGAAATAACCATGTTGCTGGTTTGGCTTGTCTGGTGACAAGTTACAGAGGCTCAAAGAAAACACTAATATTTAGATTTGTGCCTAAAAGCCTCCTGCCTGTCAGCATGCTCCAGCCTTTCTTACTCATGCATACAAATAAAGAGTAGTAATAGTAAAATGTAACTCATTCCTGCTTCCAAGCCTGGAAAAATGATTTATGGCTCATGCCATAACTGACTGTAATTCCCAGTGTTTTAGGTTTGTAGACAGAGGACAGAAAGGATGATCCAGAGGGAAGGTTCATTTCTCAGAAACAGAAACGGTTTTGCTGCGATGCCCGACACCAGATAATGGTAACCATGCTGCTGGAACAAACTGTCTTGACCTTCCTACCCAGAAATGTGAGGTTTCACCAAACACTACTGCTCCAGAGAGAGCTGGAGACAGTGAAAAGAGAGAAATTTCTGCTAAAAATAGGCAAAAATCAAATAGTTTCAGCAATAGCGCCTTTTTTTTGTTTTTTTCAAATGCGTTCCTCTCCATTTCATAATGTGTGTGAAAAGCACACAATTCACCAGGGAAACCACGCAGAACATTGCTCTGAAAGAGAAAGCACAGGCTGAAAATTCAAGTTTTTTTTAAGACCTGCTGCATGTGCAACAAACCTGTGTCTGCGGGGGGGGGAGGAGGAAACTGCCACGAGGACTCACCCCAGGCGTGTCTGAGTTACAAATCCCACATGTGATTTTTACTACAGTTGCAAAAAACAGAGCAGAGTGCTGTTTTTCTGGGGCTTTTTAAAGCAATGAAATTCAAATGCAATAGAATAAGCCTCTCAATAAGAAGCAAACAACTTGAAGGCACTGTAAGGGGCCACAACCATTCAAAATTTATTTCATGTAGCGCTCGCCTTTTCTAGCTGGAACCAACATGCACCATCTTTTTGTGCTGGTCCTTTGGGCCCTCAGCAACAGGGATGTGGTTGCTCAGCCTTACCCAGAGGGTAAAAGGAGATTTCAGGAGCCTCATATCGAATGGGGGAAAAATAACCCACTCAACACACCCCAGATGGCACATTACAACCGCCTGGATTTAATGCTCACTGGACCAGCCCTCGTAATCTACTGTATGTCAGCAGCCCCGTGCCCCTCTTTCATCTGTGGTATTGTACAGCTTTCCTATTTAAATAAGGGCAAAAAATAGTAACTCACCATCTGCTGAAAGCAAATCATTTATGTCAAATTGAAGACTGGGCTTAAAAAATGACCTGACTAAATGGAGCAGTAAGTGCATTACAACCGAAGGGAGCCAGGAGCTCCTCCCCTGTATCCTCAGATATCCTCCTGGATGCTACAGAATTCCTTATGCAGGAATTTGGGGGTTTTGCTCTTTGCCAAAGCAATGAAATTTAAATGAAAACATGTACTTGTCACTGGAGCCTTGTCCTCAGCAATGAGTTTGCTGCCCATGAGGGACCTTTGAAGAAAGCTCACTTGAACTTGGAGCAGCTGGACCAAAAACAGAGCCATGAGGAAGGCTCAGGCAGCAAATAAAGCTGCTCAGACTCCTGCTGCAATGCAGGAGATACCAGTAGTTCACTAAAAATTTTAAGGAAACAGTTTAATACTGGTGTTGCTGCCCATCCCACAGTGAGCAGCAGAAGTGACTTTCAGGGCTCCCTTCTCCAACAGAAGTCCGAGCGGAAACAACATTTCACCTCAAAAGCACAAAAACAAGCCTCCAAAAAACCACCCCACCATCCCAAACCCCTGCAGAAGAAACCCTGAGCTCAGCCCTGCAGGCAGCACTTGCACCCCAACCCTCCCTTGCAGCAGGAGTCGGTATCTGCCCGACCCCAGGGAGGGACCCCCGGCACCCATCCCCACCCCGCGGGCAGCTCCAGCACCTGGGCCTGGCAGATAGCACCCCCGGGGGCTGCTCTGCTCTCCTCGGTGGAGAGAAGGAGCGTGGGCAGGCAGGAAATGAGGCAGGAGCCAGAAATCTGTGCAAATAAAAGCAACAAGAGAGCGGCGAGCGAGCGGCACTTGGTCCCTGGCCAGCAATGCCAAGGAGGAGCGGGCTCCATCCCTGCAGGCACCATATCATTCCCGAAGGGATCCCTAGGGGGGCAATCATAGAATCATAGAATTAGCCGGGTTGGAAGGGACCTCAGAGATCATCAAGTCCAAAGAGGTGACAGCACCCACACCAAACCTGACAGCAGCCTCCCTCCACCAGCAGCACTGCTCTCCAGAGCAACAGTTGAACAGAAATAAGCAATAGATCTCAATCGACTGAATAGGAGGATTTTTTTCCATGCATTATTCATAAGGGATTTTTTTTTTTTTTTCCCCCTTTCTCCCTGCCTGAACACAGATGTGTTTACTCACACTGTGCCTCATTTACACTCAAGGATTTAACATAACAGGGCTCATTTTCCTTCCTTCTAGTTTTTCAAGCACGGAGGTAAAAGCGCCTTTTTTTTTTTTTTTTTCTTTCATCGTTTTCCCTTTGGTTGTTTCCAAACCAAAGCTATAATTAGAAGCCAAGAGGGACCTGCACGCTCCTTTGATGAAGAGCTGACTGCTAGATAAATACCACCATGCACACACACACACAGAGGCACCTGCCAAGTACCTACCACTGCAGCACCGAGAGCCAGCGGGGTGCTGGATGCTAAAAGCTCTTCACAGGCTCCATCTCCTGCTGTGGGTGCTGACAGCTCCAGCTCCCAGGCATGGGCTGTTCTGCTGCTGCGTGCTGGGGACATAGTGCTTAACTGCTTGATTTGTAGTTAGAGGGCTGCAAGAGAAATTTGCATCCATCCGACTGCCTCAAACCCATCTGACACACCCCGATACGACGCCCAAAATTCATTAAAAATAACCTAAGGGGCCAGCTGCTTGCACAGGATTAACTGGGGGGGAACCACCGAGGAGAAGGGTCCCCCAAAAAGCCCATGTTAAAGCATCTCCAACCCAAGCTTGAAGCTGGGCTTACTGCTTCAAGATTGCTGCTGAATATGAAGGACCTTAAACGAGTTCCCACTTACCCTGCCCTAAGCTCATCTCAGAACCTTTTCTCCTGTACATCAACCATTGCTTCTCCTTCTTCTGGCACCAACACCCCAAAAAGGTTCAGTGCAAAGGAGTTTCCCTCTCCCCAGCAGTGAGGATACCCTCAGGACACAGTGTCTAAACCAGCACAAAGTGTGCCCCTTGACAGCAGCAATGCAGTTTTGTTGGTGGTTTGGGTTGGTACCAGCTGCAAAGCTGGGTTTGTAGATGTGGTTTGCTCTAGCAAGCTCCCTGCAACCATCAAGCACCAGCAGTGGAGATGGGGGCTGCAAGGGGACAGCAAGCCCTGAACTTTGCCAGTTCAACCACCCTCACCCTGGGGTGCTGGGAGGCAGCGGAAAGCTGAAGATTGTCCCTGGAGAGGTTCACAAAACATCTCCAGCACTTGAGGACATAGTTAAGTTGGCTGGTGGCACTGACAGTTGGACTTGATGATCTTAGAGGTCTTTTAAAACCTCAGTGATTCTGTGATTCTACTGAATTCCCCAATTTCTGGTTTTTTTTCCCCCCAGCATGGCCAAGCCCCCATCGCTTCCACCTGCAGAGCAGGGGATGGAAAAGCTGGAGACCTCCTCAGCGACCACCAGGCTGGAAGGACCCAGCCCCACCATGGCTGCTGGCTCTGGAGACACAACTGGGATGGTGTAAAAGCTCCACCAAGCCCAGGAGGAATGAGTCAGGCAGCTGGGAGGTTTGTGCAGCCCAGTTTCACTGGGTGGGTACATTCCACTGCTGGTATCATACAACAGCAGCACCGTGTGCTTGCTCCTGAGCAAAGAGAAGGTTTTGTTTCAGAAACTTGTTACCCTTTGGTGTTTTCCCTTTTCCAAAGTCTCCTCTTCTTCTTCCAGAGCTCAGCATTGCATGCAGAATACCAGGGTGGTGAAAGCCTCAAGAAGGAGAAACCTGTTCCTACCATAAACCTCCTGCTGTGTACTCCCAGTATCACCCAAAGAACCCAAACCATTTGAAAACTCACATGACCCTGCATCTGAGCTTCAGAAACCACAGAGAGCTCATTATAGTCCCACAACAAACACAGAGGAGCCTGCAGGAGCACAGACCCCATCAGCCCTCTCCCAGCTGGCTGCAGCCCCCCAAGGCACCCAGCAATGGGGAATGCAAACTGGGATGCAGGCCCCCAGGAGCTGCTGACCTTGCCTCAAGATTGGAAAGAGCAAAGCAACCACCATGCACAGATGGGCAGAGACAGGACCCTGCTCCAGAGAGCTCTCCTCTTTTTTTTTTTTTTTTAATTAGAGCTAATTAAAGAGTGATGAGTTAACTCAAGCTCTGCACCTTTCCCAGAAGAGCATCCCATAGGGATGATCCAACTGCACATCTCTGGGCTCCTGCCTGGACACCCAGCACCATTTAAAGCCTGGATGCAAACATGTTCTCAGCAAGATCTGGTACACAGGTGATCAACAGGCAGGCCAGAAGTCCAGTCAGATGTTGCAGATACTGATACCCACGAGTCAGATGCTGTTTCTAAGGCCTCAAAGTGTTGACTCAATTTGACTGGGACAAACTCAAGTGCCACTAGGGCCCCAGAAGGACACTGCCTGACAAATGCAGCACCATGTATTACACAAGAGCACTGCACATCCCTGGCACACACTCAGCCACTTCACACCACCTCCACAAGAATGGGTTTGGTGCTCAGTGACCCCAAAGTCATCCTTCCCACTGGGGTGGCTTCAGAAGCTGGAGAGCAAAGGAGAAGATGGTTCCTGGAAAACCAGAGCAGGCATTGCAACATCTCCTGCAGGAACCCTCTGGGGATCCTGCACCCAGATCATGTGTGACACCCACCTGGAGTCAAATAAGCAACAGGAGATCACATCCTCATCAGCAGTCCCCATCCACGACAAAGTAGTTCTGAGGGAGAAGCCCACATAGAGTTCAGCTTTCTAAAGTCCCACTACAGAGTTCACTCCCCAAGATTTGGCCCAGTACAGCAGGAGAAAGCACCTGAGAGAAGCCTGAAGGTCCTGTCCTATGTCGAGCACCTCACACACACATCTTGCTCCTGCTTCTACACGAGGAGATCCCACCCCACCACCCTGCACAGCCAAGAGCTGGTACCAAGATGGTGACAACACCCCAGGACACCAACCCACCGTGAGGTGACATGAGACCTCCCCAGGCTACAACCCAGCAGGGCTGGCAGGGCTGAAAATCCTCCCATCCCCACCAGGAACAGAAACCAAAGCAGCAATTAAGCATCTTGTCCTGCCCTCAGCAGCCAATTACCCACGAATGACAGAACTGCTCAGCCCTGTCACCCGCCCCAGAGCTGCTCCTGTCCGGACCCAATGTAGTGCAACAGAACCACCCTGCCCAAGCCTTGGCCTCCACTCTGTTTATTTTTTTTCCACCCAGCAGTGAAATCAGGCAGCTTTAGTTTTTAATCCCCTTAATTAGGGGTGTGCAGCAGTCTTCATTCCTTAATTACATCCATTGACACATCTGATGCAATGCATTTGCAAACAACCATTTGTACTGGAGATGGCTTTGAATCAAAATTGCTGCCTTTTTTTGCTGTGTCGCCGACAAGGAGGAGATACAACCCGGCTTTCCAGATGCTTTAACAAGACATAGTGGCACACAGCTCAGAAATGCAATTTTCATTAAGTAAATCACCCATCTCTTCAGCAGGATTTGAGCAGGAGGTGACGGCGGCGCTGAGAAACCTCTGCCTGGAGCAGCAGAGTGGGAGCACAGAGAGTTTAAAGTTTGTAGAGGAAAAAAAACAACAAACCCAAACAGTTAGCATTTCAGGCAATACTCTCAGTATTGACCTGCAGGACAGAGGGATGGTATTTCTGTGCCTAACCTGTTTATTTTGGTGCAATCACCTCCTGGCAGCTGGGTTACCAGCGGTTCATTTCAATTGCTCAGCTGTCAGGAATCCCTTTGATCCTCTGGGAGAGCAAATACCCAGTGAGCACTTTATTACCACCACTTCTGCTGCCCAACCAAAATAATTAAGCTGAACACCTTCTGGCACCCACGAAGCCATTATCCCAGTTATCCCACAGGGTGTCCGTGCTCACTCTTGCTTTGAATGACTCCACTGGACTCCTGTCCTCATGCACTAATAACTCACCAGGACAGCAGCTGAGCTCCTGTGCCCAGCCTGTCCCATCAGGGAAAGGAAATAGTAAGCAGGATATTAAATATCATCTTGGGGGTCTGGGGGGGGGGGAAGGGAAAGCATTGATTTAAAAAATGAGAAGGAAGATAACACAGCAGTGTGAGGGGGTTTTTTTCCACTGCATCCTGGCTGGTCCCCATAGCTCCCTCTGCTCAGCTCCTGCACTCACCCTCCAGCTCAGGGATGCTGCAATCATTTGCATGGAGGAAATGTGCACAAATGTGGCTTTCTTGAAACGACAGAAAGGAAAAGGAAGCTGCATTCACCCTCAGCAGCTCCAGGCAGGGGGTCAGAGACACAGTTTACAAGCACATTACAAGGGCTGTTTGCTTCTGGTTTCGGTTGCTGCCCTTCTCTCTGCCCCCAAAGGGCTGGGACAGGCAGGGCTTTGTAGGTTTTGATCTCCCCTATCAAACACCAGCAGTTCTCAGTATGTATTTTTTTACTTCTTCAGCTCCCACCCTTGCCACCCAGCACCGTCAGAGGGCAGTATTAGTGCCCAGCCTCACACCTGTGCCCCTGCATGGCCTTTGTATTTCTGAGTAACAGATGGCAGCACCCTCTGATCCAAAATCACCCCACTTGATGGAAAAGATACACTAGAAGGATCTCTTCCACCCTCCTGCCTGGACACTGGCAGAGCCAGCATGCTGCTGGCCATCCACCAGCTGAGAAGACAACATCAAACACCTCCCAGCATTGTCACCACCCCAATATTTCAAAATAAACCAAGAGCCCTGCAAGACAAAATATTTCCTTTAACAGCAATAAAGCAGAAGCAGAAAGGAGAAAGCAGCTGGTTTAGACAGCTCATTGCTAAAATAAATGGTAGCTGGGGCCTCTGCTGCTTTCTGGAGAACTTCCTGGTCTTGTGTACACAATTCAGCATCTCATTGATACCTATTTTACCAGTTAGGTCTCAGAATAATCCTCACCCTATTCAAAGTGCATGCTGTGTGTGTGTGCACTCACACACACCCAACAATGCAAAGGCAGGATGAATATCTGCATGTTTTTTTGGAGAAGCTTTTGCTTATTTTTCCCTTTTTTAGATTTAAATCCCAGTTGTGCAATTGCCTCGTGCACAGCTGAAGCCTCATTGAGCCCAATGCTGCTTCATCCAGCAGAAAGCTCTGCAGACTCATGGGGACTCTGTCGCTCGGATATTTATCAAGTTCCAAAAACCATCAGAAAAATTAAGAATAAAACTTATTATCCTTGGTATTTTGGACTCCAGACCTACTGGTCTTACCCAGCACCCTGCACTGAAGACTGAATGGAGAGCCCCAATTAAAATTATGCTGCAAAAGGGCTGTGAGAGGGGTGCAATACCAGACAAGTGAGCTACTCCTTTCACCGTGCTGCTGACAGCAGGAGCCACACAACAATATCCCTGAAATCCACATTCATGCAGCACAAGGGAATAAAATGCCACACAAATCCTCTTTTCTGCAAGCTCTGGTGATATCATTGTTTGGGCTAAAACTGCCATAAGAAGACCCTCCAAATGACGCCAGGGAGAAAGAGTGGAGAGAGCAAAAAGTATGGGTGAGCTCACCCAGGCTGCCTGGCCAGGCAGCTCATGCCCAACCAGCTCGTTATTTGTCCCACAAATAATGTTCTTAAAGCACCTCCTTTGTATTCCCTCCAGGTTCTCTTTCTGCATACACAAACTGAAAGTACATGGTCACTTCTTCCTCTGTAAGACAAAAATAATGAATGTGCAAACAGGGTCTGGGGCTCAGCTCACTCGAGACACCTCCTCGCTGGGGTAAGCTGTTAGCAGAGCAGTACCAACAATGAGAGCAGAGAAAAGCCAGGCCAGCTGCAGGAAGCAGGATGCTTTTTGCAGCCCTCACAGTGGCAAGAAGTGTGGTTTAAGAGCAAAAAGCAAAGAGAGGAGCAATGCAATGAGCTGGCTGCCATTCAGGATGTTGGTGAACACACACACAGGAGTCCTGAGCTCACCCCAGCTCCCCAAACTAAACAAGCTGCAAAAACTGCTTTTGAGCTGCAGCTCCACATCAACAACCTTTCATTATCTTACTCCTAAGCAAGGGAGATGCTTACAAGAATACCTTCCTCAGTGGGCTGTGTCCCTTCTCCAGCAGCCAGGGAAGGAGGAGAGGTGCCTGTGCCTGCCCCTGCCCTGCACCTCTCGGTTTTGCTGTTGAAGCACACGGATGCTCGCAGCATCCCCACCCCACTGCCACCCGGATCTGCCGTTTCCTGGGTGTTTGTACCTGCTGACATTACAGCTGCAAGCCTGTTTGGTTTATTTAACCATGCTCCTACAACTTAAGCTACCATCCAATTACTGCTCCCAATTACTCGGCGCTCAGGAGCTGACATTAATTACAGAGTTCCTGCTGGCTGCACTGCACGATGCTGGAGACACTGTTCCAAACCTGCCAGGATCTAGGACCAGGCTCTCCTCTGGGAAAAAGAAAGAAGATTCCTGGTCTGGGCGGTGGACTAACAGCTTTGAGCAAAACGAGCAGGTCTGGGGAAAGAAGGATGAGCAGAAGGTCACTGTAGCTTCAGCAGCCAAATCTCTGCAGCCTCTGACTAAATGCCTGGTTTTTTCTTCAGGACTCCACAAGATACAAGACCAGTTCAGGACTGGGGCCATCAAGCTGGAAATCTCCAGGATGTGGGGCATACACCACCATCAGCATTGCATTAATTCCTGTGAGCAGCAAGTGCCTTTGGCAAGTCATACAAAATAAAAAGGAAGATGGAGATCCCAAACTCCCCAGACTACAAGGAAAATGTCCCACAACCATCTCCCTCAAAGTGAGGCTCAGGTTATACCATGAACTGAACCTGTTCAGGCATCAACACTGGACCTGGGAGGTAAGGTATGAAACAAGTCTCTGTTGCAGAGCCCAGGACAAGGGCCAGTGGTGTGAGAAGTTATTTTGCAGCTCCCATTGCTCTGATTTAATAATCACCCCTGCACAAGACATCCTTCTGTCCAGTTTTGAGAAAGACCCCATAAACTTCGGCGTTTGGGGTTTTTCTTTTGCCTTGCCATGAACAGACATCTGTCAGACAAAGGAGTGGTGCAGAGCCACCAGCGTGAAAAAGTTACGTGCCAGAAGTATGACGGAACCCAAATTACCTACTGGGTTTTTAATTTAGTATTACGTGATTTAGAGAAGGAAAAAAATCTGACATTCTCTTAATATAGTGCAGTGTACTCTCAAAAGTGTTTCACCAACAGCACTGCAATCATTCTTGAGAGCAGGGTAGGTCAGTGCTAGACTATTTCTATATGAAAGAGTAAAAACAAAAAGGTAAATAACTCCTCTTTAGGCTTCATTTTTGCTCCCAGCCCTTGTCTACCTTCCCTAACACAAGCTTTTTGAGAAAAACCCATCTTGCTGAAGGGCTGCTCAGCAGCAGGGCTGGGAGACCTCAGTGGCCTGAGTGAACAGAGTGGTGGCACCAACTGCTCCCATCAGGGATGTGCCTGATGGGGACATGGACAACCCATGGGTGTCTGGGATGGTTTCTACTGATGCCTCGGGGCATTTCTGAACCTCAATATATTTCATATTAGGAGAGGCAATTAAATCAATTAGTAGTCAGCCAGCAAGCTGCTAGTTTACAAAAGGAGTAGATTTTCAGCAGGAAAACTGACTTCCAGCATGGTTTAAAAGAGGAAGGTGCCACACAAACATCAACAGGAATCAGGCAATGGCCACGGGGGCCGCTGTGGGTGGCACAGACCAAACAGTTGTTTAACCAGGGAGAGCTGGGCTGATCTTGCATTTGGAATCAAACACACACGTCCCCATTTACAGTGATTCAACCAAAAAGAGAGTCCTCCCAATGAACTGCAAGTGCCACTTCCATTTTTCCTGTAGCTGCAGATGACAGCCCTGATCACTGCAACCCTACGAAGCCACAGGGGCCACACTGGCTCCTTACTTGCACAACAAACTATCAGCTTTAAAATCAACTATCTGCACTGCTCCAAGCTGATTTTTTTTCTTTTCCAACTTGCATTTTAAACAAAGTATAATCCACTGCTTGAAGCAGCAAAAACAGAATTTCCTTCCAAAGAGAGCAACAAATTACAAGCACTGCTACCCAAAGCACCACTGAAAAAGCTCACAGCTGTCAATACCAAGAGGTCTGGATCCTTTGTGTCTTGTAGACAACCCTTATTTTTAAGCCTGTGAAAAGCTTGGGGACTTCTCAGGTTGATTTCAAGAAACTTGCCTACCCGGAGTTTTAGTGACTCATTCCCAAGTGTCTCTGGCTCGCAAGATCCAAACTGGCTGCACCCATGAACCACCTTGTGACTCGGCAAAAACACAGAAAATGGGTGGGAAAGCAAAACAATGGCTGAGGAGAGAGATTAACTCAAACTAAAAGCAGATAAAAACTGCACACTTGCCAACTGCTGTCTCCTCTGGGGAGGAGGAACCAAGCTGACTGCTGGGGTTGGCTGAGGTTGGGATGTTGAGACAATGCTCAGCTTCGCAGGGAGCAGCTGGCTGCATTTCTGCACTGTCTTCATAAATCCCAAATGCTGTTTGTTGCTCCATTTAGGAAAGCTCTGAGGATGGTTTCCAACTATAGGAACACAGAGAGGCTTGGGATTTTTCTTTCATTTTAAACGAGTGTTTCAAAATGTTATTTCAGAGAGGGTTTCTGCTGACATGGGGAAAAAATAAGCAGACCCTTGAAGTACACAGGAAAAACCTACCTCCTGCCTCAGAGATGCACAGCTGCTGTCTACATCCTCTTCACCCCCAGCTAGAGTATGTTGAAAACAGGTGGGTTTAGTTTAAAAGCAAACAAATGTTTTGCATCTACCCGAAGATGTTTTTCTAGTGGGAAAGCTGAAGTGTTACCTAAGTTCCAATTCATCAGACTTCAGTTTTGGTATAACTAAGCACTACTTGTTTGGGGTTTGGGTTTTTTTTTTGCCAGTCAGAAGTTTCAGAAAGTTAAACAGCTTCCCAACAAGTACAAGTTATCAAAAGTATTTCAGCTGATTTTCTAGTTCATGCATCAAAAGGGCACAGTTGTCTCCTTGTAATTCTGTTTTTGATGTAAAAGACCCAGGCAGGAGGTGGTAGGCTGCATAGGGCTTTTTGCATCTCTTCCTTCTACACAAACAATTTACAACTGTTTGTGATGAGAAATCATGAGAAATACCTAACGTGCAACCACTTCCACCAGCAGGCTCAGCCCAGCAAAGAAAGCAAACCAGCTCATCAACCACTGCTGAGCTCTGTGCAAACCTTATGACCTGAACTTGTTGAGTGACTGATCCCCAGGTGCTCCCAGGTCTCCTCTGCTTCACCTGTGTGCAATGAATCTAAAGCTGGCACAGATGCAGCTGTGCATCTACCACACACCCACACAGAGGAAAAAACAAAAAAGTTCCAGCCTGCTGCATTTGCATTACTAGATCACCTCTTGCTGCCATTAGCACTGCATGGCTCAACCCCAGCCTGAGCAGCCTGGCCAGTGTCATCCTCAGGCAGTGCTGGTACTGAAGGGTCCTGTACAGTTACATAGAGAAATGAAGCTGCAAGAAAAACCTTGCAGCGAAATACCAAATTTCAGTGTAATTCCAAGTCTCCTTGCTTTGCTAAAGTCATCTCGCATGTTCATTATCAAGTCCCATTCCTGCCTCTGGAGGCATGCAGACACACAGCACTAACAGGTTCAGCTTCCTCCAGCTCTCCCTCTATTCATATGCAGTGGGAACATTTTTTTTTTTTTTAAATAAACTACATCTTTACAAAAGGAATATCACCATTTGTCATCATCAGGTCAGATGAAGAGTCAATCATCATTTTTAAATGAGCCAAGAGTAGCAGCTGCAGAACATGAAGCCAGTAACATGGCTCAGGCCACTGTGGGTTTCCCCACTGCCCCCGAGCTGGATGTCTGCAGACAGGGCTTGAGTTTACCTGACCACCACCCAGAAGAGGGGTGTTTTCAGCAGCAGTGCCCTAGAACTGAAGGGATGGGAGACATCAGCTATTCAAAGCAAACAAAAGGGCAAGAGGTATTCCTTGAGATGAACACAGCTTGGATGCTGCCAGCCCCTTAGGTTCTTCTTACTGTTTCTCAGGAGGGGGTGAAGTTTCCCAAACCAGGCTGTGGAGAGAGGCCAGCCCTGCTCCAGGACCAGCAAGATGCTGCTCTGACTCCACAGCCAACTCCAGCTTATTTTTCCAGCATTTCCTGGGGGAGGGAAGGGAAGCGCAGGGACAGGCGGCAGCAAACAAACCATCTCCTGCCACCCATAAACAAAGGAAATGGTTTTGGAAGACAGCACAGAGGTAGCCAGGATGGAAATAACAGAAGCAGCAGTTACAACAAGAAGAAGCAAAAAAAACCCAATGAGAAGTCTAAAGAAACTGTTTCCTCTAATGAAACCCCCTGGAAATGGCATCGGCCACCACTGAAGTCAGAGGGCTCCAGCACAGGGACATTTCCCCCACAGATTCACACCCCTCCCACATCCATGCAATCCCCCCCACTGCTTCCCCACAGATAAACCTCTCCCCCTTTCCAGGCTCCATCCTGCTCCTGTCCTCTGCAATATTAAATTATTTTTCAAAAACTCCTGATGAATGAAGTCAGCCCATCTGTGCAGGTAATGCAGCAAACCCGTGTCTGCAAGAGCTCTCTTCTTCCATCCTGCTGAAAGACCCCAGGGGGCATGGCTGCACGTCAAAATCAATGAGAAAATACTTAAACCTGCATTTTTCCCTCTCCAGTCAGTTTCTCTTCCTTGCTGTTCACCCTCTCCAAGAAAGCGTGGGGGTCCCTAAACCCTTTTCACTAAAGCTACACAAACAAACAGCTGAAAACAGTCATTTTCTCTGCAGCTGGACTCCTCCCCAAGCCCCCAAACATTTCCAGTTTGTACCCAGATGAAAATAATTCCAGCAGCTGTACCAGGCAGCCCACACGTCAGTTTTATAGTATTGCTATTTCTGTGCTTTATTCACCAAGACTTTCACTAGGCTCTTGCCACACATACTCTCTCTCAAGTTGGCAGGTGGAGATAAAAACAGAGAGATATCAGCACTGGCTGCTGGCACCAACCCCGGGAGGGATGGAGGGACATGAGAGCAGTGCCAGTTCTCCCACTGGAGGGATGGAGGGATGGAGGGACAGCCTTGGGACCTTACATCCCTGGGAGGGATGGAGAGGGGCAAGGGCTGACACTCACCCCACCTCCTTTCTCACTGCTGAAATTTCAGTATTTTCTACTGAGGATCCTGAAAATACTGTTTTCTTGCATGGGATGTGATCCCTTCCTCCTACAAGGAGCCTGGGAACACATCCTCTGCCTTCTGCCTGAGCATTTAGGTTGTAGATGGCCTTTTTACTTCCTCGAGGAACTCAGACACATGAGAAACAGAGATGTTGGCCAGGCAGCCTTTCTTCTGACTTCACACCAACCCCCCTGCACAACTTTAAACACTCCATTTCCATCCTGCACATCAACCACTGCCAAGCCCCGAGTTGTGAGGCAGCCACCTACAGCAGAAGACTTTGGCTTTATGATGGCTTTTAAGAGTTTTTTGGACAAAAAGAAAAGCTGTATTTTCATTTACATGAAGAACTGTAGGGTTGCCTTAGGTAGGGAGGATGAGAGCTCACCACTGCTCTTCTCCACTCTCCACCCATGGGGCTGAAGTATTTAAAAGACAGAGTAAGTTTTTGTCTGGGGATTCAGAGGTTGGGGTTTTTGTCTGCTCAGACTGCAAACTGCCACCCTGGGCTGCACCTCTGAGAATCTGCACCTTCCCATAAAGCCCCAAAGCATCCTCTGGTCCTCACAGTAAGAGGAGAAACAGGGATATTGCATTGTGGTGCTGCTTTACCCTTTGTTTCAGGAACTGGAAGGCAGCAAGGGCTGCAGGAGGAAAAACATTTCCTAGCTAGGGCAGCTGAAGCTGGATCTGAAAAGGTGGGGGTTTTTTAAGCCTTCCATCAACCATGCCCTGCCCAATGATGAACCAGTCTGAAAACTCCCCTGGAATGGTCACCAGCTGCATGGATTTCATTTCCCAAGTACCTGCCTAGAGGCAGTGCAGAGAGGCAGAAACCAGGGCTTGAATATAAAATGTCCAAGGGTTAAAACCAAAGCACCCTCCAAGATTTATACCATTACCTATCCTGAGGCACCCTACCCATCTCACAGCTGAATTTCAAAGCCCAGCTCATGCTTTTGATGCAATTTGAGGCATGGCAGATGAACCCAGGCGGGAATTATTAATCCCGTTTGCAGAGTTTGAATAGTGGGACACATAAATACAGCCTGGGGGCCCAGAAACAATGGGATGGGACTGTTCCCACTTGGTGAGCAGCTTTTTCTTACATTTAGTGATATGCACGCCCAGAAGGGGAGAAAAAACCATTTGCAATCACAAATTGAGAGCATTCCACCACCAAAAGGGAGAGGAGCTGGTGCAGGACCAGGAGCAGCACACACCATCTTCCACCTCCAAGTGTTTTGCCTCTGCAGTTTTATACTCTGCAGTAATAAAGCCACACGAGCAGCTTATTTATTTAACTCAAAGCTTTTAATTATCTCTCACACACACACGCATTACGTGGGGCGGGGAAGGGGGGGAAATAATCAGCCTACAGCCAGTGACCCGCGGGTTCAAAGGAATTGTGTTTTTCATAGAAACAGCTAACTAGCCCAGATCTTCTGCTGCTTCCAAACCAAACCTCCATCCACAGCACACTGTGCTGCCACTACAGCCTGGCCTGACCTCTAAGAAGGAGCTTGGACTGGGCAGAGCAAAGGTTGGTCCCCAAGTCCAGGCTGCAGGTTTGGCCACAGAGGATACGGTCTCATGGTGTGACCCTGCTGGAAAGCCTGGCCTGTGTCCCACTCTCTAAAAACACATCTGTGGCAGGGAAGCATAAGGGGATGGCCATGACCATGGTCACAGCATGCCAGCCACGAAGAAACCAACCTTAACCAGAAATCACCACCTCCAGACCAACCACCCATCCAAAAACCAACCACAAGCAGCAATGCTCCCCAGACCTCCTCTTTCTACACCTGCCAGGCTCTGAATAAAGATCAAGGAGATACAAAACACTTCTTGCCCTCCAAAAGCACCAGGGTTCAAGTGCTGTGCGACTCACTGAATTATAAATAATGAACTACAGCTCCAGAGGCTTGTTTTGAGCACAGAAGCCAAAGCAAGCTGGCACAGGCATTTGTTTAAAAAGCCCATATTGGACTGGCAGCAGTGGAGGAGAGTGCCCTGGGAGAGCAAGGCTTCTTGAAACACACCCCCAAGCACATGCAATTTTCTTTTCTGTAGAATTCATAAAAGAAAAAAAAAAAAAAAAAAAAAAAAAAAAAAAGAGAGATTTAGTCCATCTATGTTGCTAAATTAAAAGTCTTTGCTTTTAATACATAATGTTAGTGGCATTACACAAGCAAAAATTCACATAAACAGAAAACAAGCGTAAACAACTGAACGTAAAGAAACCAATATTAATCTGGATTAACTACAAGCCATGAGCATTCCAACCTAATCCATCCGATGGAAGCAGATAAATCCCCACTATGCCACATCCTACAATGCTCTGCAACTTAAGGAACCGCAGCAAAACAGCAAGTATAAGGTGAAATCTTTATGTACTGCTGCCTGCTTAATCTACACCAGATTACAGGCAAAAGCCAAGCACCAAGGAAGCAGAAAAATCATTGCAAAAGATCACCAAGCCCAGAGTGCAATTTCCACTGGAGATGCAAAGCTTTGCATCAAGCTTCCCCAGGGATGCACAACAGCAACAAAACACAGCTGCAAGTCTCAGCCTGAGCATCTGCCATTCCCTAATGCTCCAGAGAAGTTCCATGTGGGTGACAGTGGCCAGGAAGGAGATCTGCAGCAGTTTCCAAAAAAAAAACCACCTAACAAAACCAACCCAAAACAACACAAAATAAGGTTTATAATGGTAAATTATTTGCATCCACAAGGCTGCTGCAGGCCCTTCAAAGACTGTGTTATTAAAGCAACATCTGATTCATCACTGCTCATTACCATGAAGGTAAAAGCAGCTTCAGCAGAGCAAGTCCAGACAAACCCAGTGGAGCAGACAGATACAGCCCAGCCTGAGCTCCCCAGCTGCAGAGCTGAGCATTCCTGTCCCCACAGTGGGCTGGGAAGCTTCCCACCCTGCTCAGGGTTCTCTATTCCAGGCAATCCCCCAGCCTGGACACGTGGAGAGAACCTGGAGCCCTCCCCATCCACAGCATCTCTGAGCTGAGCCACCTGATTGGGCTTTTTCCAAGAAAACACATGAAATAGGGCAGTAAGAGGCTGAAGACAAACCTGCTCCCCATCAGAGGGGGGGTACTGTCATGGTCCCAAGAGGCTCCCATCAAACACCCCACATTAGAAAATCCACCAAAGTGTTTGGTGAGAAACCCCTGGCCAGATGCAAACTGCCCCCAAGGATGGAGATGGAGAAGTTTTACTTATGGACACCAGAAACCCAAAGTTCCTTTGAGATGCTACAAAACTCCGGGTGAAAACCCAGCCCAGAGCCACTGCCTTCCATCAGCAACACTTCCCCAAGTACAGTTTTTCTTCCAGCACATTTCACACCACATTCCCAACGCCCTCATCCCCCCATCAACATATCAAAGCAGATGGAGCATCCCAACATCCTGTGGCTGGAAGCCTGCAAGCTATCCCGGCACAGCCAACACTTTGATCACTAATGAATGGATTTGTAAACGCTGTTGCTTACTAGAGGAGCAACACATCCAGCAGCCTCCCTGCCATCAATCCCAAACTCAACAAGCAATAAATGGAGCTTTACTGCTTTCTGAAAATCAAATGCTGCCAGAATGAAAATATCAAGTGAAAAAAGTGCTGGTGAGGAGCAGGCAGGCAGTTGGCAGCACGCTACCAGAGACAGAAGCTGTAGATTTGGGGTGTAATAGTCCAAAGCATTTTTAGGGTTTGGAAACATATGGTGTGTTGAAATAGGCTGAGAAAAAAAAAAGTCCTTCCTCCCCTCATCCAGGGCCAGGAGTCCCCAAGACAGAGAAAGAAAATGCTGTGGTTCTGGTAGAAATTGGGTTTAAATTGCAATTGTGAGATCAGCTGAAAACACAGGAAATTCCTGTTCTTCTGATCTAAACTGATACAGGAAATAATTAATGCATTTATTCTAGAGAAAAACAAAATAATCATCGTTCCTTCTGTGTTTCACAAAGCTCTAATTCAGTTTTAAAAGTAAGGTGCACTGTGTTTATCCTGATATTTACCTTCTGCAGCAGATTATCTTTGTCCATGGGAATCCTAGAAAATCCTTGCCTTGTTTATTAAGGCCATGGCAGCAGAGATATGCAAAGAACCACCCTGCCTTTTCAATCACACCCAAGGCCCAAAATTGTCACAGAAACACGACCCAAGATGCCAGAGGTTGGCACCACAATGTAAAAAACCCCAAACATCAAGTGCATTAGCAGCACCCACACCCAACACACCCCTCCAGCAGGACATCCCTGTCAACAGCATTGCAGGAAAACCTTCAGTAACTGCAACACACTTGTGCCAGCCATGAAAAAAAACCCAACCAAACATACTATTGCACCTCCAGAAAGCAACACAAGCACCCCAAGCAGCTCCTGGGACAGCCACACACCAGTCAGCTAATTGTGAAAGGAACTGCACTCCCCAGTCACCACCAGCAGCAGCAGCTGGGTCCCAGCCCCTCTGCCTCCCCCAGAACATCCCAGAGCATCCTTCCCTCCCACCCCCCACTCCTGCAACTCAACTGTAATTCCCAGCACAACACCTGCCCCCCTCCCAATTCGGACTGGGAATTTCTCTGGGCAACCTGGAAACATGCAATTTTTAACAGACATTTCTGCACCCACAGCTGCGGGGCTGCCAGCCCCTGCCCAAAACCACCACCCCCCAAACCTCACACATCCCCCTCAGCCCACAGCAGGGGAACCAGAACCACCAAAGGACGGCGCTCCGGATGTTTTCAGAGGCAGCATTCACGGAAGGTCAGGGTGGGATTTTTTTTTTTAACTCATTCCAGGCCCCTTGGAGTCGTTTCCATTGCAAACGCAGCCTCAATGGTGATAAAAAATGCAAGTACGCCTTGGCAGGAAAATCCTTCTATCTGCAGAGCATCCTGCCTGCAGGGCTGAGGGATGCACGGCCGGGAAGGATCCTGCACCCAGCCCACGGCACCCACCTTCAGCCCACGGGGGGGTTTGCAGAGCCCCCGCCTCTTCCCTGACACGTCTCCTTCTTCCTCCTGCACAATGGGGCCGGGGGGCACCCACGGGGGGGACGCTGAGTGCCATGAGCCCCCCCACTCCTCCCGTCTCCCTCCGTTTCTCGCCTCCTGCAGGAACCGTCTCGGGCTGAGCCGCAGCCGTTCGGCCTCCCCACGACACGGGGCGCCCCGCGCAGCGCTCCAGCACCGCGTACACACCCTCTGCACACCCGGGATGGGCCCCGCACACGCATGTGTGCACCCATGTGCTGTGCACACGCGGATACCCCAAGCAGACACAGGTGTAGTGTGCACACACACACACACACACACTGTGCGTGCACCGACGAGCGGTCCAGACACAGATAACCCCTGTGCACACACCTACTGTGCACACGCATGTACTGTGCACACACACAGGCCTTGTGCGTGCACCGGCACCCCATGCAGACACATGTATTGTGCACACCCGCTGTGCAAACACACGCACAACGTACAGACACGGGCTGCACACACACCTGCAGTGTGCACACACTAACACACTGCACACGGGCTGCACACGCACGCAACGTGCACACACACACTCTCTGCACACAGACACACCCTGTACATGTGCAGACAGGTGTGTAAATGCACAGATAGGTGTGTAAGTGTACACACATGCACCGCGCACACACGCGGACAGCACAGCGGACACGCGCAACACACACACGCTGTGCGCTTGCGGGCGATGCGTGCACACTCCCCCCCTTGCACACTCACAGGGGGCTCGTTGCACACGCGTGCGCGCGCACACCGGTACACCCCGCACGCGCCCGCGGCGTGCAACACCACGGGGGTGCGTGCAGAGAACACAGGGTGCACAGCCACAAGCAGCCCGGGGACACGCACAGAGGGGACACGCACAGAGGGGACACGCACACTGCACGCACGCGCAGGGTGCACAGATGCACGCGCAGGGCGCACACATACGCTCCCGCGCACTTACCCGCCCGCCGAGAGCGCGCGCGCGGCCGCCCCCGC
>JAAWXA010000055.1:1224761-1242204 GCA_038090715.1 Florisuga fusca
CCCCCGGGCTGTTCCTCTCCCTCAGCACCGCGGCCCCACCGGACCGGACCGGACCCACCACCTTCCTCAGCCCCTCGCCTGCCTCAGCCCAGCCGCCGAACACCCCGGAGGGGAGGCTGAACGGAGAGGATGAGCGGCAGCACGCCGGCATGGCGCTGAAGCGATGGCGGGGACAGGGAGGGGGAGGGAGGAAGGGGCCGCGGTCGTTTGGCGCCCGCCGGCATCGACACGAAGGGAGCCAGGCGGCCGCTGCCCTCACCCCTCTGAGGGGCAGCCGGCTGCTCTCGCCTCCCTCCGTGACCTAGATTTTAGCTACAGCTCGCTGTCTCTCAGGGAAAGTTGTGGCCCAGCTCAAAACCAAGGACCCGGGAGATAGAAGGGGGTTGGCGGGGTTTTATTTCTTTTATTTATTTGCAGGGGTTTTTTACGCATACGGCCATGAGGAACCGACCAAGCAGTGGCTGAGGCGATGGGGTACCACAATGGAGACAGTCAGCAAGAAAACCCCTCGACCACACTCTACAAAAGGAGCACCAGCACCTCCCCGCAGAGGTGACCGACGTTCCCCTTGCTCTGGAACTGCACCCAACTGCACGGAGTGGCTTTTCCTCCTCGCTCCCAGCCAATTCCGAAGTTATTTTTGTCAAGCAGAGCTGTCCAGCTCCTCTCGCTGTGCTCACCAGAGCAAAAACCCTGCCTGGCTCCAGAGAGGTTGGTGCCAGACCAAATCCCTCTCAAATATTTACACAACCCCAAAAAGACACGTGGCACCGAGACCTCTCCGTTTGCCTCCCAATAGAGAATTAATCTAGCAGGCACATTATTCTGCTTGCATTCAGAGCAAGTGTTCCACCTCTTCATCAGCAGATAACCCCCTGGGCTGATGCACATGCTGCCTGGGACAGCTTCATCCTCAGGCTGAAGCCCTCACTAGTGCTGAGCAAGGGAGGCCTGTTCACACACTGGTGCTAAATAAGAGCCAAGCAAACCTCGTTTTCTGGAAAAATAAACACACTTCTCACAGCTATTTACCCTATCCTCCTGCAGCACCAAGTGGGGGATGCAGCATGCAGAAGGGGGTAGCTCCCCCCTTGTCTCAGTGTTGCTGAGATTGCTTGTGGGAAGCTCCTTCTTTAGAGGTATTTTTGCCTTAAATCTGGACTACCTGGTTGTCTCTTTGGACTCGGATGAGCACATTTGATTCAAGGCACAGGCTGGGGAAAGTCTGGCAGCTGGAAGTCACTGCTTCTACACCAAGGACAGGCACTGTCCCCACTCCCCACAGCATTAAATTAATGCATTTTAATAGCCCGGGCTGTGAACAGGGGAGGCTCAGATGTTTGGTGCTGACCTACCACAATAAATGCTGCCCTTGCTACTGCTCAGCTGTGGATGGGCTGAAAGCAGAGAAGAGAAACACAGGTCCAAAGAGCTTCAAGGAGAAAACCACTGAGCAAAGCATCCACAATTTTCAGATGCAAGGCCTTGGCAAGAGCTTCTTACAATTAAAGAAAAACAAGGAAAACAAAACCACACTGCTCTGTCCTGACATGCACACACGACTGACCAACAGCAGATTGCAGATTACACAGAGAAGAGACCAGGGCAACAAAAACTTTGCATAAAAACAGAGATTTAACACCCTGCAGCACGTCACCCAGCATACTCAGCTCACCAGATGATCCCCCAACTCCATCTGCCAGCATCTGAATGCAGGGAGCAGGAGCTCCTGTATTTTGAGCCCTTATTTCCCAGGTGAAGCACTTATCCACAGGGAACACCAGTGAAGCTGCCATACATGCAGGCAAAAGACACTCCTCAGGCCCCAAATGAATGGCAGAGAGGTCAAATGGCAGGAGAAACTTAGGAGCAGTAGAGACACAAAGAGAAGGCACAAGGTCTGTGCCATGAGAGTGCCTTGAAAATGTTCTTCTGGCACAGGGGGATTTGAAGCCAGGCCAAAGCAATCCCTTCGTAGGAAGCAAATTAACAACAAACAAATAAAAAAAGGAAAAAAGAAAAAAACCAAACAACACTCTTCTGCATATGGAAATAGCACCACACTTCAGCTGTAAATGGCTGGCTTCACTGCTAACCTTTTCCTTCCTACAAGACCCAAACTGACCTCTGAAATCCCATAGGAAGTAATGGAAATTTCCTAAATTCCTCACCATAAGAAGAGCTTGCCCTGTGCCAAGCCCGGATTGCAAATATTTAAAGAACTCTCCCAGTTATAGCTGGTTTAAGTCGCTTTGTAGGAGTCAATTAGAGATTGAGAATTATTTCAATAAATCAGGATTTCTTGGTATTCAGCTGCTGGATATAGGAATAAGGAGAGGAATTATATTCATTTTAGGCATGTGTCTGTGGTCTGTAAGGCCAAAGCTGTTCCTTGCAAGCTGAAAGGCCACTGGCTCAGATCCCCATGGACTCACTCAGTACAAACCAAGTGGGTCACAGGAGAGAATGATGCAAAACCTTACCCCTCTGGTTAAAGCTACCAAGCTGCTCAGAATTACATGCTCTGGCATCCTAGGGGCATCTAGACAGTAAATTAAATCCAGCTCAAGTAAGTGCTTCACAAAACCAAAAATCCTTTGTAGGGTGATCCAGTGCTCCCAAGGGCACCACAGGATGTAGGATCTGTTGTAAAACAGGGCTCCCAGTTTACACCAGTGCTGGTGAACACCATGCCTAGAGAACTACAGGCACAAACAATAAACTTCACAGAGATCTCCTTCTCTATGTGAGGAATTCCCAATCTAAACAAAGGAACCTGCATCACACACTGGTATCAGTGCTCCCTCCCCCAAAGCAAGCAGGGCAGAAGGTGAAGAGAAACACTCAGGATTATGTGGGGTTGTAGAAAAACAAAGAAATCAAGCTGGTCAACTGAATCATTTCTCCACCACTGCCCTCCAGAAGCACATGTTTTGTCTGTGTTATGCACATGTTTGTACACACACAATAGGCACAGTCAATTCCTGTGCCACGTTCCCACATTTTGCCAGCCAGTGGCAAGTCTCCAGAGCAGCAGCAGCCATTTCAGAAGAGCAAACAAGGTGGGAGGAGAGCAGGTGGCTCAGTTTTGCCAGCTACTGGCCCTCTGCCCTCGGCTCCTCTTCCCAGATTCAGTCACCAGCAGCAGTGCTGAGAGCAGAAAGCCAGGACAGGGTGTAAAGGAAATCTCCTTTTGGCTTCACAGCCCTCTCCTGATTGTAAAACATTGATCTAGAACAAAGATATTTCAAGTAAATGATTTACCCAGGAGGAAGGGGTGCTTCAGCTAGCCCCATGCTTCTCCTGTGCTCACCCCTTGATTTAGCAGGTGAAGTGGCAGGCACAGCAGAATCCACTGCCAAAAAAAAAGCCTCTGAAGGGCTGAATTTCAAACTCAAGAAATTTTGGCAAAGAACTAGAAGATGCTGCACTGCTTTGCTATGTGTGTGCATATGCAGTGAAGGATACCTGAACATCCACACTCACCTGGCTCTGCATCAAGTATTTAACCAAAGATTAAATCCAGTCCAGCCCAGGGTAGCACCCTCCAAAACCAACAATTGATTCATTGTTGAGGCAGTTATTAAAGGGCCAAGCAGCACCCTCTGGAGCTGAAGAGACTGATTTTGCTCTTGCAATCCCACTTGGCACCATGGCAGCTAGCCTTAAGTTTTGCTAAATCCAAGCTGCTTCTCCTGTCCTTTGCTGCATGGTTCCCTACTGGAGAGTTTTCCTTTCTTGGGTGTTTGAAGAGCAGGAGTTGTGTCCTTTGAAGGGCATTGTTGCCAAACTAAGACCACACGGTCTTTCCCATGAAAGAAGAAGAATCCCATTCTTTAGCAGCCACATCTTTCTGGTACTGGGCTGGCTTATGCAGAAGTACTTTGGGGAGCAGGGGGGGCAGAGAGGATGCCTGGGCAATGGAGCCTGTACAACTCAGAATTCCTGTCCTACCCAGAATCTGCTTAAGTATTGCAGAAAGCTCCCATCGTGGATTTGATCAGTTTGCATGAAGCTGATGTTCACTTGAGTCAGTGTCTTGCAGCACAGCAGACTAGTTCCAAGAGGAAAGAGGAATAAAATAGATGAGGAAGAGCATCAGCTCTCTCCAGGCTGTGTGCCAGGACAGGGAAGAACAGCTCCCTGGAAAGTCAGCTTTGTTCCAGGGCTTAGAAATGGTTTGTCAAACACATTTCTGCCAAGACGCACCATTAAGAGATTAGAGGAGGGCAGCTTCAGATTGCAGGATCACCTCTTCATATGGTGAAATGTTTCTGCATTCAGAAAGAAATACTTTTCCTCTTAAGTATGGGTAGGAAGTATGAAAAATAAGAGTGACTGCACTTGAAAGATCTAGAAAGTGCTTTTAAAAGCCTGGAGAATTGATTACAGGCTTGTGAATAAAAGGTGCAGGCTCAGGGAAAGGCAGAGTCAGCGTGGCACGAGCCTGAGCTCCAGAAACAGCCCAAGAAATGGACTGAACCATGGCAAAAGCCCTCACCAGAGACACAGCATGCTGAGCTCCATCGGGTCCTGAGCCCTCCCTCAGGTCAAGCTTTCCCCAGTTTTCCATTCCCTGGCAGTCTCAGTGAAGACACAACTTAAAATAGAGGAGAGTGCTTGACTCCCTGCCCCTCGTTTAATGAATTCCAGGAGCTGCTGCTGGAAACCTCTATGTTGGGGCAGCAGGAGGAGGTTCAAGGCCTTGCCCCAGCCTCCTCAACCCAACACCAACAGCCAGCTTGGCCAGAGATGCAGCTGCCACTTGAGCAGGGGACAAGCCCAGCTATGCAGAGCCTTTGCTGAAATCAACCCAAAAACAACAGTTAGTGCCACCTAGGGACCAGTGCTGAGGCAGAGAGGCAGAAGAGCCACACCACAAAGGAAGGATGTCAGGGGCTGATTTACTCCTCGCAGGGATAAGAAGTCAAACTGCAGCGAGGAGAGGCTCTGGTCTATTAATTACACCAGCGAGGTGGGTGGTGTTTTAAGCAGCTTCTCCCCAGAAAGGCACCAGTTAGGTGAAGCTTTATCAAGGGGCTGCTCAAGTGCAGATTTCACTCCACTCTTACACTCCCAGTTTGGGCAAAGGGCATCATCCCCTTGGCTGCAAAAATACTTAGGACCAGTGTGTACCCAGCAGTAATTTAGAGCTACGTCCTCAGCAGAGAGCCCTCCAGTCTGTGCCAACACACCAACTGTCATCCAAAGGCAGGGCAACAAAGTCACCCAAATGAACCCAGCACTAGACAACTGACAAGTTCCAGACCTGCACATGAGTGAGGGACAAAGCCCCAACATCTATTTAATCATGACTTTAGCTACAGAGAGAAAATACAACTTCTTAACTGAGCACAGAGACCTTATTCCTTTCAGAAATCAGAGCTGAAGCTCCACACCACCTTGTCCAGTGCCACCTCCCCTACCCTCTCCTCGAGGCTTGCAGGGTTTGTCTTAAGCTACTAACTGGATCAGACTGCACCCCAAGTCCTTTCTACAGCTGATCCCACAACCTGAGGCAGCACAGCCAACGTCTGCTGAGAGAGGAGTTTCTGCAGGTGCACAGTGATTAATTGGTGCACATTTCCATATCACAAATAAAATAAAAAAGGCTCCTCAGCTTGGTTGAAATGCAGGATATTAACCTTTGAAACTGGCAGTCATGGATACCAGCTTCAAAAAGATTAGTATCAATAGGACAAAATCCCATAGGATGGAATCACATTGCTGCCAGTTTTTCTGGAGCTTTACAAAATAAGGCTTTTGGAGGCTTTATTTAAGGTCACATCTTTCCACGCTCATTTTCCAAAGAATACCCACAGCAGTTCAGATTTACAGGCCGAATCCAAGTGGTGGGGGAGGGGAAGGTTCAGAAGGTGTAGAGGAAAGCTGTGGGTATGGAAGGAGAGATGGGGAGGAGAAGGGCAGGAGGCATGCTGCAGCTGAGCTGTGGCCACTGTCACCATTAATTGCCAAGAGCCATCCTCTGTGAAAAAGTCTCTTAGTGAAATAAATAACATGGCTCTGTCAGTTCAGTGTGTTCTGCAACAGAGGCTCAAAGTTAACCTGGTGGAGGAAGAGAGATGCAGGATCAGTTCTGGGATTCCCAGCAGCCAGATCTCAGCCCCCCATTCACCACAGCCTGCATCAGAAAGGAGCTAATCATCATTATGCTGCCATCTTTTATTTCTAATTATTTGTCTCCACAGCAGGGTTCCTCCAGCCAGCAAGTGAAGGGGAAGCAAGACTCAAAGGAGTAACTGTTTTGAAGAGGGTTTGCAGCTGCCACCACATGAATGGCTCTCCAAGAACAGTAGCAACTGCTACGAGCTGCCCCCAGAGCTGGGAGGAAAGCATCTCTGTTTAGGCTGGGTTTCAAGGTTGGTTTTTAGGTCAATCAAAACAGCTTTTCTTCCATAACAAGAGATGCAGAAAAGCTCACTTGCTTTTGAGTTTTTGCTTTCATTTAATTAGGTGGTAATTCAGAAGGCACACAGCACAATGAGAACTGTTTCATTGCCTCACAAAGCACTGGAATGAAACCACTGAGCTAAGCCCACCCCAGAATGGGACTCTGCAAGAGATTCTGATGGTCAAAGGATGGCCCAAGCAAAACAGACACCCCACTATCACACCACCAGCAGAGCTTCAAAGCAGAGAATCTCACTGAAAGGTGGAAAAGCAGAAGCTGTTTGTTCTTCCTCTTGGAGCTGTATGTGAATAAGAATTAAGGGGAGATCAGAGCTCACAAGGCAAGAGCTGCTCAGCAGCTCCATGAGGCAATGCCCTTCTCTAGGAGACCCATGAATGAAAGGATAGAAAGGAACAAATTTAATGTGCAGGTAAGCTCTGAGATCACAACACGTGGCTCACAGCATCACCAACACCAGTGTCTGGGCAGACACAGCCAGCAGCAGCAGCCCATGAAGGGACACTCTGCTCTTACCACCTCCTTTGCCACAAGGATAGCTTTGAATATTTTTTTTTTCAGCCAGCACGTGTGACCTCACTTCAGATTTCTTGACAGCCTTCAAATAATGGCAACATATGTGAGTCTTAGCTTGAGGGTCAAGAGCTCAACCTCAAACCTCACAGGCTCCTGCTGCACTTGCATCTTCAGCATTTTTCTCCATGGTTTCTGCCCTCCAGCTCCCTGCAGCATGTTCCTCCACAGAGGCTGCTGCCGTGTTACTTTTAGGATTGATGTCCAATGCTCTCATCAATCCAGGAGAGGAGAGTCACTT
Source organism: Florisuga fusca (assembly GCA_038090715.1). NCBI lineage: Eukaryota > Metazoa > Chordata > Aves > Apodiformes > Trochilidae > Florisuga > Florisuga fusca. The sequence goes on from JAAWXA010000055.1 coordinate 1,232,006, forward strand.
ACTACAGAGCTCCTGTGCACTTTATGTCTACCTAAGAGATAAGCCAGGCTTAAAGATGGAAAGGCAACCTGAGCCTGCTGATTTTCCTGCTGGGTGGAGGTCAGGGCTGTCCCTGATGCAGTGGAACTGTACCACACCACCTCTAACTTTGCCACTGCTAACAAGGTACCACTTTGCTTTCTTGTTTGCTAAAATTAATGCCAAGTATTCAGCAAGCAGCAAATTTCATCTCGTATCAGGGTGAAAACCCCAAAAGCTTACAACAGGCAGGACCACTGACACACAAGGCTCTACCCTCTGAGCTGTACATGAAAGCCAAGAGACCACTCGGGCTGACAAAGGTCACAGAGAGACTCCTGGAGAGAGCAAACCAGGGGGTCTTCAGGGTCCCCCCCCCCTTGACCAGACACTTGTCACCAGGTGGGTGACTCTCTCCTGCAGGTCTGCTCAAGCACAAAGGAGGAAGACCCTGCTCACCCTGGCATAGCTACAGCTGCAGCACTGGTCCAGCCGTGTCTCTTGTTAGCCCACTCTGTCACAGGAGAGAGCACTTGCATTTTGCTCCAGGTGTGACCTCCCAGCCTCTACTTCCAGCTACACCTTCTGTGTGGAAGAGTTTCCTCCTGCATTCAAATGGCTGCTGGGTGTTTGGTGGATATGGGAGCTCAGCACCTCCAATCAAGGCAGGTTCTCTAGTTAATTAATGAGCCTTCTTTTAGAGACTTGGTAGCAAAGAACCACTCATTCAGAACAGGAGACAGCTGCTCAGCTTCCAAATATAGTGCTGCACTTACTTCTGTGTAAAAACAACAGGTTTATGCTTGGATTTGATTCATCTCTCCTGCCCTCCCCTGTGAGGCATCGAATAATAATTCAGAGTTTAAGAATAAAGCAATCTGCTCCCAGCACCTTCCTCTGCCTCCCCTCCAAGTCTTTCCTCAGTGACTGGCAGTAACACTGGAGGCTCGGGCATGGAGCAGAGCTGCTCTGAATACCCTCAGTCCTCCTGGGGAGGAGAGGATGTTACTGGGGAGAAGGTGGAGATGGACAAAGAGGAGAATGCTTAGCAGGAAGATATTTTAAATTAAAAACTAAATCATAGTAATAAGCCAATTACAAACTTGTGAAGTTTCCAAGCACATCCTTCCTCTCCTTCCACATACACCTTATTTTCAGCAGCTTTAACCCCCTAACAGCCCCTCGCAGCCAGGCTTAGGGTGAGGCACCAAACCTCTGCTGGGAAACCATCAGAATCCACCCCCCGGGACAATGGTCCCTCCATGCAAAGCAGGATCTTCTGTGAAGAGCTGGAGTCACCAGTGCCTGCTGCACTTCTCCAAGCACAACATTAATTTCCTCTCCTTTCCTGCCAGAAGGGCCCCAGGACTCCCTGCAAAGCCCCTTGCAGGTCTGCAAGGAAAAGCCAGCCCAGAACTGTGCTCCAGACAGCGAGTCCCTTACACAGCCTCAGCCTGATTCACCACCCACAGCTGCTTCTGGGGAGAAACACTGAGTAGTGTTTCCCACTACCAAAAACATTTTCACTTCTATTTGCCCACTTACTGGCACTTAGTGTGTTTTTATCACCAGGTCAGTGCTCTGCAGTCCAGACTTGCAAGAAAAGCAGCTGCTGGTTTGTTTGGGGTTTTTTTCTCATGTTATAAAACACGGTCTGGAAAGAGCTATATAAAGTGCTTTTCAGTATCCAGAATCTTCACACACACACACACACACACACACACACACACACACAAGAAATCCTACTGTTTGCTAACAACCAATGCTCCAAAGCTGCAGACAGACTGAACAGATCAGTTTGAAGTCCAAGTGCCCCATTCCAGCCCTGTCCCCTCACGCAGGTACTCACCGGGGTGAGGCAGCCGGGAGACCACGCAGGCAAAGCAGCAAAATCCATCACGGGGCAGTGTATGGGAGAGAAAGGAGAAGAGAGATTGGTTAATCAACAATTCCAGCAAAACATGAAAAGAAAAAAACCCTCCATGCACCCACCAGAAAAACCCCTCCAGCCACCAAGTGGCCAAGTGCTCACACTGGTGTTTCACACCCGCGCTGCGTGTTGAGCCAACGGTGGTGACTGCCTCTTCCCAGAGCTGGGGGTGGAACTGGACGTTCACATTGAGCCACTTCTTAGAAATGTAAACACCAAGTGGTGAGGGAAAAATATTAAAAAAAAACAACCACCAACAACAAACAACGCACCACCAAAAAAACCACCCCGTTAGCTGTCGGTACTTAAAACTGATAACAGCCAGCGGTGACGCAGATGTCCCATGCCTGCCAGGCTGCTGCCAGGCTCTGGAGGGGCACAGCCCAGGCTGGGCACCCCCAAACCTGGGGAGAGCTGGGCTGGAGCAGCAGTGAGCCCGGTGTGGAGGCTGCAGCCGGGTCTGTCCACTTCTACCTCTGCCCAGCTCCTCCAGCCTTGCGTAACTTCTGCAAACTTCTCCAGGGGATGGACACAGCCCAGAGCCTCCCGCTCCAAAGGGCTCCAACTGAGCCCTCTAGTGGGCTTTAAACACTCAACAAAACACCCACAGATTTAATTTAATTAACACACTGCCAGAGGCCTCTAAACCCTAATCCTCTCAACAAAAGGATCATTAACTAAATGAAGAGATTCAAGAGAGCAATGCTGCTCTCAGCTGCTGCACTGCCGCTGCAGCAGACACATGCCAGGGCCTGAGGGGGGTCCCAAAACCCAGTCAGACCCCTGGCCCACACCCCAGGTCTGGGGACCTGCTCCACACAAGTGCAGTCAAATGCTCATGGCACCCAGGGGGAAGCCAGCATGGTGGCAGCCTCCTCTACCACCACCCTGCCACACCAGAGAGATGGGCACAGACCTCCACTGACCCTTTGGGATGTCCAGGGCTGTCTGTCATCTCCAGTCAGACTGAACCCCACAGCTGCTGAACCAGTAGAGGATCTGGAGTGCTGCTTGGGTTTAAGTATTATTATCTGCTGCTGTCAAGAGCTTGGCAAGCAGCTAAAGAAAAGCTCTCAAGAGGCAGCCTCAATTCTTCAACCACAGGTTGGGAAAACATCTCCATCTCACCCAGCCCCATCAACACGGACACCAGGAAGGGTTTTCCTTACTTAAGAGAGAGAGGTGTATGTTGGCAGATGGATTTACAGCACGCAGGCTGCAGTCCAGCAAGGCAGAGTCAAGGAAAAGCCTGGGAAGTCAGAGGTTCCTCACCCATGAGCTTCACCCCAGTCAGACAGGGATGAAGATCTGGGTTTGCCCTTTGCAGGTGGCTCTTGGAAAAAGCAGCTGCAAGGAGCACATCAAGGAGAATGCTCATTAGTATGGAGACCAGGAGAGCTTAATTACAGGGTAGGGATCGTTTCCTCTGGGTTGGGATGTCACCAGCAGCCTCGGTGGAGGCTGTGCTGCCCCACAGGACAAGAGTTCCTCAACAGAGCCTGCAGCAAGAGCTGCTCTTTGCCTGTGCCACCTGCAGAGCCTGTGGTCAGCAGGATCCTGGTTGGGGCTCCTGGGATGAGCTGCTGAGCCTCATGAGAACCCAAAACTTCCAAAAAGCTTCCCTTGCTCAGGGGCAGCCTGCATGGGTCTCTCTGGAGATGCTCCTGCAGCCCACCTGTAGGTACTGGTCCCCTGACCCTGGTGCTGTACGTGAGCACCTCCCTCTCAGCAGCAGCTTCTGAAGCTCAAATCCAAGCTCCAGCCGTGGTGTTCACCAGGGCAGAGGCTGCAGCAGCTGCTGGTGGGGCAGGCTCACAGCCTGGAGTAAGGCTTTTGGGGTGGTCAGGAGATCCTTTAGCACACCACCTCTCCCCAGACCAACCCAACCTCCTCAGGTGCCATCCAAACCCATCACAGACCCTCTGGGTTTGGGTTTGTGTGCAGGCAGAATGCACAGAGCTCCCATTTTTCACTCAGTCCCTTTTTCCCCTCTCCCTGCAGCCTCTTGGGATGTGTCCCCAGGACACAGCCAGCACATCCTGGAGGCCCTGAAGATGCAGGAACTGTTCCTGGTGTTATTGAGCCTGCCCTGCTCTGACCTGGGGCAGTTTTCAGCAGACACAGAATAAGCAATCCTCTCCACGTTCACCTCCTGGAATAAATCCCAAAGAGCTCCCATCTCCCCAGCGCAGGCAAGAACACAGATGGTCAAAGAGATTAAAACATACAGAGAATTAAGCACCCCGTGCAAATGAGCCTCTTCATCCAGCCCAGCACTGCCAGGTGGTCTGAGGTGCAGTGCTGGGATGTGACCACCACGGTTTGCTGAGCTCTGATAACAGCCCCGGACCAACCCGAGCCGGGAGCCAGAACACGAGGAGCCCGAGGGCAGTTTGCAGGGGAGGTGAGACCCAAACTGCCAGAACCAGGCAGCTGCTCTGACCACACTCGCCTCCTGCTACAGCAGCAGGGAAAGAATAGCGGCAGGAAGAGAAAAAACGCCTGCTCAGCAGCAGAGATCAATCCTGCACTGGGGCATCTTGTGTTTTCCCACCCCAAGGCAGCTCGGGTGGATCAAGCGGTGCTGCAGCCCCAGCAAGAACCATCTGCAGGTCCAGACACTGCCCCGATGCCTCCAGCTGCTGCTTGGGAGGCACCAGGAGCCACGGGCTGTGAGGGAAACCCACACCAGCCCTCACTGCCTTTCCTAGAAGGCTGAAGTCTTGGCAGGGGCTGAGGCACAGGATCTGTCAGCACAGCACAGGGGGAGGATCCAGCCATGGCACGGGGCTGCGTGACCTGCCCGAGGGAGCCAGGGCTTCCTCCAGAGAGGAGCTGCACCCCAAACCCACCACCACCTCAGCGTCGCTATCAAAGGCTTAAACCTTCTTTTAGTTTACTCAAAAGCAGGGAAAAAAAATTCTGAAAGGAGCAGACTTGTTGCTCAGCCCCACGCCAGCTGCCAGTTGGTATTTCTAAGGGAAAGGTTTCCAGCTCCACGGTGACACAGACCATGGTGTTTGCTGTTCAAAGCCTCCACTCTGCACCCGGGGAGATCTCTCCCAGCAGCTCTGACCCCATCTGCCAGCCTGTGGCAGGGCTCTTCACAGCCACAGATTGGCCAAAGCTGATCCCAGCCATAAGAGAGAGGTTCACCTCCACGTCAGACACAGCACAACATCAACAGTCACGTTACAGCCCAACGTGGCTCTGGGCTGGACCAGCATCTGCCCTCCCTCCCTCCCTCAGCATTGGAGTTTGCACAGATGCAGGGAAGTGATTTGATGTTGCTTCTGCTTGACATGGACCTTCAGTGCAAGCAAAGAGCTCCCTTCAAATTTTGAAGTGTCCATAAACACCTTACCCCATCTCCAAGGGCTTTTGGAGAGCAGACACAGAAATCCAAGCCCTCAAGGGTTGGTGCTGTCTGGCAAGCAGCTAAACCATCAGGGGGACAGGAACCACACAGGGATCATCTCACAGAGGTCATGCACAGCATGGTAACTGGGTTCTCCAGGCTGTAAGCAGGCTCAGAACCCCACCACATCCCACCCCTTCTTTCCAGCACCCACAGGATTGCTTTAATGCCACGGTGGTTGGAGCTGGGTCACTCTGAAGACTCCCAGCACACATCAAACCTCACACCCCCTTGCTCAAATCCAGCTCAGGTCAGCTATGGTCAGAGGTAATTACCTACATGAAAGGAGCTCCAAGCTGCCTCTATTAGGAGGATGTATTTGTGCTGGCAGGGCAGGGTTCCTTCTCTTTTTTTTTTTTTTTTTTAACTTATCAGGATACCAAAATTTGCCTCACATCAACTGGACCAGCAAGAACTTAACCTCCTTCCTTATTTCCAGGCCCAGCTTCCCCAGGAACTGCAGGAGAAGGCAGGTTTTGCAGTCACCTGTTTCTGAACAGGCCAGGAGAACATTTTAACAGGATTCCTTCATTTAATTGAACAGCACACAGGGCAGCAGTGGCTTTAGTTGTGTGGGCAAAAGGCTTTGGGCTGAGCCAGCGGGGTGGGCAAAGGCAGGCTCAGCACCCCAAAACACTCCCTGGGGGGCCAGGAACCATGCTGGTGTGGGGCTGGGGTAGCTCCTGATAGCCTCAGCATCCTTCTGACAGCCTCAGCACCCTCCTGCCTGTACTTTCCCCACTGCCTTCAACTCCACAAGCTGCAGGAAGCAGCAGTGGACAGCTCTAGCTAAGCAGCACAACAAAATAAACCCACCCAAGATCCCTTCCAGCTGCTTCTCTTAAAATCTGTAATCAAGAGGCAGCTTTTAGAGCCTTCCTGGAGCAGCTGGGTCTGACTAGCAGGAGGCTCAGACACCACAAAGCCATTTTGACCTGGAGTTTTCTGCCCCTGAGCAGACACAGGGGCTGGGAGCCCAGATGGTGCCTGAGTGTGCTCTGCCCACGGCTCAGGATTTTCTCAGGGGGCATCAGGAGGGGACTGGAGACAAACCAAGCTAATTGGATAGACCAAGAGTCCTCCACGGCCCCACAAGGCTGTGAGCAGCTGCTCAAAACCTCTTGTGAACCAACACACACACACACACAAAAAGAAAAGTTCCATCTAAGGAGCGGGCAGGGATTAAACACCACAAACTCCCTTTCCCTTTTCTCTGGGCAAAGCGCAGTCCCAAAACCAAACCAAAACCAGACCCGCAGATCAGACCAGGAAATTCAGCAAACTTTGAGCACCAACAATAGCAGGAGGATTTTCCAGCCCTTCCAGCTTGTTTTGCAAGTCCCAGATTATGTAAAGCACTGCTCTGCCATTGTGGGGGACATGGGGCTGAGCCAGCTGGCACCGTGCTGCCCTCAGCACACCCGAGGCAGTGGGGCTTGTGCAACACCACAAATTCCTTCCCAGGCACCTTCTACCATGCAGCAGCAACTGCTTTCCATTTTACACCTAATTTTATGTGATTAACCATCTTCCTGGGGTCTGGGGTTGTTTTGTTGGGTTTTTTTCCAGGCTGCCCAAGCTTTAGGTACGAAACCAGCTGGCCTGGAAGAAGAGTCTCCGTTGTGCCACAGGGCAGATTTATGGTGCTGGTGGAGCATCCCTTCCATCACCTAACTAATCCTTGGGGTTTCTGCCAGTTGGGATATGCCCAAGGGGTGAAGCAGTTATCACTGCACACACATCCTCCAGGAAAACAATACGTGAGGATGAACTCATTCCACATGCAGGATCCATCTGGAAAAACCCCACCGGCACCCCCAGGAGCTGGAATCTCTGGCACCCGGCTCCAGGCACGATCCATGGATCCATGGCCCCTGGCAATGGCCTTGCACGTGGTCCTGGTGTGTTTGCCTAATTAAGACTAAGCCTAATGAAGTGGGGAGATCTATTGTGGACCCGGCGGGGGTGGGGGGGAGCAGATGTGTCCCCTGAACCCGACTGCTGTCTCCAGGGTGAATCAGCAGGAAAAGCTCAGGCTGGGATGCTCAGCCCTGCAAATTCAAGACCCTGCTGCTGCCTCGGAGCCAGGGAAACCCAAATCCCCTGTTCATCAGCAGCCTCTAGTGGGGAGAAGTGCACAGCCAGGCCACCCGCTATGGACAGACCCCACCAGCCCCACCGAGCCCACCCTGGCTGTCCCCAGCAGCCCAGATGGGGACAGCCCAGCATAGCCCCAGTGCTGGTGGCCCAAGGGACCCTGACAGCCGTGACCTGAACCACCACGGCCTCGCTGGAGCATCAGTGCTGGTACCAGGCTAAGGAGGGAGAGCTGCAGCATCTCCCCATAAAGCCTGACTCAGAGCCCTGCACAAATCAGTACGAGAAGAAAAAAACTGGATAAAGGGACACCAGAAGCATCCAGATCCTTTCCCAGGCAGGTCACTGAGAGAGGGATCCCGCAGCTGATGGTGGGAGAGTCCATCTCCCCACCTGAACCAGACTCCAGACACCTTCCACACCTCCAACCCACAGCACCCTGCCTGGCTAAGAGCCAATTTTGACCCCAAACTTCCAGCCACCAACATCTGGAGCCTCTGCCCCTGGCTGGGAACAGGCACAAAGGTGAACCAGGGCTCGGCACAGAAAGGACAATCCCTGCCCTGCGGGGTGGGGACCGTCTGCTACCTCCCGGGGGAAGAGCTGCGGATGGAGCTCAGGAAAAAAAGCTTCATTACGTCTTAAATTAATGACAGATCTTCAGAACCTCCCGGCTTGGAGATGGGCTGATGTCTCCCTTACCCTCTGGGCGATCTTCACCTCGGAAAAGGAGGAGGGGGTGCGGAGAGCTGCGGCTGCGGGCGGCTCAGCGGCTGCCAGCCGGGAGCAGGAGCATCCCCAAGCCGCAGGCAGCCGATGAGAAGGCACTTTTCTCTCCTCGGCACGCAGTCAAACCCTCTCCAGAAGGCCTGAAGTTTCTCTCCAAGGCGAGCTAAAGCCAAGCAGAGGGAAGGGAGAGGCCCCCGCCACAGCTTGAGCACGGCGCGGGGGGGTCTGCTGCACGGGGAACTCTGGGCTGCCTCTGCACCCCCCTCCCCACCAGGACCCCGCAGCAGGGATGCGTGCCCGGCGCTGGGCAAGGAGCGGGAGGGACAGGCAGCGCTGTGGCAAGCTGGGGGAGACCCATGGCTACCTGCACCCCGGCTGGGCTGAAAGCCGTGTGGGGACACAAACTGCTCCACAGGTTTCAGCTGCCTCCTTCCAGGGACCCCCCAGCACCCAGGGACACGGTCAGCACGAGCTGAGGAAGGATGGAGCCCCAGAGGGAACCTCAGCACCCCGAGGGCAAGTTCCTGCCCGGGGCTGGCCAGGTCACCCCAGCAGAGAGAGAGGAGTGGGAGCTGCACCCAGCAGCCCTGACCCCAGCACTGCAGCTGTGCCAAGGGGGCTTTGGGGTGCCCCTTGCAAGAACCTGACGTGCTCCCACACCCCAAGGCAGCTCCTCTGCCAGGGCATTCCCCCTTCCCCAGACCTTTCACTGAATCCCAGACTGGTTTGGGTGGGAAAGGACCTTAAAGCTCCCCCAGTGCCCCCCCAGCCCCATCCAACCTTCAACACTGCCAGGGATGGGGCAGCCACAGCTTCTGGGGGCACCCTGGGGCTCAGCACCCTCACACCAAAGGATCCCTGGCTCATGTCCAGCCTCTATTTCCCCTCTGCCAGGGGATTTAAAGCCATCGCCCCTCATCCCATCCCTCCAGGCCCTTGTCCAAAGTCCCATTCCTGCTTTCCATTTGCTCCAGCTCACCCAGTCCTGCTGCTGGGCTGTGGCAGAGGAATTGTGAGGGTGTCAGGGGGGCTCTCAGTGCACCCCCCAGCAGACCCCAGCCCACTGCCCACCCGAGCGGGCAGGGCCACCAGCAGCCCTGGCATCACCCCCCTGAGGACAGCTGCCAGCACCTCTCAACCTTGGACCCCAGCCCCCCACTGGGACCATCCCCACAGCCCCACGACAGACCCCTCAGAGGAGGGGCACCCCAACACCCCCAGCCTGCAGGGGAAATGCTGATTTTTCCCATGTGGGAGCCCCGGTGTAAGTCAATCCTCGGGTGAGGAGGCAGCTGCCAAGGCACACCCCCCATTGCAACACCACCCTAAAGATAGACACTGTCCCCTGCCACCCCGCCGGCAGCTCCGACCCCGGGGCACCCACCCAGCCCACCGGGAACCGGGCAAGGCAGAAACCCGCTGCAGGCATGACCCAGCAGGTTTAGCGACCCCTGGTCCTGCTAGAGCTGCGGGAGGGGGAAACTGAGGAAAGAAGAGATTGCAGGAAGCGCCGGGGACACCGGGTCCTGCCCCACGCGGCTCTGGAGCCAACACCCGTGTGAGACCCCGCGTGAAAGTGAGGGACCCCCCGGCCACGGCTGTGCGGGGAGGTGCGGGGGAGGTCTCAGCACCGATCCGTGCCGGGCAGCGGCTCCCGGTGCTCGGACACCTCCCTCAGGAACCCTCCCGGTGGGACGGGGGGGCTGGGAGAGGGGGGAAGGAGCGCGGCCCCCCCGGTCCGAGCCGCCGCACCTCGGGCTCAACCCCGGTGAGCACCGAACGCCTCCGAGAAACCAGAACCGAACCCCGACACCGAGGCAGGAGCTGCCACCTCCCGGGGGGGACAACCCGCGGGGTGACCCCAACGCCCCCGAGGCTGTGCCCACCCCGACCCCTCTGCTGCACCCCGGGAGCAGCGCTATGGGGGACACCCCCGGGCGGGGGGCGGGCAGGACCCCACATCCCATCCACTTCCCGAGCCCCAGACCACTGTGACCCCCCCACATC